>JBBBDQ010001487.1:650000-1192877 GCA_037127315.1 Ascarosepion bandense
CCCGTTGGGGACCATTTTTGTTTTTTTTTATTGTTTTTTTTTTTTTTTCACATGTTACTCAGAGATTGGAAAAGTCTCTCATATTTTTTGCTTTTGCTTTCTTAAGTGAAAATAAAACATTTCCACTCGATCTGTTTTTTCATTTAATTAAATATTATCCCCCTGAAGATGAAATATTAATCTTTGAAGACGCATCCATTATATATATATATATATATATATATATATATATATATATATATATATATATATGATTGTGTGGGTGTATTTGTGCGTGTGTTCATATGCACTTATATATATATATATATATATATATATATATATATATATATAATGTGTATAGAGTGAGTGAAAATAGATGATTCTGAGAAAATACAGATGTTCAGAATAGAGTTCTTTATTGCTTATCTTATATTTAAATTGTGAAACAACTGTATTTCTTAGTTTCCCAACTATGTTCTCATTTAATACAAGAATTTAATTTAAACTAAGATATACTGTTTCACACTACCGTTAGTGTGCAAAAGTATTAAGACAGGGTTGATTTTCCTAAAAACCTTACTAAAATTCAAATACAGGATAAAAAGCCAAACCTTTGTAAGAATTATTTAACTAAAAAGAAAGAGGAAGGAAGGCTTTGGAATTTGAATTGGCCTCCACAAAGCCCTGATCTCAATCCTATTGAACATCTATGGGATATTTTGGATAAAAAAATTGATAATGTTACTTCGCAAAACACACTTTTAGAACAAATACAAGCTGCTTGGCAGGAGATACCATTAGATACATTGAAGAAGCTTGTGATGTCAATGCCTGACAGAATGAAGGCTGTGATCAAATCAAAAGGCTATTATACTAAATATTGAATATTTTTTATAACAAGTATTTTTTCTTGTTTAAGCAATTGTTGAGTAAATCAAATAAAATTATTTTAATTAAATTGTTTATTTTCTGTCAATATGCCTCATAAACGATAAAATAGTTCTTGTCCTAATACTTTTGCAAAGTACTATATATATATATATATATATATATATATAAAGAGAGAGAGAGTTTGTTTTTAAGCATAGCTTAAATGTCACACAAAACCGAATTACTGAGCACGCATTCGGAATGAAACTCAGTCGTAATTGAACTAGCATGACAAGCTGGTAACCATTACATCCAATATATAATAATAATAATAATAATAATAATAATAATATAGCTTCAACATCTTAAACTGGACTCTAAACGACATCAGGCGAATGGATGCTAAAACAAGAAAGCTTCTTTCTAAGCATAAGATGCATCATCCAAAGGCTGATGTAGACCGTCTATACATACCCCGTAAAGAAGGTGGAAGGGGTCTTATTCAGCTGGAATTGTCATACAAGACAACAACTATTGGCTTACTAACATACATAGAAACAACAAAGGATTGGATGATACAATTAGTAAGGCAACATGAAGAAAGAAAGAAAAAATATTCAATAATAAAAGAAGGCAGTAAATACAAACAAGATTTACAGTTAGTAGATTCTGTAGAAAAGCAAAACAGTAGCCAAGAACCAACTATTGCGGCAAAAAATATGAAAATGAAAGCCAAAGATAAAGCTCTTGAAAAGATGAAACAGCGCTGGCAAGACAAACCTCTGCATGGCCAATATCCAGTACGTGCCAATAAATCCAATGTTGACAAAGTTAATACTCATCGATGGTTACGTGCATCTGGATTAAAGTCTGAAACTGAAGGATTTATACTTGCAGCACAAGACCAAAGTCTTTTCACGAGAAACTTTCAGGCAAATATTATGCATAATAATATGGATCCAAAATGCAGGTTTTGTGATAAACACCAAGAAACAATAGACCACCTAATCTCAGGCTGTTCTGTGCTTGCCCCAAACGAATATAAAAATCGCCACGATAGAGTTGGGCAATATTTACATTGGACAATGTGCAAACATTATGGAAAAGCTGTAAACAAACACTGGTATGAACATCATCCAGCACCGGTTACAGAAATAGAAGATGTAACCATTCTATGGGATTACACCATCTACACAGACAGAAAAATTGAAGCAAACAGGCCAGACATTATTGTTAAAAACCAGAAGGAGAAAACTTGTCTATTAATTGATATGGCTTGTCCAGCGGATTGTAACATAGCAATCAAGGAATTTGAAAAACTCTCAAAATATAAAGACCTGGAAATTGAAATAGAAAAAATGTGGAAATTGAAAACAAGAGTTGTGCCAGTGATAGTAGGTGCACTTGGAATGATAAAAAATGGAACAAAACAACACATTGAAAGAATCCCTGGAAACCCCAGCTTAAGAGATATACAAAAAATTGTCTTATTAAGTACAGCCCACACACTAAGGAAAACTTTATCTATGTAATGCTGAGGATGATAGGGAAGATAGAAAAACATGAAATGGAGCCATAACAACACGCCACTACCTGCCTTAGGTCTCCCCGCAGACTTGGTTGGTAGTGAGACCAAAGCAGAAATCGAAATATGATGAAAAATGACATAATAATAGCAACAACAATACCAATAGTAAGAGAACTAACTCTACCAAAACTAGTATTAATCAAGCTATAATTTAAGTCGTCTTGTATAACCCACCGAGAACAAAATCGGAGGGAAAAAAAAGGGGAAGCAAAAAAAGAAACAAACGAAGTACATGAACAGAAAGTGAAGCCCTCGGAAGAAAGAAAAAAGACCCAAGACGAAAACCCTAACACTAAAGCGCTCAATACGAAAATAGAGCAAACAAAGACAGAAAATCTAAGCAAGAGCCAACAAATTTTCTGTGACGAGCCGTTAGGCGAAACCGTGGACGGTTGTTGGCTCTTGCTTAGATTTTCTGTCTTTATATATATATTGTTCGTACTATTGTCCTCATCTTTATTGCCATATTAACGACGTTTCAATCATTGTATGCTTTGATCTCCTTCAGGTAATTGTAATTTTGAACTGAACCCGTTTTTTCGATCGCTGGGTGTTGTGGAGTAGTTTTCGCACTGAAGGTTCTAATCGTGATGATGTCAGTTGCTAATCGACTTAACGCACACAAAATGTTAGGAATTTGGTAATCTTTTACTGAAAGCTGACTCCTTAGTATTCGGCTAACTGCCGACTAATATCAGCTGCCTAGTAGCTCTACTGAACTCCAATAGAACTGTAAAGAACGTCTAAGATCTCCTATGAACTTCCCAAGAATTTCTTGAGTTAACTTCCTGTTAACTGTTATTAATATAGGAGGGAGAGTCGATTATCTGAGGAATAGGTGTGTTTCCCCATAATACTGGCATAGATCGTTCTCTTTCCATGAGTCATGCTCCTTTCAGATGTCTTAGTTAAGATCGGGGCGTACAACTGTCGAAAACGTCGTGAATATGGCAATAAAAATTAGGGAAGCAATGTAAATACCGTAAATAATAACAATGCCTTATTTTTTTGTTTTAAGCGATAGTTTTAATGGTTACTCGCTTTTGAGTTGATGTTCTGTTCTTTATTTAGTGAAGAGTACATTTATTCAGGATGTGCGTTGTGGTACAGTGGATATCGGCTCGGAACGAGAAACCGGGGAGCCGAGTTCGAATTCCAGCTGAATCCATTGTATTCACTTACGCGCAAATACCCTTGGGAAAGGTATTAATCCGTCTCTTCCTTCCAGTTATGGGTTAAATAGCAGAACAGATTGGCTTCTATAGCCTTGGTCGGCAACCAGTCTACCGCAGAAAGCAATGGCAACCTACTGTGGGATAATCTTCTACCCAGTCAGTCATGTCTCTTTCCACGCGTGTATCACGTATGGCACCTAAACTGACTGACTGACATTTATTCATTTCCATTTCTAGCTTGAATATTTGAGAAATCGTGTTAGAAAAATCAGCGCCTTTGAAACAGAGTCCCCTTAGGGGAATCCGCCATTAGATTTGACATGCTTTCAACCTCTCGGCCACGTAGGACCTCCTGATCAAACAAAGCCAGAACTGTGCTTTTGAACATTTATTTCCCGATTCCCTGCATATGTCGAGCATTTCTGTTTCGTGTCCCAACATAAACAAATACATTTTTAGGAATGGATTCCATGCTGTTTCAGCCATCAAGTTATCGTCAGAACATTGTTTGAAGATCATTTAGAGAGTGAAACAGGAAGTCATCATGCATTGATGATTCCTTCGGCCACATATTATAGATAGATAGATAGATAGATAGATAGATAGATAGATAGATAGATAGATAGATAGAAACAGACAGAGATAGATAGATAGATAGATAGATAGATAGATAGATAGATAGATAGATAGATGTGAGTTTGTGATCCTGGGTTTCACGCTCTTGCACTCATCAGACAAACTGATTTTTTTTTTAAATTGGCTATATGTAGGGCTGCGTATATTGTTGTATTATTGTGGAAGTGGGAGGAAAATTTGTCGTTGTGACAAAGACAGACATATATACTCACTTGTCCACCCACTGATGTGCGCAAAGACACACACACATATGCGCGCCCACCCACCAGAGCTCACAAATATATATTCGAACCGTATGCGGCTTGGCATATATATGGATATGTGTGCCGTTGCGCACATACATACGCATTCGTTTGGTGTATTCGAATAGTGTAGCGATGTCAACGCGCGGACGGTTGTTGGTTTCTGGTACGTACATATTTACGTATGATGGAGTCTGTGTGAAACTATAATAGGCAACAATTGCTATTATTTTAAATTATTTAAGGCTGTATTGTTATTGTTTATTTTTAAGTCGGTTATTAGCTTGTTTTTGGTGGTTGCACATATTAAATGGTAAAAATTCTAATTTATAATAGATACAATAATCCTATCAATTATTCTCTAGTTCAAACTACCACCTTAATAATTGCATTTATTGTTATTATCCACCACCATTGCTAGTCACTATTACCGCTTTACAATAACTATTTGCTACCATAACTGTTATTATCATCAAATATTACTATCACCGTATTAGTCCGCAATCATCATTAACGTAAATTACTCCTCTCTTCCGCAGTAAAATGAATACACGATAGTATAAGCAAATACGATAGTATAAGCAAATACGATAGAAACACATGCTGTTATCAAAAATCCAGTTTGTCGAATAAAAAGTGTTTAACATAGGAAAAGAATAGAAAATGCAGAACAATTTAAATTATTGTTTAAATATAATGTAAAAAAAAAAACATCTAGACCTTTTACCGATACCACAGTTTTACCAAGGCAGTATGTATGTACTATATGCTTATATATATGTATATATACTGCTAAGAAGGTTAGGTCTCTGTGTCGAGCCAGAATGTTTTCTCGTCAGAATCCATCTTGTCCATTTTCTAAATGTACCATTCGTCTTTGCACTGAACACTGTTGCCATATCTGGTCAGGTGCACTTGCTATTTATCTTAAGTTTCTCAACAAAATCCCAAAAACGGATCTGCAATGTAATCGCTCTTGACTTGGTAGCCTAAACTTCTGTCACTTTCTCATGGTCGGGTGGTGGTTTTCCTCTGTCTCTTCTATTCCTATTTTCATGGTAACTGCTCTGCTGAGCGTCTTTTCCTGGTGTCTCAAGCACATGAATTTAAGCGTCCTACCAGGTCTCACCATTTTACCGTTGAAATAATTAAATGTAAATGCTTCTTCTCCTACATCAGTTTCTTTTCTCGCACTTCTCGCCTATGAGATCCTTTCCGCTTACTTGCCATACTTATAGCTACAATCTCCACAAATGATTGAAAAATATCACACACACACACACACACACACACACACATATATATATATATATATATATATATATATATATATATATATATATATATATATCAGCATGCAGTGTGGGTATAGAAGAATCCAAAGGAATATCCTGTACATACAGTGGTAGGATAACTCTCTAAGAGAGCTCTAAACATATATGCATATAAATACATATAGAGCAAATATAAGAAAAATTAAGGCAGACACGTTATTTCTATATTATATATATTTTTTTTCTAAACATATACTGTTAAATATAACAGAAAATGAATGTCTATTATGTTTAATCATGGGCCGTTCTAAACATCGTATTTTGGCTTTAATTTCAGGTGAAAATAAAGACAAAATTTCTCCAACATTTGGTAATTTTTATTATGCTAATTCTAAGCTTTCGGCTCACATGAGCCATCTTCAGAGAGGTTAAAGGGTTGTTAACATAAAGATATCCATCATCAAAGATGATTTTATCTTGTGTTGACATAAAACATTGCTATGCGATGATAAAAGTCACCGAGTAGCAGACGCAGTTTGTAAATTTGTAATGCGGTTCTATGTCGTCACACTGCACGTAAGACCTAATTGTTAACAGAACCTTATGTCTAATGCAATGTAATGTGTAGTGATCAGATTGAAATGTGATTTTATTGAGTATCGTTGCATTGATTTAATGTAGATGGCCTCTAATATCTGAAGGTTCTAAAAGAATTGGAGTGTATGTGTGAGTATTATTGTGTTATCGACTAAAATCTGTTTATTATTACCTACATGGCTATGTTTTTCTAAGAAATGTTGAACTATGATCAGAAAGATGGCAGTTAAGTCTACGGGAGAGTGTGGTTGTAGTAAAACCAATATATGTAGTGTGTTTATTAGAGATACAATCTCTGAACGGGCATGTAAATTGATACACTACATTGGTTTTCTGTAGAGGATTTAGTTGTGTGGTTGTAGGGTTATTAAAGACTATGAGATCAATTGTTTTAAATTTTTTATAGTATATGATGAGCTTCGTTTGATTATTATTATTTATTGGTTTAACATTTCTACCTATTATGTTTTTGAGTGTTGTTTCATCATGTTTGTAATTATTATGCATTTGGTTGAATAGTATAAGTTAATAGTGTTATGTATATTTTGACGTACACTATTATTAGTAGTATCATCAATATTGTTAGAGGTATCATTAAGTTTATTGAGATACATTTTAATTTGTTGATCAATGACGGAGTTAGGAAATCTGTTGTTAGTAAGTGTTTGTTTAATGTTGAGTAATTCTTTACAGAATATGGATTTGGAAAAAGATATTATTTGTGTGCGTTGAATTAAGTTTTTATAATAGCTAACTTATGTCGTTGGGGGCATTCACTATTATAATTAAGAAGACACAAGTTTATGCTAGTTGGATTTTTATAAAGAGAAGTAGTAAACCCATATGTGCTAGAATCAATGAATACATCAAGGAATGGAATTTTATTATTAATATAAATTTGAGGACGGAGTGACTTTCAAATTTGTTTTTAAGTTGTATAGGATGTGCGTAGCGGTACAGGGGATATCGACTCGCACTGTGAGATCGGGGTGCCGAGTTCGAATTCCAGTTTAATTCCTTGCATTCACTTACGCACAAATACCCTTGAAAAAGGTATTAATCCGTCACTTCCCTCCAGTTATAGCTTGAAACCAGTCTACCGCAGAAAGCAATGGCAACCTACTGCGGGATAATCTTCTGCTCAGTCAGTCATGTCTCTTTCGAGACATGATCGCCCGAAGCGTGTATCACGTATGACACTTAACTAACTGAATTTGATCAATAACTATAGCTAAAATGAAAATGTAATCTAAGTATCTGATATATAGAGGGACTTATTGATGTCCTTAAATATTTTATTTTATATATATATATATATATGATGAGGTTGTTTGTTCCTTTGGTGGGGGTATTTCAATATTGAAATTTTTACTGTCTGTGTTTACTGGAAAAAATTTCAATATTAAAATACCCCCACCAACACCGGCTACTGAATCTTAGAAGGGAATTCATCAGTAAGTGCTGCCACAAGGCAAATATTTTGAATACTTAAATTTAGAATTTAAAACCCCGTTTGCTAGATGTTAGAATATAAATTAAATGGATTCAATTTAAATTTTAATCTTAATTTTACTTTAACGTTAACCACAAAAAAGTATTTTAGCCCCCCCCCCTACCTTCCTATCCCAATCTCCGTTAATTGCCTATCTTAATAAAATATGGATTCTTTTACGAAACCCCTTTTTTCCTTGGTTAACACACAGACACACACACACACACACACACAAATATATATATATATATATATATATATATATATATATATATATATATAATTATATTTTTTAAGATCTTATATTTAAACCCATTCCTTCCTCTCTAAATACACCTCTTCAAACAGCTCAAAATCTTAACCTTAAAAAAGTAATTTAACTCATTTAGTCTATCTTTATAAAATATGAACTCCTTTACCAAACCCCTTTTTTCCTTTGTTAACACACACACACACACACACACACACACACACACACACATATATATATATATATATATATATATATATATATATATATTAACTTTAAATTCATGACTTCCTGTAATGGATAAACTTTAAAAAATTTTTAAGATCTTA
This sequence comes from Ascarosepion bandense, assembly GCA_037127315.1. NCBI lineage: Eukaryota > Metazoa > Mollusca > Cephalopoda > Sepiida > Sepiidae > Ascarosepion > Ascarosepion bandense. The sequence goes on from JBBBDQ010001487.1 coordinate 658,436, forward strand.
CATTCAAATCTATTCCTTCCCCTCCTAAATATACCGTTTCAAACCCCTGTAAACATTCACTAGCTTCTACCATTTGATATTTGATACCCCGTCTTTCTCTTGTATCTATACACCCTCTAATCTCCGCCCCTCCCAGCTCTGTCCTGTTCTGTTTTGTTTAACCTAATTCCCCTAAAAAATCCCACTTCCTTGACCTTAAGGGAACTCTCAATTCTTGACCGTTGTTAACCTTGCCCCTCCACCTTTACCCCAGGGCCTTCTCCATTTGGAACAAAACAATGTCGCTGACGTGACGTGGAATCTCTGTTAGAGATCCCATGTGGAAATGTGCATCCAACACCTTTGAACTTTGAAAATTGTCTCTTATTTATATTGGCTCTGTATTCTTTAGTACATTGAGCTATACACCTGCATCATTTTTTAATATTAAATTTTTTTTAATATTAATTAGGATCAGGTTCTTGGAATTTACATTCCTATTCTTCCACTTCGGATTAAAGAAAAAAAAAATATATATATATATCACATCCACTTGCAAAACAATTATGGATGCAAAACACGCATAACAATAATAATTCCAAAATAGGCAAAATGAATTGCAAAAAATGGGAAACCAAAAAAACGAAAAATCAAAAAAAAGGGGAAAAGGAAAAGAAAAGAGAGATACAAAGGAAATAAAGGAGGGGAACAAAAAAAAAAGAAAAATCAAAAAAAGGGGAAAAGGAAAAGAAAAGAGAGATACAAAGGAAATAAAGGAGGGGAACAAAAAAAAAAAGAAAAATCAAAAAAAAGAGGAAAAGGAAAAGAAAAGAGAGATACAAAGGAAATAAAGGAGGGGAACAAAAAAAAAAGAAAAATCAAAAAAAGGGGAAAAGGAAAAGAAAAGAGAGATACAAAGGAAATAAAGGAGGGGAACAAAAAAAAAAGAAAAATCAAAAAAAAGAGGAAAAGGAAAAGAAAAGAGAGATACAAAGGAAATAAAGGAGGGGAACAAAAAAAAAAGAAAAATCAAAAAAAGGGGAAAAGGAAAAGAAAAGAGAGATACAAAGGAAATAAAGGAGGGGAACAAAAAAAAAGATAAATTAAAAAAAGGGGGAAAAGGAAAAGAAAAGAGAGATACAAAGGAAATAAAGGAGGGGAACAAAAAAAAAGAAAAATCAAAAAAAAGGGGAAAAGGAAAAGAAAAGAGAGATACAAAGAAATAAAGGAGGGGAATAAAAAAAAAAGAAAAATCAAAAAAAAGAGGAAAAGGAAAAGAAAAGACAGATACAAAGGAAATAAAGGAGAGGAACAAAAAAAAGAAAAATCAAAAAAAAGAGGAAAAGGAAAAGAAAAGAGAGATACAAAGTAAATAAAAGAGTGGAACAAAAAAAAGAAAAATCAAAAAAAAGGGGAAAAGGAAAAGAAAAGAGAGATACAAAGGAAATAAAGGAGGGGAACAAAAAAAAGAAAAATCAAAAAAAAGGGGAAAAGGAAAAGAAAAGAGAGATACAAAGGAAATAAAGGAGGGGAACCAAAAAAACGAAAAATCAAAAAAAAGGGGAAAAGGAAAAGAAAAGAGAGATACAAAGGAAATAAAGGAGGGGAACAAAAAAAAAGAAAAATCAAAAAAAGGGGAAAAGGAAAAGAAAAGAGAGATACAAAGGAAATAAAGGAGGGGAACAAAAAAAAAAGAAAAATCAAAAAAAGAGGAAAAGGAAAAGAAAAGAGAGATACAAAGGAAATAAAGGAGGGGAACAAAAAAAAAAGAAAAATCAAAAAAAGGGGAAAAGGAAAAGAAAAGAGAGATACAAAGGAAATAAAGGAGGGGAACAAAAAAAAAAAGAAAAATCAAAAAAAAGAGGAAAAGGAAAAGAAAAGAGAGATACAAAGGAAATAAAGGAGGGGAACAAAAAAAAAAGAAAAATCAAAAAAAGGGGAAAAGGAAAAGAAAAGAGAGATACAAAGGAAATAAAGGAGGGGAACAAAAAAAAAAGATAAATTAAAAAAAGGGGGAAAAGGAAAAGAAAAGAGAGATACAAAGGAAATAAAGGAGGGGAACAAAAAAAAAAGAAAAATCAAAAAAAAAGGGGAAAAGGAAAAGAAAAGAGAGATACAAAGAAATAAAGGAGGGGAATAAAAAAAAAAGAAAAATCAAAAAAAAGAGGAAAAGGAAAAGAAAAGACAGATACAAAGGAAATAAAGGAGAGGAACAAAAAAAAAGAAAAATCAAAAAAAAGAGGAAAAGGAAAAGAAAAGAGAGATACAAAGTAAATAAAAGAGTGGAACAAAAAAAGAAAATCAAAAAAAGGGGAAAAGGAAAAGAAAAGAGAGATACAAAGGAAATAAAGGAGGGGAACAAAAAAAAAGAAAAAATCAAAAAAAAGGGGAAAAGGAAAAGAAAGAGAGACAAGGAAGGAAATAAAGGAGGGGAACCAAAAAAGAAAAAATCAAAAAAAGGGGAAAAAGTGAAAAGAAAAGAGAGAGCAAAGGAAATAAAGAGGGGAACAAAAAAAGAAAATCAAAAGAAAGGGAAAAGGAAAAGAAAAAAGAGATACAAAGGAAATAAATGAGGGGAACAAAAGAAAATCAAAAAAAAGGGGAAAAGGAAAAGAAAAGAGAGATACAAAGAAATAAAGGAGGAAAAAAAAAAAAAAAAAAAACCAAAAAAAAAGGAAAAGAAAAAGAGAGATACAAAGGAAATAAATGAGGGGAACAAAAAAAAGAAAATCAAAAAAAAAGGGGAAAGGAAAAGAAAAGAGAGATACAAAGAAATAAAGGGAGGGGAATAAAAAAGAAAATCAAAAGAAATGGGAAAAGGAAAAGAAAAGGGAGATACAAAGGAAATAAATGAGGGAACAAAAAAAAGAAAAATAAAAAAAAGGAAAAGGAAAAGAAAAGAGAGATACAAAGGAAATAAAGTAGGGAACAAAAGAAACAAAAAATAGGGAAAAAGGAAAAGAAAAGAGAGATAAAAAGGAAATAAAGGAAGGGAACAAAAGAAAAAAGAAAAATCAAAAAAAAGGGAAAAAGGAAAAAGAAAGAGAGATACAAAGGAAATAAAAGGAGGGGAACAAAAAAAAGAAAAATCAAAAAAAGGGGTAAAGGAAAAGGAAAGAAAGATACAAAGGAAATAAAGGAGGGGAACAAAAAAAGAAAAATCAAAAAAAGGGGAAAAGAAAAGAAAAGAGAGATACAAAGGAAATAAAGGAGGGGAACAAAAAAAAAGAAAAATTCAAAAAAAGGGGAAAAGAAAAGAAAAGAGAGATAAAGGAAATAAAAGGAGGGAAACAAAAAAAAAGAAAATTAAAAAAAAGGGGAAAAAGTAAAAGAAAAGAGAGATAAAAAGGAAATAAAGGAGGGGAACAAAAAAAAGAAAATCAAAAAAAGGGGGAAAAGGAAAAGGTATAAAGAGAGATACAAAGGAAATAAAGGAGGGAATAAAAAAAAAAGAAAAATCAAAAAAAAGAGGAAAAGGAAAAAGAAGAAGATATTAAAGGAAATAAAGGAGAGGAACAAAAAAAGAAAAATCAAAAAAAAGAGAAAGGAAAAGAAAAGAGAGATACAAAGGAAATAAACAGGAGGGAACAAAAAAAGAAAAATTCAAAAAAGGGGAAAAGAAAAAGAAAAGAGAGATACAGAAATAAAGGAGGGGAACCAAAAAAAGAAAAATCAAAAAAAGTGGGAAAAGAAAGAGAGAGAGATACAAAGGAAATAAAGGAGGGGAACAAAAAAAGAAAAAATCAAAAGAAAGGAAAAGGAAAGAAAAAGAGATACAAAGGGAAATAAATGAGGGGGAACAAAAAAAGAAAAATCAAAAAAAAGGGGAAAAGGAAAAAGAAAAGAGAGATACAAAGAAATAAAGGAGGGAAAAAAAAAAGAAAAATCAAAAAAAGGGGAAAAGAAAAAGAAAGAGAGATACAAAGGAAATAAAGGAGGGGAACAAAAAAAGAAAATCAAAAAAGACAGAAAAGGAAAAGAAAAGAGAGATAAAAAGTAAATAAAGGAAGGGGAACAAAAGAAAAAGAAAATTCAAAAAAAAAGGAAAAAGGAAAAGAAAAGAGAGATACAAAGGAAATAAAGGAGGGGAACAAAAAAAAGAAAATCAAAAAAAAGGTGAAGGGAAAAGGAAAGAAAGATACAAAGGAAATAAATATATAACAAAAAAAAGAAAAAATCAAAAAAAGGGGAAAAGGAAAAGAAAAGAGAGATACAAAGGAAATAAAGGAGGGGAACAAAAAAGAAAATCAAAAAAAAGGGGAAAAGGAAAAAGAAAAGAGAGATACAAAGGAAATAAAGGGAGGGGAATAAAAAAAAAGAAAAAATTAAAAAAAAGGGAAAGAAAGAAAGAGACAAAAAGGAAATAAAGGAGGGAACAAAAAAAAAGAAAATCAAAAAAAAGGGGAAAAGGAAAGGTAAAGAGAGATACAAAGGAAATAAAGAGGGGAATAAAAAAAAAGAAAATCAAAAAAAGAGGAAAGAAAAAAGAAAAGACAGAAAGGTGGAAATAAAGAGAGGAACAAAAAAAAAGAAAAATCAAAAAAAAGAGAAAAGGAAAAGAAAAGAGAGATACAAAGGAAATAAAGGAGGGGAACCAAAAAAAGAAAAATCAAAAAAAGGGAAAAGGGAAAAGAAAAGAAAAGAGAGATACAAAGGAAATAAAGGAGGGGAACAAAAAAAAAAGTAAAATCAAAAAGAAAGGGGAAAAGGAAAAGAAAAAGAGATACAAAGGAAATAAAATGAGGGGAACAAAAAAAGAAAATCAAAAAAAGGGGAAAAAGGAAAGAAAAGAGAGATACAAAGAAACAAACAGGAAAAAAAGAAATCAAAAAAGTATAAAAAGGAAAAGAAAACAGAGATACAAAGGAAATAAATGAGGGGAACAAAAAAAAAAAGAAAAATCAAAAAAAAGGGGAAAAGGAAAAGAAAAGAGAGATACAAAGAAATAAAGGAGGGGAATAAAAAAAAAGAAAAAATCAAAAGAAATGGGAAAAGGAAAAGAAAAGGGAGATACAAAGGAAATAAATGAGGGGAACAAAAAAAAAAAGAAAAATAAAAAAAAAGGGGAAAAGGAAAAGAAAAGAGAGATACAAAGGAAATAAAGGAGGGGAACAAAAAAAAGAAAAAATCAAAAAATAGGGAAAAGGAAAAGAAAAGAGAGATAAAAAGGAAATAAAGGAAGGGAACAAAAGAAAAAAGAAAAATCAAAAAAAAGGGGAAAAGGAAAAGAAAAGAGAGATACAAAGGAAATAAAGGAGGGGAACAAAAAAAAGAAAAATCAAAAAAAAGGGGTAAAGGAAAAGGAAAGAAAGATACAAAGGAAATAAAGGAGGGGAACAAAAAAAAAAGAAAAATCAAAAAAAAGGGGAAAAGGAAAAGAAAAGAGAGATACAAAGGAAATAAAGGAGGGGAACAAAAAAAAAAGAAAAATCAAAAAAAGGGGAAAAAAAGGAAAAGAAAAGAGAGATACAAAGGAAATAAAGGAGGGGAATAAAAAAAAAAGAAAAATTAAAAAAAGGGGAAAAGGAAAAGAAAAGAGAGATAAAAAGGAAATAAAGGAGGGGAACAAAAAAAAAAGAAAAATCAAAAAAAAGAGGAAAAGGAAAAGAAAAGACAGATACAAAGGAAATAAAGGAGAGGAACAAAAAAAAAGAAAAATCAAAAAAAAGAGGAAAAGGAAAAGAAAAGAGAGATACAAAGGAAATAAAGGAGGGGAACCAAAAAAAAGAAAAATCAAAAAAAAGGGAAAAGGAAAAGAAAAGAGAGATACAAAGGAAATAAAGGAGGGGAACAAAAAAAACGAAAAATCAAAAAAAAAGGGGAAAAGGAAAAGAAAAGAGAGATACAAAGAAATAAAGGAGGGGAATAAAAAAAAAAGAAAAAGAAAAAAAAAATGGGAAAAGGAAAAGAAAAGAGAGATACAAAGGAAAATAAAGGAGTGGAACAAAAAAAAAAGAAAAATCAAAAAAAAAGGGGAAAAGGAAAAGAAAAGAGAGATACAAAGGAAATAAAGGAGGGGAACAAAAAAAAAAGAAAAATCAAAAAAAAGGGGTAAAGGAAAAGAAAAGGGAGATACAAAGGAAATAAAGGAGGGGAACAAAAAAAAAGAAAAATCAAAAAAAAGGGGAAAAGGAAAAGAAAAGAAAGATACAAAGGAAATAAAGGAGGGGAACAAAAAAAAGAAAAATCAAAAAAAAGAGGAAAAGGAAAAGAAAAGAGAGATACAAAGCAAATAAAGGAGGGGAACAAAAAAAAAAGAAAAATCAAAAAAAAGGGCTAAAGGAAAAGAAAAGGGAGATACAAAGGAAATAAAGGAGGGGAACAAAAAAAAAAGAAAAAATCAAAAAAAAGGGGAAAAGGAAAAGAAAAGAGAGATACAAAGGTAATAAAGGAGGGGAACAAAAAAAAAGAAAAATCAAAAAAAAGGGGTAAAGGAAAAGGAAAGAGAGATACAAAGGAAATAAAGGAGGGGAACAAAAAAAAAAGAAAAATTAAAAAAAAGGGGAAAAGGAAAAGAAAAGAGAGATACAAAGGAAATAAAGGAGGGGAACAAAAAAAAAGAAAAATCAAAAAAAAGGGGAAAAGGAAAAGAAAAGACAGCTACAAAGGAAATAAAGGAGAGGAACAAAAAAAAAGAAAAATCAAAAAAAAGAGGAAAAGGAAAAGAAAAGAGAGATACAAAGGAAATAAAGGAGGGGAGCAAAAAAAACGAAAAATCAAAAAAAAGGGGAAAAGGAAAAGAAAAGAGAGATACAAAGAAATAAAGGAGGGGAATAAAAAAAAAGAAAAAGAAAAAAAAATGGGAAAAGGAAAAGAAAAGAGAGATACAAAGGAAAATAAAGGAGTGGGACAAAAAAAAAGAAAAATCAAAAAAAAGGGGAAAAGGAAAAGAAAAGAGAGATACAAAGGAAATAAAGGAGGGGAACAAAAAAAACGAAAAATCAAAAAAAGGGGAAAAGGAAAAGAAAAGAGAGATACAAAGAAATAAAGGAGGGGAATAAAAAAAAAGAAAAAGAAAAAAAAATGGGAAAAGGAAAAGAAAAGAGAGATACAAAGGAAAATAAAGGAGTGGAACAAAAAAAAAAGAAAAATCAAAAAAAAGGGGAAAAGGAAAAGAAAAGAGAGATACAAAGGAAATAAAGGAGGGGAACAAAAAAAAAAGAAAAATCAAAAAAAAGGGGTAAAGGAAAAGAAAAGGGAGATACAAAGGAAATAAAGGAGGGGAACAAAAAAAAAAGAAAAATCAAAAAAAAAGGGGAAAAGGAAAAGAAAAGAAAGGTACAAAGGAAATAAAGGAGGGGAACAAAAAAAAGAAAAATCAAAAAAAAGAGGAAAAGGAAAAGAAAAGAGAGATACAAAGCAAATAAAGGAGGGGAACAAAAATAAGAAAAATCAAAAAAAAGGTGTAAAGGAAAAGAAAAGGGAGATACAAAAGAAATAAAGGAGGGGAACAAAAAAAAAAGAAAAATCAAAAAAAAAGGAAAAGGAAAAGAAAAGAGAGATACAAAGGTAAGAAAGGAGGGGAACAAAAAAAAAGAAAAATCAAAAAAAAGGGGTAAAGGAAAAGGAAAGAGAGATACAAAGGAAATAAAGGAGGGGAACAAAAAAAAAAGAAAAATTAAAAAAAAGGGGAAAAGGAAAAGAAAAGAGAGATACAAAGGAAATAAAGGAGGGGAACAAAAAAAAAGAAAAATCAAAAAAAAAGGGGAAAAGGAAAAGAAAAGACAGCTACAAAGGAAATAAAGGAGAGGAACAAAAAAAAAAGAAAAATCAAAAAAAAGAGGAAAAGGAAAAGAAAAGAGAGATACAAAGGAAATAAAGGAGGGGAAAAAAAACGAAAAATCAAAAAAAAGGGGAAAAGGAAAAGAAAAGAGAGATACAAAACAAATAAATGAGGGGAACAAAAAAAAAAGAAAAATCAAAAAAAAGGGGAAAAGGAAAAGAAAAGAGAGTTACAAAGAAATAAAGGAGGGGAATAAAAAAAAAGAAAAATCAAAAAAAAGAGGAAAAGGAAAAGAAAAGACAGATACAAAGGAAATAAAGGAGAGGAACAAAAAAAAGAAAAATCAAAAAAAAGAGGAAAAGGAAAAGAAAAGAGAGATACAAAGGAAATAAAAGAGGGGAACAAAAAAAACGAAAAATCAAAAAAAAGTGGAAAAGGAAAAGAAAAGAGAGATACAAAGGAAATAAAGGAGGGGAACAAAAAAAAAGAAAAATCAAAAAAAAGGGGCAAAGGAAAAGAAAAGGGAGATACAAAGGAAATAAAGGAGGGGAACAAAAAAAAAAGAAAAATCAAAAAAAAGGGGAAAAGGAAAAGAAAAGAAAGATACAAAGGAAATAAAGGAGGGGAAAAAAAAAAGAAAAATCAAAAAAAAGAGGAAAAGGAAAAGAAAAGAGAGATACAAAGGAAATAAAGGAGGGGAACAAAAAAAAAAGAAAAATCAAAAAAAAGGGGTAAAGGAAAAGAAAAGGGAGATACAAAGGAAATAAAGGAGGGGAACAAAAAAAAAAGAAAAATCAAAAAAAGAGGAAAAGGAAAAGAAAAGAGAGATACAAAGGTAATAAAGGAGGGGAACAAAAAAAAGAAAAATCAAAAAAAAGGGGTAAAGGAAAAGGAAAGAGAGATACAAAGGAAATAAAGGAGGGGAACAAAAAAAAAAGAAAAATTAAAAAAAAGGGGAAAAGGAAAAGAAAAGAGAGATACAAAGGAAATAAAGGAGGGGAACAAAAAAAAAAGAAAAATCAAAAAAAAGGGGAAAAGGAAAAGAAAAGAGAGATACGAAGAAATAAAGGAGGGGAATAAAAAAAAAGAAAAATGAAAAAAAAGAGGAAAAGGAAATGAAAAAACAGATACAAAGTAAATAAATGAGAGGAACAAAAAAAAAGAAAAATCAAAAAAAAGAGGAAAAGGAAAAGAAAAGAGAGATACAAAGGAAATAAAGGAGAGGAACAAAAAAAACGAAAAATCAAAAAAAAGGGGAAAAGGAAAAGAAAAGAATGATACAAAGAAATAAAGGAGGGGAATAAAAAAAAAAGAAAAAGAAAAAAAATGGGATAAGGAAAAGAAAAGAGAGATACAAAGGAAATAAAGGAGGGGAACAAAAAAAAAGAAAAATCAAAAAAAGGGGGAAAAGGAAAAGAAAAGAGAGATACAAAGCAAATAAAGGAGGGCAACAAAAAAAATAGAAAAATCAAAAAAAAAGGGGAAAAGGAAAAGAAAAGAGAGATACAAAGGAAATAAAGGAGGGGAACAAAAAAAAAGAAAAATCAAAAAAAAGGGGAAAAGGAAAAGAAAAGAGAGATACAAAGGAAATAAAGGAGGGGAACAAAAAAAAAAAGAAAAATCAAAAAAAAGGGGAAAAGGAAAAGAAAAGAGAGATACAAAGGAAATAAAGGAGGGGAATAAAAAAAAAAAGAAAAATAAAAAAAAACGGGAAAAGGAAAAGAAAAGAGATATACAAAGGAAATAAAGGAGGGGAACAAAAAAAAAGAAAAATCAAAAAAAAGGGGAAAAGGAAAAGAAAAGAGAGATACAAAGGAAATAAAGGAGGGGAACAAAAAAAAAAGAAAAATCAAAAAAAAGGGGAAAAGGAATAGAAAAGAGAGATACAAAGGAAATAAAGGAGGGGAATAAAAAAAAAAGAAAAATCAAAAAATAAGAGGAAAAGGAAAAGAAAAGAGAGATACAAAGGAAATAAAGGAGGGGAACAAAAAAAAAAGAACAATCAAAAAAAGGGGAAAAGGAAAAGAAAAGAGAGATACAAAGGAAATAAAGGAGGGGAATAAAAAAAAAAGAAAAATCAAAAAATAAGAGGAAAAGGAAAAGAAAAGAGAGATACAAAGGAAATAAAGGAGGGGAACAAAAAAAAAAGAAAAATCAAAAAAAAAGGGGAAAAGGAAAAGAAAAGAGAGATACAAAGGAAATAAAGGAGGGGAATAAAAAAAAGAAAAATCAAAAAATAAGAGGAAAAGGAAAAGAAAAGAGAGATACAAAGAAAATAAAGGAGGGGAACAAAAAAAAAAGAAAAATCAAAAAAAAGGGTAAAAGGAAGAGAAAAGGGAGATACAAAGGAAATAAAGGAGGGGAACAAAAAAAAAAGAAAAATAAAAAAAAAGGGGAAAAGTAAAAGAAAAGAGAGATACAAAGGAAATAAAGGAGGGGAACAAAAAAAAAAGAAAAATCAAAAAAAAGGGGAAAAGGAAAAGAAAAGAGAGATACAAAGGAAATAAAGGAGGGGGACAAAAAAAAAAGAAAAATCAAAAAAAAGGGGTAAAGGATAAGAAAAGAGTGATATAAAGGAAATAAAGGAGGGGAACAAAAAAAAAGAAAAATCAAAAAAAAGGGGTAAAGGAAAAGAAAACGGAGATACAAAGGAAATAAAGGAGGGGAACAAAAAAAAAAGAAAAATCAAAAAAAAGGGGAAAAGGAAAAGAAAAGAGAGATACAAAGGAAATAAAGGAGGGGAACAAAAAAAAAAGAAAAATCAAAAAAAAGGGTAAAAGGAAAAGAAAAGTGAGATACAAAGGAAATAAAGGAGGGGAACAAAAAAAAAAGAAAAATAAAAAAAAAGGGGAAAAGGAAAAGAAAAGAGAGATACAAAGGAAATAAAGGAGGGGAACAAAAAAAAAGAAAAATCAAAAAAAAGGGGAAAAGGAAAAGAAAAGGGAGATACAAAGGAAATAAAGGAGGGGAACAAAAAAAAAAGAAAAATCAAAAAAAGGGGAAAAGGAAAAGAAAAGAGAGATACAAAGGAAATAAAGGAGGGGAACAAAAAAAACGAAAAATCAAAAAAAAGGGGTAAAGGAAAAGAAAAGAGAGATACAAAGGAAATAAAGGAGGGGAACAAAAAAAAAAGAAAAATCAAAAAAAAAAGGGAAAAGGAAAAGAAAAGAAAGATACAAAGCAAATAAAGGAGGGGAACAAAAAAAAAAGAAAAATCAAAAAAAGGGGAAAAGGAAAAGAAAAGGGAGATACAAAGGAAATAAAGGAGGGGAATAAAAAAAAAGAAAAATCAAAAAAAAAGAGGAAAAGGAAAAGAAAAGACAGCTACAAAGGAAATAAAGGAGAGGAACAAAAAAAAAGAAAAATCAAAAAAAAGATGAAAAGGAAAAGAAAAGAGAGATACAAAGGTAATAAAGGAGGGGAACAAAAAAAAAGAAAAATCAAAAAAAAGGGGAAAAGGAAAAGAAAAGAGAGATACAAAGGAAATAAAGGAGGGGAATAAAAAAAAAAGAAAAATCAAAAAATAAGAGGAAAAGGAAAAGAAAAGAGAGATACAAAGAAAATAAAGGAGGGGAACAAGAAAAAAAGAAAAATCAAAAAAAAGGGTAAAAGGAAAAGAAAAGGGAGATACAAAGGAAATAAAGGAGGGGAACAAAAAAAAAAGAAAAATAAAAAAAAAGGGGAAAAGGAAAAGAAAAGAGAGATACAAAGGAAATAAAGGAGGGGAACAAAAAAAAAAGAAAAATCAAAAAAAAGGGGAAAAGGAAAAGAAAAGAGAGATACAAAGGAAATAAAGGAGGGGGACAAAAAAAAAAGAAAAATCAAAAAAAAGGGGTAAAGGATAAGAAAAGAGTGATACAAAGGAAATAAAGGAGGGGAACAAAAAAAAAGAAAAATCAAAAAAAAGGCGTAAAGGAAAAGAAAAGGGAGATACAAAGGAAATAAAGGAGGGGAACAAAAAAAAAGAAAAATAAAAAAAAACGGGAAAAGGAAAAGAAAAGAGAGATACAAAGGAAATAAAGGAGGGGAACAAAAAAAAAAGAAAAATCAAAAAAAAGGGTAAAAGGAAAAGAAAAGTGAGATACAAAGGAAAGAAAGGAGGGGAACAAAAAAAAAGAAAAATAAAAAAAAAGGGGAAAAGGAAAAGAAAAGAGAGATACAAAGGAAATAAAGGAGGGGAACAAAAAAAAAGAAAAATCAAAAAAAAGGGGAAAAGGAAAAGAAAAGGGAGATACAAAGGAAATAAAGGAGGGGAACAAAAAAAAAAGAAAAATCAAAAAAAAGGGGAAAAGGAAAAGAAAAGAGAGATACAAAGGAAATAAAGGAGGGGAACAAAAAAAACGAAAAATCAAAAAAAAGGGGTAAAGGAAAAGAAAAGAGAGATACAAAGGAAATAAAGGAGGGGAACAAAAAAAAAAGAAAAATCAAAAAAAAAGGGGAAAAGGAAAAGAAAAGAGAGATACAAAGCAAATAAAGGAGGGGAACAAAAAAAAAAGAAAAATCAAAAAAAGGGTAAAAGGAAAAGAAAAGGGAGATACAAAGGAAATAAAGGAGGGGAATAAAAAAAAAAGAAAAATCAAAAAAAAGAGGAAAAGGAAAAGAAAAGACAGCTACAAAGGAAATAAAGGAGAGGAACAAAAAAAAAGAAAAATCAAAAAAAAGGGGAAAAGGAAAAGAAAAGACAGCTACAAAGGAAATAAAGGAGAGGAACAAAAAAAAGAAAAATCAAAAAAAAGGGGAAAAGGAAAAGAAATGAGAGATACAAAGGAAATAAAGGAGGGGAACAAAAAAAACGAAAAATCAAAAAAAAGGGGTAAAGGAAAAGAAAAGAGAGATACAAAGAAATAAAGGAGGGGAATAAAAAAAAAGAAAAAGAAAAAAAAATGGGAAAAGGAAAAGAAAAGAGAGATACAAAGGAAAATAAAGTAGTGGAACAAAAAAAAAAGAAAAATCAAAAAAAGGGGAAAAGGAAAAGAAAAGAGAGATACAAAGGAAATAAAGGAGGGGAACAAAAAAAACGAAAAATCAAAAAAAGGGGAAAAGGAAAAGAAAAGAGAGATACAAAGAAATAAAGGAGGGGAATAAAAAAAAAAAAAGAAAAAAAAATGGGAAAAGGAAAAGAAAAGAGAGATACAAAGGAAAATAAAGGAGTGGAACAAAAAAAAAAGAAAAATCAAAAAAAAAGGGGAAAAGGAAAAGAAAAGAGAGATACAAAGGAAATAAAGGAGGGGAACAAAAAAAAAAGAAAAATCAAAAAAAATGGGTAAAGGAAAAGAAAAGGGAGATACAAAGGAAATAAAGGAGGGGAACAAAAAAAAAAGAAAAAATCAAAAAAAAGGGGAAAAGGAAAAGAAAAGAAAGATACAAAGGAAATAAAGGAGGGGAACAAAAAAAAGAAAAATCAAAAAAAAGAGGAAAAGGAAAAGAAAAGAGAGATACAAAGCAAATAAAGGAGGGGAACAAAAAAAAAGAAAAATCAAAAAAAAGGGGTAAAGGAAAAGAAAAGGGAGATACAAAGGAAATAAAGGAGGGGAACAAAAAAAAAGAAAAATCAAAAAAAAAAGGAAAAGGAAAAGAAAAGAGAGATACAAAGGTAATAAAGGAGGGGAACAAAAAAAAGAAAAATCAAAAAAAAGGGGTAAAGGAAAAGGAAAGAGAGATACAAAGGAAATAAAGGAGGGGAACAAAAAAAAAAGAAAAATCAAAAAAAAGGGGGAAAAGGAAAAGAAAAGACAGCTACAAAGGAAATAAAGGAGAGGAACAAAAAAAAGAAAAATCAAAAAAAAGAGGAAAAAGGAAAAGAAAAGAGAGATACAAAGGAAATAAAGGAGGGGAAAAAAAACGAAAAATCAAAAAAAGGGGAAAAGGAAAAGAAAAGAGAGATACAAAGAAATAAAGGAGGGGAATAAAAAAAAAGAAAAAGAAAAAAAATCGGAAAAGGAAAAGAAAAGAGAGATACAAAGGAAAATAAAGGAGTGGAACAAAAAAAAGAAAAATCAAAAAAAAGGGGAAAAGGAAAAGAAAAGAGAGATACAAAGGAAATAAAGGAGGGGAACAAAAAAAAAAAGAAAAATCAAAAAAAAGGGGCAAAGGAAAAGAAAAGGGAGATACAAAGGAAATAAAGGAGGGGAACAAAAAAAAAAGAAAAATCAAAAAAAAGGGGAAAAGGAAAAGAAAAGAAAGATACAAAGGAAATAAAGGAGGGGAACAAAAAAAAAGACAAATCAAAAAAAGAGGAAAAGGAAAAGAAAAGAGAGATACAAACGTAATAAAGGCGGGGAACAAAAAAAACGAAAAATAAAAAAAAAGGGGTAAAGGAAAAGGAAAGAGAGATACAAAGGAAATAAAGGAGGGGAACAAAAAAAAGAAAAATTAAAAAAAAGGGGAAAAGGAAAAGAAAAGAGAGATACAAAGGAAATAAAGGAGGGGAACAAAAAAAAAGAAAAATCAAAAAAAAGGGGAAAAGGAAAAGAAAAGACAGCTACAAAGGAAATAAAGGAGAGGAACAAAAAAAAGAAAAATCAAAAAAAAGAGGAAAAGGAAAAGAAAAGACAGATACAAAGGAAATAAAGGAGGGGAGCAAAAAAAACGAAAAATCAAAAAAAAGGGAAAGGAAAAGAAAAGAGAGATACAAAGAAATAAAGGAGGGGAATAAAAAAAAGAAAAAGAAAAAAAAATGGGAAAAGGAAAAGAAAAGAGATACAAAGGAAAATAAAGTAGTGGAACAAAAAAAAAAAGAAAAATCAAAAAAAAAGGGGAAAAGGAAAAGAAAAGAAAGAGAGATACAGAAGGAAATAAAGGGAGGGAACAAAAAAAACGAAAAATCAAAAAAAAGAGAGGGAGAAAAGGAAAGAAAGAGAGATACAAAGAAATAAAGGAAGGGAATAAAAAAAAAAAAAAAAGAAAAAAAAAATGGGAAAAGGAAAGAAAGAGAGATACAAAGGAAAATAAAGGAGTGGAACAAAAAAAAAAAGAAAAATCAAAAAAAAGGGAAAAGGAAAAGAAAAGAGAGATACAAAGGAAATAAAGGAGGGGAACAAAAAAAAAGAAAAATCAAAAAAAATGGGTAAAGGAAAAGAAAAGGGAGATACAAAAGGAAATAAAAGGAGGGAACAAAAAAAAAAGAAAAATCAAAAAAAAAAAAGGGAAAGGGAAAAGAAAAGAAAGATACAAAGGAAATAAAGGAGAACAAAAAAGAAAAATCAAAAAAAAGAGGAAAAGGAAAAGAAAAGAGAGATACAAAGCAAATAAAGGAGGGGAACAAAAAAAAAGAAAAATCAAAAAAAAGGGGGTAAAGGAAAAGAAAAGGGAGATACAAGGAAATAAAGGAGGGGGAACAAAAAAAAAGAAAAATCAAAAAAAAAAGGAAAAGGAAAAGAAAAGAGAGATACAAAGGTAATAAAGGAGGGAACAAAAAAAAAGAAAAAATCAAAAAAAAGGGTAAAGGAAAAGGAAAGAGATACAAAGGAAATAAAGGAGGAGAACAAAAAAAAAAAGAAAGAAAAATCAAAAAAAAGGGGGAAAAGGAAAAGAAAAGACAGCTACAAAGGAAATAAAGGAGAGGAACAAAAAAAAAGAAAAATCAAAAAAAAGAGGAAAAGGAAAAGAAAAGAGAGATACAAAGGAAATAAAGGGAGGGGAAAAAAACGAAAAATCAAAAAAAGGGGAAAAGGAAAAAGAAAAGAGAGATACAAAGAAATAAAGGAGGGGAATAAAAAAAAAGAAAAAGAAAAAAAAATCGGAAAAGGAAAAAGAAAAGAGAGATACAAAGGAAAATAAAGGAGTGGAACAAAAAAAAAAAGAAAAATCAAAAAAAAGGGAAAAGGAAAAGAAAGAGAGATACAAAGGAAATAAAGGAGGGGGAACAAAAAAAAAAGAAAAATCAAAAAAAAGGGGCAAAGGAGAAAGAAAAGGGAGATACAAAGGAAATAAAAGGAGGGAACAAAAAAAAAAAGAAAAATCAAAAAAAAGGAAAAAGGAAAAGAAAAGAAGATACAAAGGAAATAAAGGAGGAACAAAAAAAAGACAAATCAAAAAAAAGAGGAAAAGGAAAAGAAAAGAGAGATACAAAGGAAATAAAAGGTGGGAACAAAAAAAAAAGAAAAATCAAAAAAAAGGGGTAAAGGAAAAGAAAAGGGAGATACAAAGGAAATAAAGGAGGGGAACAAAAAAAAAAAGAAAAATCAAAAAAAAGGGGAAAGGAAAGAAAAGAGAGATACAAAGGTAATAAAGGAGAACAAAAAAAAAGAAAAATCAAAAAAAAGGGTAAAGGAAAAGGAAAGAGAGATACAAAGGAAATAAAGGAGGGAACAAAAAAAAAGAAAAATTAAAAAAAAGGGAAAAGGAAAAGAAAAGAGAGATACAAAGGAAATAAAGGAGGGAACAAAAAAAAAAAGAAAAATCAAAAAAAAAGGGAAAAGGAAAAGAAAAGAGAGATACGAAGAAATAAAGGAGGGAATAAAAAAAAAAAGAAAAATCAAAAAAAAAAGAGGAAAAGGAAAAAGAAAAAACAGATACAAAGGAAATAAATGAGAGGAACAAAAAAAAAGAAAAATCAAAAAAAAAGGAAAGGAAAGAAAAAGAAAGAGATACAAAGGAAATAAAGGAGAGGAACAAAAAAAACGAAAAATCAAAAGGAAAGAGCAAAGAAAAGAATGATACAAAGAAATAAAAGGAGGGGAATAAAAAAAAGAAAAAGAAAAAAAAAATGGGATAAGGAAAAGAAAAGAGAGATACAAAGGAAATAAAAGGAGGGGAACAAAAAAAAATCAAAAAAAGGAAAAGGAAAAGAAAAGAGAGATACAAAGCAAATAAGAAGGAGAGGGCAACAAAAAAAATGAAAAATCAAAAAAAAGGGGAAAAGGAAAGAAAGAGAGATACAAAGGAAATAAAGGAGGGGGAACAAAAAAAAAAGAAAAATCAAAAAAAAAAAGGGGAAAAGGAAAAGAAAAGAGAGATACAAAGGAAATAAAGGAGGGGAACAAAAAAAAAAGAAAAATCAAAAAAAAGGGAAAAGGAAAAGAAAAGAGAGATACAAAGGAAATAAAGGAGGGGAATAAAAAAAAAAAAAAGAAAAATAAAAAAAAACGGGAAAAGGAAAAGAAAAGGAGATACAAAGGGAAATAAAGGAGGGAACAAAAAAAAGAAAAATCAAAAAAAAGGAAAAGGAAAAGAAAAGAAGAGAGATACAAAGGAAATAAAGGAGGGAACAAAAAAAAAAAAAGAAAAATCAAAAAAAAGGGAAAAGGAAAAGAAAAGAGAGATACAAAGGAAATAAAGGAGGGGAATAAAAAAAAAAGAAAAATCAAAAATAAGAGGAAAAGGAGAAAAGAAAAGAGAGATACAAAGGAAATAAAGGAGGGGAACAAAAAAAGAACAATCAAAAAAGGGAAAAGGAAAAGAAAGAGATACAAAGGAAATAAAGGAGAATAAAAAAAAAAAGAAAAATCAAAAAATAAGGAAAAGGAAAAGAAAAGAGATACAAAAGGAAATAAAGGAGGGAACAAAAAAAAAAGAAAAATCAAAAAAAAAGGGAAAAGGAAAAGAAAAGAGAGATACAAAGGAAATAAAGGAGGGGGAATAAAAAAAAAAGAAAAATCAAAAAATAAGAGGAAAAAGGGAAAGAAAAGAGAGAGATACAAGGAAATAAAGGAGGGAACAAAATCAAAAAAAGGGAAAAGGAAAAGAAAAGAGAGATACAAAGGAAATAAAGGAGGGGAATAAAAAAAAAAGAAAAATCAAAAAATATGAGGAAAAGGAAAAGAAAAGAGATACAAAGAAAATAAAGGAGGGGAACAAAAAAAAAAGAAAAATCAAAAAAAAGGGTAAAAGGAAAAGAAAAGTGAGATACAAAGGAAATAAAGGAGGGGAACAAAAAAAAAGAAAAATAAAAAAAAAGGGGAAAAGGAAAAGAAAAGAGAGATACAAAGGAAATAAAGGAGGGGAACAAAAAAAAAAAAGAAAAAATCAAAAAAAAAGGGGAAAGAGGAAAAGAAAGAGAGATACAAAGGAAATAAAGGAGGGGACAAAAAAAAAAAGAAAAATCAAAAAAAGGGGGTAAAGGATAAGAAAAGAGTGATACAAAGGAAATAAAAGGAGGGGAACAAAAAAAAAGAAAAATCAAAAAAAGGGGTAAAGGAAAAGAAAAGGGAGATACAAAGGAAATAAAGAAGGGGAACAAAAAAAAAAGAAAAATCAAAAAAAAGTGGAAAAGGAAAAGAAAAGAGAGAGATACAAAGGAAATAAAGGAGGGGAACAAAAAAAAAGAAAAATCAAAAAAAGGGTAAAAGGAAAAGAAAAGTGAAATACAAAGGAAATAAAGGAGGGGAACAAAAAAAAAAGAAAAATAAAAAAAAGGGGAAAAGGAAAAGAAAAGAAGTCACAAAAAGGAAATAAAGGAGGGGAACAAAAAAAAAAAAGAAAAATCAAAAAAAGGAAAAGGAAAAGAAAAAGGGAGATACAAAGGAAATAAAGGAGGGGAACAAAAAAAAAAGAAAAATCAAAAAAAAGGGGAAAAGGAAAAGAAAGAGATACAAAGGAAATAAAGGAGGGGAACAAAAAAAACGAAAAATCAAAAAAAGGGGTAAAGGAAAAGAAAGAGAGATACAAAGGAAATAAAGGAGGGGAACAAAAAAAAAAGAAAAATCAAAAAAAAAGAGGGAAAAGGAAAAGAAAAGAGAGATACAAAGCAAATAAAGGAGGGGAACAAAAAAAAAGAAAAATCAAAAAAAGGGAAAAGGAAAAGAAAAGGGAGATACAAAGGAAATAAAGGAGGGGAACAAAAAAAACGAAAAATCAAAAAAAAGGGGTAAAGGAAAAGAAAAGAGAGATACAAAGGAAATAAAGGAGGGGAACAAAAAAAAAAAAGAAAAATCAAAAAAAAAGGGGAAAAGGAAAAGAAAAGAGAGATAAAAAGGAAATAAAGGAGGGGGAATAAAAAAAAAGAAAAATCAAAAAAACGAGAAAAGGAAAAGAAAAGAGAGATACAAAGGAAATAAAGGAGAGGGGAACAAAAAAAAAAAAAGAAAAATCAAAAAAATTGGGAAAAGGAAAAGGAAAGAGAGAGATACAATGGAAATAAAGGAGGGGAACAAAAAAAAAAAAGAAAAATCAAAAGGAAAAGGAAAAGAAAAGGGAGATACAAAGGAAATAAAGGAGGCGAACAAAAAAAACGAAAAATCAAAAAAAAGGGGTAAAGGAAAAGAAAAGAGAGATACAAAGGAAATAAAGGAGGGGAACAAAAAATAAAGAAAAATCAAAAAAAAGGGGAAAAGGAAAAGAAAAGAGAGATACAAAGGAAATAAATGAGGGGAATAAAAAAAAAGAAAAATCAAAAAAAGAGGAAAAGGAAAAGAAAAGAGAGATACAAAGGTAATAAAGGAGGGGAACAAAAAAAAAGAAAAATCAAAAAAAAGGGGAAAAGGAAAAGGAAAAGAGAGATACAATGGAAATAAAGGAGGGGAACAAAAAAAAAGAAAAATCAAAAAAAATGGGGAAAAGGAAAAGAAAAGGGAGATACAAAGGAAATAAAGGAGGGGAACAAAAAAAACGAAAAATCAAAAAAAAGGGGTAAAGGAAAAGAAAAGAGAGATACAAAGGAAATAAAGGAGGGGAACAAAAAAAAAAAGAAAAATCAAAAATAAGGGGAAAAGGAAAAGAAAAGAGAGATACAAAGGAAATAAAGGAGGGGAATAAAAAAAAAGAAAAATCAAAAAAAAGGGGAAAAGGAAAAGAAAAGAGAGATACAAAGGTAATAAAGGAGGGGAACTAAAAAAAAGAAAAATCAAAAAAAAAGGGGAAAAGGAAAAGGAAAGAGAGATACAATGGAAATAAAGAAGGGGAACAAAAAAAAGAAAAATCAAAAAAAAAGTGGAAAAGGAAAAGAAAAGAGAGATACAAAGGAAATAAAGGAGGGGAACAAAAAAAACGAAAAATCAAAAAAAAGGGGTAAAGGAAAAGAAAAGAGAGATACAAAGGAAATAAAGGAGGGGAACAAAAAAAAAAGAAAAATCAAAAAAAAAAGGGGAAAAGGAAAAGAAAAGAGAGATACAAAGCAAATAAAGGAGGGGAACAAAAAAAAAAGAAAAATCAAAAAAAGGGTAAAAGGAAAAGAAAAGGGAGATACAAAGGAAATAAAGGAGGGGAACAAAAAAAACGAAAAATAAAAAAAAAGGGGTAAAGGAAAAGAAAAGAGAGATACAAAGGAAATAAAGGAGGGGAACAAAAAAAAAAGAAAAATCAAAAAAAAGGGGAAAAGGAAAAGAAAAGAGAGATACAAAGGAAATAAAGGAGGGGAATAAAAAAAAAAGAAAAATCAAAAAAAAGAGGAAAAGGAAAAGAAAAGAGAGATACAAAGGTAATAAAGGAGGGGAACAAAAAAAAAGAAAAATCAAAAAAAAGGGGAAAGCAAAAGGAAAGAGAGATACAATGGAAATAAAGGAGGGGAACAAAAAAAAAAGAAAAATCAAAAAAAAAGGGGAAAAGAAAAGAAAAGGGAGATACAAAGGAAATAAAGGAGGGGAACAAAAAAAACGGAAAATCAAAAAAAAGGGGTAAAGGAAAAGAAAAGAAAAGAGATACAAAGGAAATAAAGGAGGGGAACAAAAAAAAAAGAAAAATCAAAAAAAAGGGGAAAAGGAAAAGAAAAGAGAGATACAAAGGAAATAAAGGAGGGGAATAAAAAAAAAAGAAAAATCAAAAAAAAGAGGAAAAGGAAAAGAAAAGAGAGATACAAAGGTAATAAAGGAGGGGAACTAAAAAAAAGAAAAATCAAAAAAAAGGGGAAAAGGAAAAGGAAAGAGAGATACAATGGAAATAAAGGAGGGGAACAAAAAAAAAAGAAAAATCAAAAAAAAAGGGGAAAAGGAAAAGATAAGAGTGATACAAAGGAAATAAAGGAGGGGAACAAAAAAACGAAAAATCAAAAAAAAGGGGTAAGGGAAAAGAAAAGAGAGATACAAAGGAAATAAAGGAGGGGAACAAAAAAAAAAGAAAAATCAAAAAAAGGGTAAAAGGAAAAGAAAAGGGAGATACAAAGGAAATAAAGGAGGGGAACAAAAAAACGAAAAATCAAAAAAAAGGTGTAAAGGAAAAGAAAAGAGAGATACAAAGGAAATAAAGGATGGGAACAAAAAAAAAAGAAAAATCAAAAAAAAGGGGAAAAGGAAAAGAAAAGAGAGATACAAAGGAAATAAAGGAGGGGAATAAAAAAAAAAGAAAAATCAAAAAAAAGAGGAAAAGGAAAAGAAAAGAGAGATACAAAGGTAATAAAGGAGGGGAACAAAAAAAAAGAAAAATCAAAAAAAAGGGGAAAGCAAAAGGAAAGAGAGATCAATGGAAATAAAGGAGGGGAACAAAAAAAAAAGAAAAATCAAAAAAAAGGGAAAAAGGAAAAGAAAAGGGAGATGACAAAGGAAATAAAGGAGGGGAACAAAAAAAACGAAAAATCAAAAAAAAGGGGTAAAGGAAAAGAAAAGAGAGATACAAAGGAAATAAAGGAGGGGAACAAAAAAAAAAGAAAAATCAAAAAAAAGGGGAAAAGGAAAAGAAAAGAGAGATACAAAGGAAATAAAGGAGGGGAATAAAAAAAAAAGAAAAATCAAAAAAGGAAAAGGAAAAGAAAAGAGATACAAAGGTAATAAAGGAGGGGAACAAAAAAAAAGAAAAATCAAAAAAAAAGGGGAAAAGGAAAAGAAAAGAGAGATACAAAGGAAATAAAGGAGGGGAACAAAAAAAAAAAGAAAAATCAAAAAAAAGGGGAAAAGGAAAAGAAAAGAGAGATACAAAGGAAATAAAGGAGGGGAAAAAAAAAAGAAAAATCAAAAAAAAAGGGGAAAAAAAAGGAAAAGAAAAGAGAGATACAAAGGAAATAAAGGAGGGGAACAAAAAAAAAAAGAAAAATCAAAAACAAGGGAAAAGGAAAAGAAAAGAGAGATACAAAGGAAATAAAGGAGGGGAACAAAAAAAAAAGAAAAATCAAAAACAAGGGGAAAAGGAAAAGAAAAGAGAGATACAAAGGAAATAAAGGAGGGGAACAAAAAAAACGAAAAATCAAAAAAATGGGCAAAAGAAAAGAAAAAGTGAAAGGAAAAAAATAAAGGAGGGGAACAAAAAAAAAAGAAAAATCAAAAAAATGGAAAAGAAAAGAGAGATACAAAGGAAATAAAGGAGGGGAACAAAAAAAACGAAAAATCAAAAAAATGGAAAAGGAAAAGAAAAGAGATACAAAGGAAATAAAGGAGAGGGGACAAAAAAAAACGAAAAATCCAAAAGGAAAACGAAAAGAAAAGAGAGATACAAAGGAAATAAAGGAGGGGGACAAAAAAAAAAGAAAAATCAAAAACAAGGGGAAAAGTAAAAGAAAAGAGAGATACAAAGGAAATAAAGGAGGGGAACAAAAAAAAGAAAAATCAAAAACAAGGGGAAATGGAAAAGAAAAGAGAGATACAAAGGTAATAAAGGAGGGGAACTAAAAAAAGAAAAATCAAAAAAAAGGGGAAAAGGAAAAGGAAAGAGAGATACAATGGAAATAAAGGAGGGGAACAAAAAAAAAGAAAAATCAAAAAAAAGGGGAAAAGGAAAAGAAAAGAGAGATACAAAGGAAATAAAGAGGGGAACAAAAAAAACGAAAAATCAAAAAAAAGGGATAAAGGAAAAGAAAAGAGAGATACAAAGGAAATAAAGGAGGGGAACAAAAAAAAAAGAAAAATCAAAAAAAAAGGGGAAAAAAAGGAAAAGAAAAGAGAGATACAAAGCAAATAAAGGAGGGGAAAAAAAAAAAGAAAAATCAAAAAAAGGGTAAAAGGAAAAGAAAAGGGAGATACAAAGGAAATAAAGGAGGGGAACAAAAAAAACGAAAAATCAAAAAAAAGGGGTAAAGGAAAAGAAAAGAGAGATACAAAGGAAATAAAGGAGGGGAACAAAAAAAAAAGAAAAATCAAAAAAAAGGGGAAAAGGAAAAGAAAAGAGAGATACAAAGGAAATAAAGGAGGGGAATAAAAAAAAAAGAAAAATCAAAAAAAGAGGAAAAGGAAAAGAAAAGAGAGATACAAAGGTAATAAAGGAGGGGAACAAAAAAAAAGAAAAATCAAAAAAAAGGGGAAAGCAAAAGGAAAGAGAGATACAATGGAAATAAAGGAGGGGAACAAAAAAAAAAGAAAAATCAAAAAAAAAGGGGAAAAGGAAAAGAAAAGGGAGATACAAAGGAAATAAAGGAGGGGAACAAAAAAAACGAAAAATCAAAAAAAAGGGGTAAAGGAAAAGAAAAGAGAGATACAAAGGAAATAAAGGAGGGGAACAAAAAAAAAAGAAAAATCAAAAAAAAGGGGAAAAGGAAAAGAAAAGAGAGATACAAAGGAAATAAAGGAGGGGAATAAAAAAAAAGAAAAATCAAAAAAAAGAGGAAAAGGAAAAGAAAAGAGAGATACAAAGGTAATAAAGGAGGGGAACTAAAAAAAAGAAAAATCAAAAAAAAGGGGAAAAGGAAAAGGAAAGAGAGATACAATGGAAATAAAGGAGGGGAACAAAAAAAAAAGAAAAATCAAAAAAAAAGGGGAAAAGGAAAAGAAAAGAGTGATACAAAGGAAATAAAGGAGGGGAACAAAAAACGAAAAATCAAAAAAAAAGGGGTAAGGGAAAAGAAAAGAGAGATACAAAGGAAATAAAGGAGGGGAACAAAAAAAAAGAAAAATCAAAAAAAAAGGGGAAAAGGAAAAGAAAAGAGAGATACAAAGCAAATAAAGGAGGGGAACAAAAAAAAAAGAAAAATCAAAAAAAGGGTAAAAGGAAAAGAAAAGGGAGATACAAAGGAAATAAAGGAGGGGAACAAAAAAAACGAAAAGTCAAAAAAAAAGGTGTAAAGGAAAAGAAAAGAGATACAAAGGAAATAAAGGATGGGAACAAAAAAAAAAGAAAAATCAAAAAAAAGGGGAAAAGGAAAAGAAAAGAGAGATACAAAGGAAATAAAGGAGGGGAATAAAAAAAAAGAAATATCAAAAAAAAGAGGAAAAGGAAAAGAAAAGAGAGATACAAAGGTAATAAAGGAGGGGAACAAAAAAAAAGAAAAATCAAAAAAAATGGGAAAGCAAAAGGAAAGAGAGATACAATGGAAATAAAGGAGGGGAACAAAAAAAAAAGAAAAATCAAAAAAAAAGGGGAAAAGGAAAAGAAAAGGGAGATACAAAGGAAATAAAGGAGGGGAACAAAAAAAACGAAAAATCAAAAAAAAGGGGTAAAGGAAAAGAAAAGAGAGATACAAAGGAAATAAAGGAGGGGAACAAAAAAAAAAAATCAAAAAAAGGGGAAAAGGAAAAGAAAAGAGAGATACAAAGGAAATAAAGGAGGGGAATAAAAAAAAAAGAAAAATCAAAAAAAGGGGGAAAAGGAAAAGAAAAGAGAGATACAAAGGTAATAAAGGAGGGGAACAAAAAAAAAGAAAAATCAAAAAAAAAGGGGAAAAGGAAAAGAAAAGAGAGATACAAAGGAAATAAAGGAGGGGAACAAAAAAAAAAAAAGAAAAATCAAAAAAAAGGGGAAAAGGAAAAGAAAAGAGAGATACAAAGGAAATAAAGGAGGGAAAAAAAAAAAGAAAAATCAAAAACAAGGGGAAAAAGAAAAGAAAAGAGAGATACAAAGGAAATAAAGGAGGGGAACAAAAAAAAAGAAAAATCAAAAAAAGGGGAAAAGGAAAAGAAAAGAGAGATACAAAGGAAATAAAGGAGGGGAACAAAAAAAAAAAGAAAAATCAAAAACAAAAGGGGAAAAGGAAAAGAAAAGAGATACAAAGGAAATAAAGGAGGGGAACAAAAAAAAAAGGAAAAATCAAAAACAAAAGGAAAAGAAAAGGAGGGGAAGCAAAAAAAAAGGAAATAAAGGAGGGGAACAAAAAAAACGAAAAATCAAAAAAATGGGCAAAAGGAAAAGAAATGAGAGATAGAAAGGAAATAAAGGAGGGGAACAAAAAAAAAAGAAAAAATCAAAAAAATGGAAAAGAAAAGAGAGAAAAATACAAAGGAAAAAATAAAGGGGAAAAGGGGAACAAAAAAACGAAAAATCAAAAAAATGAAAAGAGAGATACAAAGGAAATAAAGGAGGGGAACAAAAAAAAACGAAAAATCAAAAAAAAGGGGAAAACGAAAAGAAAAGAGAGATACAAAGGAAATAAAGGAGGGGGACAAAAAAAAAAGAAAAATCAAAAACAAGGGGAAAAGTAAAAGAAAAGAGAGATACAAAGGAAATAAAGGAGGGGAACAAAAAAAAAAGAAAAATCAAAAACAAGGGGAAATGGAAAAGAAAAGAGAGATACAACGGAAATAAAGGAGGGGAACAAAAAAAAAAGAAAAATCAAAAAAAAGGGGAAAAGGAAAACAAAAGAGAGATACAAAGGAAATAAAGGAGGGGAACAAAAAAAAACTCTTTTTTGTTTTCCCTTCTTTTCTATCCTCTTTACTTCGTACGAAAATTTTCCAAAAATAAAGGGGAAGAGAAATTTTTGAATTTTCTTTTTAAAATATAACGTATATTACCATCATTATTAACTACCTGATTAGATATTGTACTTTCGATGTCGAAACAAATTGTACACTTTTGTAGTAAACTGTAATTTGTACATGTTCTAAACTATTGTTGATAATATATATATATATATATATATATATATATATATTATAAACTATAGTTTAGAACATGTACAAAAGTGTACAATTTTAGAAATTTATATGGATTTGTCAGCAATATTTGATAAACAAATTCATGTTAAGCATATATATATATATATATATATATATGCATATATATATATATATATATATATGCTTAACATGAATTTGTTCATCAAATATTGCTGAAATTTATATGGATTTGTCAGCAATATTTGATAAACAAATTCATTTTAAGTATATATATATATATATATATATATATATGCTTAACATGAATGTGTTTATCAAATATTGCTGACAAATCCATATAATTTTCTAAAATTATAAAGTTTCTCTCTAGTTTCCAAAGTGATAACTTAAACTTGGTCAAGTTCTTGATATTCCACCAGTTATTGACATTGATAAATAATTCAAGGAAGCCTGTTCTAAAATTCTGAACATTCACAAAAGTTCCCCAGAAAAGAAGTTTCTTTGATATAAATCAACCTTTTCCCACTGACATTCGAACTTCAACTTTCAACCTTTCAATTTGCGAAGTTTTTTTAATTATGAATTTTTCAAAGTTTATACGTGAAGCTATTTGTCAACGTAATTCTGTTTTTATTTTTTGTTTTGTTTTTTTGTTGTTGTTGTTGTTTTTATTTTAATCGTTCCACTTCAAACAAGGCGGTACCGCCACTGATGCGCAGAGGGCTACATAAGAGCAAAAGTTTAGACAAGAGGAGAGTGAAGAGAAAGACGGACCAGTTACAGTGGGTGTCAGAGAAAGGGCAAGAGAGTTAGTCCTTTCTTCTCGCTTTTCCTTGCTACCTTCTATAGAAGATCCTGTCTTCCTTTCCGTGTCTGCTGTCAGCACTGTGTTATCCGCGTAATTTACATTGTTAAGGTTGTGGCCGCTGATGACCAATCGTATCAAGACTCTTAATTTTTCCTAGAATTGTTTTGCTGCACGGGTCGAATAGATCCGGTGAGAAGACGCATTCTTGTCTTACGCTCCCTTTCTATTTTTGTATATCTGCTGAATTCATTTCTTGCCTATATGCAAACGATTTACTAGCAGTAAAGGTTCTTGATTATTCTAACGTCTTTTCCGATATACCTTAAAACAATATTTTTATCACATACATATATTTTAAAAATAAATCTTTGTTTCAACTTCACAGTTACCTCTAAAATAAATTATTTTATATAGTGTAAAAAAGTTCCAATTATAAATGCTTAACTTTTCATATTTCCTGTTATTTTAGATCTGACGGAATTAAACTATTTAAAATAGCTACCTCCAAAATATCGCTAAAAAAACAACATGAAACAGCATAGTATGAATAAAAAAGTTCATAAACTTAATAAAACAAACCTTTTCCATCAAAATATTTATATTTTTATTAAGAGGAAAGATCAAAGCAATTTTTAATTATTTTTTTAAAATTTTGAATCCCTGCTAACATTTTCGAAATTTTGATAGAAAATGTTGTTTTATTTGAGTTAGCGGCTAAAAAAAAATTACGCCTTTATTACAATAGGTTACGTGTTAATGATGACACAACCCACTTTTTTTACGGTAACAAACACATTAATTTGAAAATTTTTGCAAAAATCAAATAATAGTCAGATTTGAATGAAACTTTCAGTACTCATTCACAAATGAATTAATTTATTTTTGAAATTATTATTTTTTAAAATTTCTTGGTGAAAATACTTTTTTTTAACTCTGTTACCCCCCTCTACGTAAATCCATGAAATTTTAATAAATTTTAATTAGCTGTAAAAAAATTTTTTATTAGTTAAATGCAGGACTCATTGGGGCATATAAATCATTTATGTTTTTTATTCTAAAGTGGACAACCTGGCCGAAAATCTGCTCCGAAGAGTAAGATAAAAATGCAATAAAACTCTGATATAATTTAATTTGATAAACTTTTAATTGCTGGAATAAATAATAATTATTAAGGACATTATAGTCTGAAGAAAAAAAATTTTTTCGTTTACTAATAAAATTTTGAAATAATTGTTTATATTTTTTATTTTTTTATTATAATAATTCATAAAAGCGTAAAAAATATTTTAAAAACCTGTTATGAAAAAGTTGTTGAATTTCTTTTTTACTTAAGAATTGATTATCACATTACCTATCGAAAATTGAAAAGTTTAATAAAAATCATTCATCAATTTTACTTTTAAAATAATTAAAAATAATTAAATTTTGGAAATTTTTATTAAGTACGGTGTTCCATAGGGATCGAAACAAGTTTCCGTAAAGGTCGTATTGTTTTTAGAAGTTAACAAGTATTTGGATGAATTCCCCTTACATCGAAAACTAAACAAACCAAACTTTGATTCTAATTTCATTCTTTTTTTTATTAAATTAAAATTATTCTAAAAGAAATTTAATTTTTTCAGAAAGCATATTAATAATGTAAGATAAATATGTAATATCTAAACATAAAAATATTTAATATTTCAGAAAAATATTAATAAATAACATAACTTAGTTCGGTTATTTAAATTTAATTCTTTCTTTTAAAAGAAATTTAAATTTTTATTCATTCAGAAAGCATATTTTTATTTATTCAGAAAGCACATTTTATTTTTATTTATTCAGAAAGCACATTTTATTTTTATTTATTCAGAAAGCATATTTTATTTTTATTTATTCAGAAAGCATAGTCTGGCTATAAATCTAAACTAAAATTCTATGAAATCTTGCTGAAAATATTATGTTAAATTTTTAATTTTACTATTTAGTTAAAAAACAACAAAAAAAAATTAAATTTCCAAATATTACGTTTTAAGCTACACGAATTTTTTGTCACTTTCGGTCGCCATCCAAACGTCATTCACACCTGCTACTTGTCAACACGTAATTTATCGCCTAGATAAGCGCTGACAAGAGGGCTACTATTATTAAAGAGTGATTTATTTCGTAAATTTCCCGACAGTAAGCACTTAATTCTTGTTTGAAATCAGATAAAGGTAAGTTTCAATTATAAAAATCAACTTAACATTTCAAGGAGGTATATTTATTTTGTGCAAGATTTTTAAAACAGAAATTTAGCTACTGTTTACATGATGTGTTGATTACTCAATAATGGCGGTAAATTTAAAAAAACAAATTTTTCAGCAGTTAAATTTGTGATTCCGAGCAATATAATTTCGGTTTGAACTAAACCAGGGTATTTTGCTTACTGTAATTAGTAAATTTAATCTCTTGGCTTTCAATTAAAGCTAAAATTAAAGCTTCAAGAAAACATTTTTATTTTTAAAAATTAAATTTAAATTGAGGTATCGAAAATGAGCAGTGATTTTTTGTAGGTAGCTAATTTAAAAGCTACAAAATTTCATTAGTTTTACAAAGTCTAACTTTTTTTTAATATATGTAATAACATCAAGGGAAGTCACTCTGTTATTTGACTAACATTGTCTTAGATTTATCTCCCTTATATTGCTGAAATCGTCATTTATATTAAATTTTTAATAATACAAAAAAAAAGGACATTATTTTTTCTATTAATACCTTTTTATATATTTAAACTAAAATAAAGTGTACAGATTCAATGTGTTTTCCGAGATCATTTTTCTCTCCAGAAGTGATCTTGCCTATTTTTAAATTTACCATTCCCTCATCATGAGAATATTTCTGACACATATGGTCCGGTGTCCCTGCTTTTCGCTTTTTGAACTCTTTGACAAAATCCAACGAATCAGAAATATTATCAGTACTGACCTGACATCTAGGCTTCAGTCACATTCCCATTGCTATAAGGTTGCCTCCCCGTGTCTTTTCTATAAGTACATTCATGATTATTGTCCGAATGAGCTCTTCGCTAGAGTACGTGGACTTATTGAAGGATGTGCGTTGTGGGGCAGTGGATATCGGCTCGGAACGAGAAATCGGAGAGCCGAGTTCAAATTCCACTTGAATTCCTTGCATTCACTTATGCACAAATACCCTTGGGAAAGGTGTTAATCCGTCTCTTCCCCCCAGTTATGGGTTAAATAATAGGACAGATTGGGTTCTATAGCCTTGGTCGGCAACCAGTCTACCGCAGAAATCAATGGCAACCTACTGCGGGATAATCTTCTGCCCAGTCAGTCATGTCTCTTTCGAGACATGATCGCCCAAGCGTGTATCACGTATGGCAATTAACTGACCGACTAGATTGTATGTGCGTGGGTAGTGCAGTAACCCCTTAGGCTTTTGGCTTCTCTGCCTTGGATAGGGTGATACTGATTAAAAAATTATTACTGACAGAAAAAAATGGTTGTTGTAAAAAATGATTTAGTGGTTTAAGTTTGTTTTAGTTTATTTCAGTGTAGCTGAAACCTGAATTCAATTTCAAAACATTTACAATAATCGGTTTTAATAATTGATCCATTTTTAATTACATTGTTAATTAATTAATTAATTAATTAATTAGTTGTTAGATTATCGTTAAACTCAAAAGTTCTTAATATTCAATTCTTTCTTACATTTGTTCAATGACCCACCAACCAATTGATGTATTGTGACTTTTTGAATTTCTATGTAACTAGCAGCTTTACCTCTTGAATAAACAAAAATTGTAAATGAATATTTATTGATCTTTATACGACATTATAACGACAAATCGGAGTGCCGAGTTCAAATTCTAGTTGAATTCCTTGCATTCATTTACCCACAAATACCCTTGGGAAAGGTATTAATCAGTTTCTTCCCTCCACTTATGGGTTAAATAATAGGACAGATTCGGTTCTGTAGCTTTGGCTGGTAACCAGTTCTCTACCGCAGAAATTAATGGCAACCTACTTCGAGATAATCTTCTGTCCAGTCAGTCATGTCTATTTCGAGACATGATCACCCAAAGTGTGTATCACGTATGGCACTTAACTGATTGATGAGGCATTAGTCAGAAATTGTTTTACCTTGTCGTGCCAGTTATTCACAAACCGGATATTGACTGTTCGACGATTCAAAGCAGACAGCCTAAAAACTTTTTTGCGTATAGGCTCCAAGCATACATCCGCTTTAACTAAAATAAAACGAACAATTTATTCACTTGTCAGAAATACTCCCGCTCCAAAAACCAAACCCTTAATTCGGAGTCATTTGACGGCTATATATTTTTCCAATTCAAACAAACCCCAAATCAGATCAGCTTCGATGTCAACACCGGCAAGCTAAGAGCGAGAGAGAGAGAAGCGACACAGATTAACATTCATGTCAACACCGAGGTGCTGAGAGAGAAACTCCACTGACAATAGATATCACCAATGCCTGTTTCGCATCTAATTTCATTATTCTCTTTCCCTGCTTCCTTAGCAACCGATGGAAGTTACTAGTTTTGTACATACGTTTATAATTTATACATTTATTTACCCATGTTGAATGTCTTTTCGTTTGATACTTGGATTTAGATTTAACAAGGCCGAGAAGGAATTAATCTCCACAACAGTAACAGCAACAATAAGGTTCTGCCTTCCAAGGTAACCATTTTGCCATTACAACACTTATGAGTGTAGAGAAGAGGCATAAAATAATGGATAATCTTAATTGTCAAGACTCATCTTTGTTGTGGACCTTCGTCGCCAATTTGTTGTAGAGTTGTGGCAAAACTTTGCCGCAAAGTTTGTGCCGGAAGTAAAACACGGAACAAGAAGGTAGGCTCAAAACAGTGTATTAGTATAACAAGAAACAAGATATTCAAAGGAAGTGTTAATAATAAGTAACATAGAAATTAGTAAGTCCGATGGTATGATTACGCTGCTTATTGCCTGATTAGTAGCTGTCGTTAACTGCTTCCATTAACTGTTTTTTTTCTTTCAATTCTTTCTCCATCTCTTGCTGAGATGGAGAAAGAATTAACCTCCACAATAGTAACATCAATTTCCAACTTACACTATCTCCGTCTCCACAATAACCTTAAAAATCTCAAAACATCTCGCCCGATTTTATGCGTCTACACGTACTTAAGAATACATTTTAATTACTTCTTAGTTGCCGTCTCTGTCTTTTCACAAACTTTACCGAACAAAAAGTAGGATAGACAGAAAAGCAAGTTGAAAAGTGATGAAATAGGGTGGCATCATTTAATAGATGGGCGTTTGAAAATTGTGTAATTATGAGGATAATTAACGCAAATCTGCCTGAAAATAAAAACATCGACGAGAAAATTGGAGAGCTGAAAAGTTCAGGTTTTAAAAATTTTAAATGGGGAAGTATCATAATTATGTGTCGTTGTGTGGACGATTATATCCCGTGGAGTGAATAACTGTGGTTAAGTGTAAAAATTAATAACAGAACAGTCCAAAAAAAAAAAGAATCGACAATGCAATATAAAATATGAACAGGGAAAATAATAATATAAAACAAGCAATATATGCAAGGCAAATTAACAGTAATAAGGTAATAAAATTCATAAACTAATTATTAGCTTCGACACACAAAAAGCAAGTTCGGACAAGCAAACCGTAGCGTTTTGACTCGCACACAAAGCAGATCATAACTGATTCATATGAAACCACAAACCAGCCTCTTTTATTGGCTAAGAAAAAAATCCCAGTATGCAATGTGTGCTTCTATCTATAAAAGGGGATGGGTATTCGTTTTGCAGTCATTCCCATTCGGATTGAATATTCCCTGCCACTTTTATGGCGGGTGTATGAAACCAATTAATACAAGCTTAGACATTATGTGACAGGGTAACTGGATACAAGCTTTGTACCCAGTTACCGCATCAGTGGGGACTGCGTAAATTTTGACCAGCGACCCGAGCATCAGAGCTCTTGTTCCCCACTTTAAAATCTAACCCTGTGTCACTACTCGTTCCAGTGGAAGAGTAGGATAAATTAAATTCCCACACAGATTGGAATCAACATATCCACGTTAATATGCCTTGGTGTAACTCTGAGTTTATGATAGGTCAGTGCTAAACAGATGAACTGAGCGACAGAATAAGAAGACCAAGCAACACAATCTGTATTATTTAAATATATTTAATCTCCCAATCGAAAGAGAGAAATAAAGGAAAAAGAACAGCTTGCAGACAATGAGCGTCTGTGGACTTAGATGAAGAGACGATGTGTCCGGGTTTCTTGTCAGTCGGTATGGCCAACAAAATCGCTGAAAGAACAGCATAGACTGAAGGAAAAGGCCTTAAACTAAATAAAAACAAAGTTTTCTCGGCTAAATGTTCATTAAGAGAATAGATCAAAGTATTTTTAAATTATTTTTACAATTTTTTTAATTGTTTCTAACAGGTTATAACAGGTTCATTTAGTGGTAGAAATTTCTTTTTCTCTCGTCAGTGCGAGGCATAAATTGACGCTAGAGTTTATTACGTCAAAACGTAATATTACGCAAAGGCATTTTTTGACTGTGAAAGTCACATTAATTTGGAAATTCTTGCAAAAATAAAATAATGATCGGATTTTGATGAAAGTTTCAGAACTTATTCTTAATTGAAATAATTATTTTTGTCAATAGTCCTTGTTTGAGAAGAGATCTCTTTTTAGTTCGGTACTAGCTTCCTTAAGTCGTTGTAATTTATCGGCATCGTTCTTCTGTAAAATGATGTTACTGGTTTGACTTGTATTAAACGGAGCAACGTTGCTTTGTGGCGCCTGAGACACGTGCCAGAAGAAATAGGGAGCTGGTCTGGTGTTTATATGGACGGGCCATGTGAACAATGATGAGGTTTTGGAAAGGATGGAAACGAAAATAAAATTACTATTGAGTATCAGGAAGAGACAACTAAAGTTCCTGGGACATGCAAGGAGGAAGGAGGGCTTGGGGAACCTGATACTAACAGGCCAGATAGAGGGGAAAAGAGACAGGAGAAAGCAGTGGATAACCTATTTGAAAGACCTCATCAGGTGGATGATGGAATGAGGGTTTCGTGGTGTAACGGGAGAAGCGTGCTTAGAGCAACCAAGGATAGGGAGATGTGGAAAGCCATAATCGCCTACGCAACCAGTCTACTGCAAAATAATAGCAACCTACTGCGGGATAGTCTTATGCCCAGTCAGCTATGTCTCTTTCTAGACATGATCGCCCAAAGAGTGTATCACGCATGGCACTTAACTGACTGACTGAATATGATATTTGGAAACATAATTAAAACTTCTACTGGGCATAAAGTGGGGGATCGTTTTTCTGTTGTTATGAAATAATCAACTGATCACCCACTAATTATACTTAATATAATAATATATTATAATGATATATTATAGTGATGGGGGGAAAGAGATTAAGGTAATTACCATAATATTTACTTCCTGTTGTTAAAAAGTAGAGGTGTTGTGATTTGATGTGTGATGCTTATATGCTGTCTTCTTTTGCAACTATATTTTGTTGTATAATTTTGTTGCATTTAGAAATTCTAAAAGATAGATAGATAGATAGATAGATAGATAGATAGATAGATAGATAGATAGATAGATAGATAGATTAGTTTAGTTTAGTTTAGTTTGGGTCAGCTTTGTTGAAGATGTCTTTCAGATTGTTTTCCTGATAGTATCTTAATCACATTTGTTCAAGATCTATGCAGCTTGTTAGTATATGTTTCACTGTGCAGAGCTCCTGACATGGAATGCAAATTGGTGCCTCCTCACATTTTTGTAGGTGTGAATGGGTGACAGCGGTGTGGCCTATTTGAAGTCTAGTCATTACTACTTCTTCTCTTCTTGACATTTTCCTATTCGTAATTTTAACTTCTATCCATTCTTTAAGGATGGGTTTAATTTTGTAGAGTTTGTTATTTTTGCAGGAGTTGCACAACTGTTGCCATTTGGTCGTAATAAAGTTGTTGATAAAGGGGTTTGTAATCTGTGTGGGGTACTTTTATATCATTAATGTTGATGTTTAATGATGTTTAATGATGTTTAATGATCTTTTAGCTGCTATGTCTACTTTTTCGTTTCCTCTGAGACCAATGTGGCTGGGAATCCAGCATAAAATAATGTTTTTGTTTTGGATGATGGGGTTGATTCCTGGTAGGCGATTGATGATCAGAGGGTTATTTAGATTTTTGTTTTTTATTGCCATTAGCACTGATAATAATTTGTTTGATAAACGTGATATTTAAACTAATGGCTACTCAGAAATCTGAAATATAGGATGACCCAAAAAAACGAGAATGTTTGTAATGTGTATTGGCGGACATTAGCAAGTGGCAGCACTGCAAAACAGTGGCCTCACAAAGTAAACACTGCCATTTCAGTAACCATGGATCAAGATGAATTTCTAAGCAAGTTATGGATGTCAGATGAGGCCCATTTTCATCTCACAGGTTATGTGAATATGCAGAACTATCGTTACTGGGCAGACACAAATCCTAATGAAGCTCATGAGCGCCTTTTACAAGCTAGTTAGGTGACAGTATGATGTGCTGTTTCATTTCATGGGATCATCAGAGCTTTTTTTTTAAATGAACAGGGGACTCAGTCATTGTCACTGTGAATCGTTACAGGGAGACACCTGAATTAAAACGATTTTCAGACGTTCAAAAAACCTGGTTTCAACAAGATGGAGCGACATCACACACTGCACTGCAATCATTGGAGGCTGTGCGAGAATTGTTCGGTAAACCGTGTGATCTCAAGATTCGGCAATGTTCCATGGCCCCCTAGATCGACAGATTTGGCCGTTTGTGATTTTTTTTTCTTGTGTGGCTATTCCAAGAGTAAAGTGTATACGACTCAACCAAGAACTCTGGATAAGTTAAAACAGAGAATTTAGGATGAAATTCACAAGATCCCAGCTGAGATGTTGCAGTGGTCAATGAGGAACCTCAACAGCAGATTTCATAAATGCATTCGTAAAGGAGGACGCTATATACAGGACGTAATTTTTAAAACAATTAAAAGTCTATCATTGTTTCTCAAATGGCATGTTTTAAGGTTTCAATTACTTTGAATAAAATATTTTTCTTCCATCACTCTTGGTTTTACTGGATTGTTAAAAAGTTCCCGTTTATTGGGTCAACCTGTACTTGTTTTGATCTTCGAAATTTGTCGGGTAATTTCTTTTCCTCAAAATCTCTCAATTTGTAGTAAACTTATACCTAATTTCATTCAAAGTCGTTTTTTGTTGCCATAGCAGGATATGACAACACATCTAGGAAATTCAAACAAATTCAGAGATCAGAATTACCTTCAGTGGCAGGATAAACTTTCAGTACAATGTAATAAAGGTTAAGATCTACTACTAATGAATCTTGTTAGGACTTCAAATTCTCTCAGGATTGCCTCGCTGTAAGGATTGAATAAGTCTGGCGAGAAGACACATCCTTGTTTTACGCTTCTTTGTACTTTTGTGTATTTACTAGATTCATTTTCTGTCTATATGCAGAAGGTTTGCTCCCAGTATAAATTCGGGATTATTCCAAAATATAAAAAAATGTAAAAATTGTATCCTTGTACATTGCCGTGTCCCTTTAGAACGTGAGCGATCACGTATCTCCACAACTTCTTATACTTTGTAGATCCAAGCAACGTTTGTCCCTTACTAATTCTCCCAGTCCCTATTGTGAGTTACAATCACATACATACACTGGGTTGTGATCTTCTTTTATATGCCATGTCCTTTCAGGACCTCGGCGATCATGGCTTTCCACATCTCCCTGTCCCTGGTAGCACGCTTTCTACTGTGGCACCATGCAACCCACGTTCTGTCATCCACCTGATCAGGTCCTTCAAATATGTTATCCTCTGCTTTCCTCTGTTTCTTTTTCCCTCTATTTAGCCTGTTAGTATCAGGTTCTCCAAGCCGTCCTTCCTCATTGCAGGTCCCAGGAACTTTAGTTGTCTCTTCCTGATGCTCAGTATTAATTTCCTTTTCATCTTCATCCTCTCCAAAAACTCGTCATTGCTCACATGCTCAGTCCATGATATCCGCAGCATCCTTCTGTAGAACCACATTTCAGCTGATTCAAGTTTTTCCTTCATCTTCGAAGATATTGTCCAACATTCACTGCCATATTGAAGAACCGACATGATTGAAAGGGGCGTAAGACAAGGATGCGTCTTTTCACCGGATCTATTCAACTTATACAGCGAAACTATTCTGAGGACCCTAGATGTTATGCCAGGATTTGTCATCGGAGGCCACAATTTAAACAATATAAGGTACGCAGATGATATAGTGCTGATAGCAGACACAGAAAGGAAACTACAAGACCTCCTACAGAAGGTAGTTGAAGAGAGTGACAAGAAAGGACTACAAATAAACTGCAAGAAAACCAAATGCATGGTCATCAGTAAAAAGGGCAGCTCATTATGCCAAACACAGGTGGGGGGGGGATACTAAAATCAAGCAAGTAGAAAAATTTAAATACCTGGGAAGTGTTGGACCTATATTACTTTAATTGTAAAAACATGAATTGATATGTGTATATATAAATGTTATTTTCAACTCAATTTGCTTTTCTTGATTTTATAATCATTTTATGACTTATAGTGGGCTATCTACAACATGGCCAAATTCCGTTAACCTGCAACAGTATACAACTACCCTTCACTAGAACGGACTCCCACTACAACAGTAAAGAATAGATAAGCAACCCACTATAAACATACGATACGCATATGATACAGTGCCTATAGCAGACATGGAAAGGAAACTACGAGACTTCTTACATAAGATAGCTAAAGAGAGCGAAAAAAAAGATAGAAAGAGGCGTAAGACAAGGATGCGTCTTTTCACTGGATCTATTCAACTTGTACAGCGAGAATATTTTGAGGACACTAGATGTTATGTCAGGATTCGTCATCGGAGGCCACAATTTAAACAATATAAGGTACGCAGATGATACAGTGCAAAATGTCAATTACAGGGTTGTGATATGTGTCTAATATGTAAAGGACGAACAATGTTAAAAGTTGGGGGACGGTCAAATCTGATGATAAGATTCTTGATTCTCTTTTATCTTCTTAGCAAACGAACAATTTCTTTTAGGATTATTATTATTAAGGGTATGCGTTATCGGCTCGAAACCCAAAATAGGAAAGCCAAGTTCGAATTCCAGTTCAATTAGTTGCATTTACATACGCCCAAATACCCCTGAGAAAAGTATTAATCCGTCTAGTCTTCCTCTAGCTATGGGTTAATTAGAAGGAGAGATTGGGTTCTTGTTGTGGAGTTGTTGTTCGCCGCAAAATTGTAGCGCCCGGGTTGGCCGGAAGTGAGACAAAAAACACAGGAGGTAGATTCAAAACAGTGTATTAGTATAACAAGAAACAAGATATTCAAAGGAAGTGTTAATAATAAGTAACTAGAAATATGTAAGTCAGAAGGTATTATTACGCTGCTTATTGCCTGACTGGTAGCTGTCGTCAACTGCCTTGTTAACTGCTTTCGTTAACTGCTGTAAACTGTCTTCTTTAACTACTTCCCGGAAGTCACACAGGTAATCTTATATAACAAGAGAAGAGTCCATTCCTCGTAGGAGGGCGCCATAACACTTCTATAGCTTGGTTGGCAACTAGTCTATCACAGAAAGTAATGGCAACCTACTGCGGGATAATCTTCTTCCCAGTCAGTCATGTCTATTTCGAAACATGATCGCCCAAGCGTCTATCACGTATGGCACTTAAATGATTGATCCTATTATGATCATAACATAAGATATGCAAATGACACAGTGTTGATAACAGTCACAGAAAGGAAACTACAAAAACTCCTACATAAGGTAGTGAAGGAAAGCAAGAAGAAAGGACTAAACCCTAATGGTAAGAATATTGAATACTAAAGAAACATACCAAAACGCTATTTACAGATTGGCGATACCAAAATCAAAAAGGTACAATAATTTAAATATCTGAGAAGCGTATTAGCAGAGGACGTATAGTGTAACACGGGAATCCGAAGGGTCATTGGCATCGTGAAAGGTGCCTTCCAAAAGCTGTGTAATGCAATAAGAAACAGGAAAATATGGTTAGAAACAAAGTAAATAGTAATGACAAAAGTTTTTTTATTTTGTTTTTGAGTTTTAATCTAAACTTATTTATAAATGGAACTTTGTGTGTGTGTGTGTGCGTGTGTGTGTGTGTGTGTGTGTGTGTGTGTGTCCGTTACCTATAGACTCCGAAACGGCTGAACCGATTTTCTTGAAATTTTACACAGTTGTACTATAAGCGTCTGCGAGTGTTCTTAGCTAGGTTTTGTGACGAGGTACCCGCGATGAACATCGAAAATCGATAATCGAAAAAATCGGGTTATAGAAAGAGTGGTCCAATTTTAATCAAATTTGATACACTCATAGACAAAAACATAAGAAACGATATTCAGAAGTTTCAAAGTTGCGGTTATTACAATAGTGCAGAAAATCGATAATATATATATATATATATATATATATATATATATATATATATATAAAAGGCAAGATGTTTGTGTGTGTGTCTGTTTATCTGTCTGTATGTCCTTTATACAAATCTACAATTTTTATCCGATTCTCTCCAAACTTCACACAAACATTCTTTAGGCTGAGTCTGAGCTCCAGGACCATGGATTAGTTTTAAAGCTTTCATTACACCCGAGCAATGCTGGGCTATACTGCTAGTCAGTTCATAAGTCAATGTACTGTTTAAAGCTTAATTACACTGCAATATTCTTTTATGGGATTTGTACTAACATAAAATATTTACAGCAAACATTACTGGGATTGGCACAACAATTTTAATAATATACTCAAATAATTCTTAAAAGCCACAGAAATCTATTTCCTTTGTTGTTCACAATTAATACGTACAATATTAGTCATTTAGTGAGAATGGCTGTTACAGATAATTGTAGTATGACCCCTCGTATATGGCAGTGAATGCTGGACAATACCATCAAAGTTAAAGGAAAGACTTGAAACAACCGAAATGTGGTTCTACAGAAAGATGCTGAGGATACCATGGACCCAAAATATGAGCAACTATAAGGTAGTCTGTCAGTAAAGTGCCATACGTGTTACAATCTTTGGGCGATCATGTCTCGAAAAATACATGATTGACTGGGCAGAAGATTACCCCACAGTAGGTTGCCATTGCTTTCTGCGGTAGACCAGTTGCCAGCCAAGTCTATAGAACCCAGTTTGTCCTATTATTTAACCCACAACTGGAAGGAAGAGACAGATTAATACCTTTTCTAAGGATATTTGCGCGTAAGTGAATGCAAGGAATTCAACTAGAATTCGAACTCGGCACCCCTATTTCTCGTTCCAAGCCGATATCCATTGCACCACAACGCACATCCGCGATGAGGTACGCGAACGAAAAAGAAACTCATACTATCATCAAGAACAGACAATTGAGATATCTGGAACAAGTAATTAGGAAGGAAGGGTTGGAGAATCTAGTACTCACAAGACGGATAGAAGGACTGCTGAAGTTTCTGGAACCCGTGATGAGGAAGGAGAACTTGGAGAATCTAATACTCACGGGAAGTGTAGAGGAAACGAAAGACAGGCGTAAGCAACGCATAATATACTTGATGGGCTTAAGTTAGTGGGTGGGAGAGCAGGCTTTGGGATAAATAACAAGAGAAAATTTGTTAACAGCTACAAGGGAGAGGGGTGTGAAAGTCATAACCGCCTACGTCCTCAAGGTACACGGCACAGAAGAAGAAGAAGAAGAAGAAGAAGAAGAAGATATTTAACATTAAGAAGAGACAGATAAAATTTCTAAAAAATATACTGAAGAAATATAGATTGGAAAATTTGAAACTGACAGAACAGATTGAAGACCAGAGTTAAGCAACGGCCATCCTGTTGGAGTTTTTGGGTATCCTTGTATACTAGTGAGCCAGCCATGAGCTGACTCATTTGATAGTTCACCAATAGAAGGGTTAACCAATAAGAAGAATCAAAATATTCAATGCGACGAGTATAAAGGCGACCATTTTTTTAAAATCATCTCACCCCAAGCAAGGCATTCCACTGCCACTATTGCGCATGGGGCTACATAGGGAAAGGTAAAGAAAAGGAGTGGTTAGACATAGGGAATGTGACAGATGAGTAAGGATAGCGAGGATGAGGGTTAGGCAGATGGGAAGAGTGCTTGATAGAATGGGAGCAGGTTAGTGTGTTAGGAGGTGTCTATTGACCTTACATTTAAACTCCTGGAGATTGTAGCCGTCGGGGAAGCAATCGTTTGGAAGATAATTCCACAGTCGGGAAGTGCGAGGAAAGAAACTATTGGAGTAGAAGTTACGGCTGCATTTTATCGGTTTCACTGTAAAAGGGTGGGATCTAGTTGCTAATCTAGTATCTCGTGCAAATTCGTATTTAGGGGGCACTAGTGATCTAAGTTCATCGGAGCAGAAGCCGTGAAAGTATTTATAGAAGAGACACAGGGAAGCCACGTCGCGCCGGTGGGAGAGATACTGCAGGCGGTCTGCCAAGTCGGTATCTATCACATTACAGACCCTCCTCTGAACCTTATCGAGAAGCCCGAGGAGAACAGCAGGGGCACCAGATATGGCAGCAGTATTCAATGCACGGGCGGATGGTAGATTTGTAAATGTGCAGGATAGATTTAGACGGAAAAAACTTCCGGGCCCTACACAGAGAACCGACTTTCATAGCAGCGGATTTAGCAATGGATTCGATATAGTCATTCCATTTGAGGTCCGCTGAAGTATTGGCAATATAGATTCAGTAGAATGTCTGACTCGTGTTAATCTTCGACGTTGTTTTATTGAACAGATGACGTACTGCGCTGTATTCTATATTCATAAACTATGGTGGACATGGCCAACACAACCTACCTGGCAAACTAGTGTGAATGGATGGCGAACCGGAGCTTGGAAGAGATGGCAAAAAGTTAAAAGTTATTAAAAGCTACAAAAGGTAGGAAATTGTGGTGATCCATTATCTGTAAAGTCCTAAACGGACACGGTACATAGGAAAAGAAAAAGCATTTTTATTGTTTTGATAAATTTTTGTTCTTCACTTTTAGGTAAAAATGTTTAGAATGAGGTCGAAAAGCTGTTCCTGCTTTTAAGACTTTCGTATTTCATGCTTCAAAAGATTTAGAGAAAGAAACATTAAGTATAAATATTGAGTTAATCTTATTTTTCTGTTATAATATTCGACATCCGCAACGCATAGGCATCTTTTATCTTTTAATCAACGTGTTACAGACTTCTGTAATAATTGTTACAAATCCAACAACATATCTACACATTCGCAAGACAACCTTTTATTTTTAAACATGTCATTTAAGTCCAACTTAAGTTTGTCTTTTGTTGAGAAAGTACACAGGTGTGGCCGAAAATTCCAATTTTAAACATTTTTTCTCATCGTCTTTCCTTTTTTTGTCTATTGACCTGTATTTTTTTCTTTTCAAGTTTTTTTCACAGGTCTAATATATTCACGGGTGTGCGTTGTGTTGCTGTGGATATTGACTCGGAACAAGAAGTGTTTATTTATATTTCTTTAGTAGTTTCAGACTAATGTTCTCATCTTTGTTTCCGTTTGTACGACCTTTCGGCCGTTGTACGCTAAGAATTTTGAACCGAACCCTTTATTACTCTTTATTTAGTTGTAATAAAGGGTTTGGTTCGAAATTCCTAGCACCTGAAGAAGGCCATAGCATACAACGGCCGAAACGCTGTACCAATACAAATTTTTAGTATTTATTGCCAAATGAAAATAGAATGGTTCTTTTATTCTTATTATTACTTGCAAAATTTTACAAGG
Source organism: Ascarosepion bandense (assembly GCA_037127315.1). NCBI lineage: Eukaryota > Metazoa > Mollusca > Cephalopoda > Sepiida > Sepiidae > Ascarosepion > Ascarosepion bandense. Next base: position 700,459 of record JBBBDQ010001487.1, read on the forward strand.
CAAGAAAGCAAAGATGAACTCGTACGAATCACCGTAAATTTTCTTCATTCTTTCATTGATGAAACTGCAATATAGGTAATTATTAAATATTTATAAATTCATTTGATGCACATATTATTCAGGAATATTAACAAAAGAACCATTTTATTTTCATTTACAATTATTCACTTGCCAATAAATACTAAAAAAGTAGTATGAAAGACATCATTTTTTTAAACACTGCAGTAGCCGAATAATTATAGCCGGTAGTATATATATATATATATATTTTCGTTCAAAGTATATATATATATATATATATATATATATACTTTGAACGAAAATGTATTTCGTTGCTGTCATTCACACATACTAACGTTATCGACATATTCACACACTTAATTTGTCTCATGCTCCTTTCTCCTTCCACTCCACTCTCATTAGTATTCTCATCCTTCTCTTACCTACTTCCTGACACCCCCTATAACCTGTCACTCTTTCTCATAACTTTCCTCTTATATAACCCCCTGCACAACAGTGACAGTAAAATGTCTTACTTGGGGCGATATGATTATCAAAAGAAATTTCACCAACTAATCCAAATATTAAAACTACGAAAACCTAATCATGGAACTATATCCTCACCTGATATTGAACGCATACTTACCAATGTCCCAGTAAAAAATTGTAAAGATTATTTACAATTCATCTTTCTCTCCACTAAAAATTAAACTTAACATATTACGGAAATTAATTTTGACTTGTTCCACCCAGGTTGTCATCCATGACCATCAAAATAATATCTGCGTAAAACGTGATGACGTTTCATGAGTTCAATACTTAGACTAACATTTAATAAATTTTATATGACTAAACTTGAAAATAAGATATTTAATACCATTAAAAACCCTCCATCTCCCTAGGCTATGTAAATAATATTCTTATCTACGTTTTTATAAAGACATAAATGATTGTTGGTTGTTTTGTTTTCATGGCATATCAGCCTCGGCGGGTCATTTATTGCCAACTAAATTTTATTTATTTATTGCTGGTAATACCTTTTTCTTTCAACAATTTATTTTTGTTTTTAAATAAGTTTTGTGTCTAGTAATACTTTATTCTTTTCGAGTATCAAGATTCATTGGGATTTGTTTTTAAGGGCAGGGTCCCCAAGTCCTAGCCTGTTATTTAACCCAAAACTGGAGGGAAGGGATGGATTAATACCTTTCCCAAGGGTACCACTGCTTAAGTGAATGCAGGGTATTATACTGGAATTCGAACTCGGCTCACCGACTTCTCTTTCCGAGCCGATATCCACTGCACCACAACGCACATCCGTCACTAAACGCTTACAGCACCTGGTATTCCCAAGCGGTCACCCATCTAAGTACTGACCAGGCTCAACTTTGCTGATCGAGCGAGAACCGGTGTATTAAACGTAATATGGCCGTAAGCCTAGACATAGATTAAATATATGAACTACAAAAAAAACTTCCCAAAAGAGTCAATCTTAACATCACCTGAGAACTTAACAATAACAAAAAAATTTCTTTTCTTGATGTATTAAGAGACACCAATAATAAAAAATTTACTACCTTTTCATATAAAAACAAACTACGTGAACTCTAAGCTATAAAAGTTAATGTCCCGACTTTTACAAAAAATTTAATAATCGTGCAAAAGTTAACTCTTCCGCAAAAAAATTTTCTACACTGAATTAAAAACATTAAACTAATTATTATTAACCCTCTAGGGCCATTCGTATCATATTAGTGGGGGATCTGTTTATTACTTCATAACAATATAGAACTGATCCCCCACTTTATGCCCAGTAGAAGCCTTAACCCTCTAGGGCCATTCGTATCATATTTGATACAGTATGAAAATAAGCCTTGAAAGAAATATTTTCCTGAAAAATTTTTTAAGAGAAATATTTTATAAATTTCAAATGAAAGCAGTACTGACTGCTCAGTCAATGAATACCAAATGTTTCCTTATAGGGAAATACCAAATGTTTCCTTATAGGGAAATACTGTATCAAATATGATACGAATGGCCCTAGAGGGTTAATAATGATTTTCTTAATTACATCGTTGATGAGCAAATTCGACGAACTATTAAAAATAATATCATAAATAAAAAAGGACCTCATACTTCCTCAAATAACCCTAACCATATCAACCTACTATACTGTAATCAAATGCATTTTAAATACAAACAAGATGAAAAAAAAACCCAAAATCTCGTAAGTACCAATATATTCTCTTTTAAAAGAAATGAAACTGTTATATATTATCAGCATTTCTCTAGATATCTCTTTAGCGTTTGACAAGGTTTGATATACTGACCTTCTGTGAAAGCGACAAGGCTTTGATTAAATCCAACCTATCGAATCGTAAAATGGAGGTTGTTTTGAACGGACAAGCTTCCAGATCCTTTCACACGCATGCGGGCATCCTTCAAGGCTCTATCCTAAATCTGATGCTGTTTCCGGTCTTCATGAATGATCATCCTGATGTAATCAGTTCCCAACTAGATATCTAGGCAGATAACATCACCATTTACTATCGTCTCAATAGGAAATATGCCAAGGCTGACAAACTAAACTTTGCTGCTGCTTCCGAAAAGAATCTCCAATCTGGGGTAGAAAATGACTCGCAAATTTGAATGCATTTAAAACGAAACTGCTCTTCTTGAACCACCATAGAGAATCTTTCCTACCAGCCATCAGAATGAATGACTCTAGTCTCCTGAAGAGCAATAGTCTGCACCTTCTTGGCCCCACTTTTTCAACTGACCTGAAGCGGAACGACTACATTAAATCTGTGGCTGCATCTACTGCTAGGCAGGTTGAGTGACTGTGCAGGCTAGTAGAAAGTTTTTCTCGGCTGAATCCAATTTACACATTTATAACTCTACTATTCGTCCGTGCATTGAATACTCTTGATCACCCCAAATTTGATATAAAAAATCTCTACATATTAAAGCTTCATTTTCTTTCAAACATCTATTTAGAACTTTATGAAGTTCCTGTGATATGTAATAAGGAATGAGGACCTGGAGAATTTAATACTCACAGGACGGTTTAAAAAAAGCAGAGACAGGGAAAAGCAGCGTGAGACGTACTTGTTAGGTCTGAGCAAATGTATGAACAGGGCTTGGAAGAGATATCAAGAGAAAAATACTGAGAGCGACAAGAGACAGTGCCAAGTGGAAGTGACACGGCACATGAAGAAGAAGAAGAAAAAAAACTAAAAGCCATGACTGCGTAGTTAATCAGTAATAAGAAGAGGTGGATTCATACCTAATCAGAATTTGATAAACAAATTAAAAACTATCATGTGGATATAAAGTGGGGGATCAATCCTCTATTATAATCACTATATAAACTGGTGCCCCACTTTGTGACCATAATAGTTTCTATTCATTTATATTCTAGATTTATGGGCTTGAGCAAACGGATTGCAGAGCTGGGTTTGGGAGGAGTAACAAGAGAAAACATTACTGAGAGCGACAAGAGACAAAACCAAGTGGAAGTCCATTGCCGCCTACGTCCTGAAGTGACACGGCACATGAAAAAGAAATAAAACTAAAAGACATGACTGCGTAGCTAATCAGTAATGAAAAGTGGTGAATTCATAACTAATCAAATTTGATAAACAAATTAGAAATTATATTGTGTATATAAATGGGGGATCAATTCTCTGTTATAATCACTATATAAACTGGTCCCCCACTTTGGGACCATAATAGTTTCTATTCATTTATATTCTAGATTTATGGGCTTGAGCAAACGGATTGCACAGCAGGGTTTGGGAGGAGTAACAAGAGAAAACATTACTGAGAGCGACAAGAGACAAAACCAAGTGGAAGTCCATTGTCGCCTACGTCCTGAAGTGACACGGCGCATGAAGAAGATGAATACAATTGTTTACTGGTCTAATTTAATTCTGTCCTATAACTGTTAAGTATAAATATATATATATAATTCAGCAGTATCCTTGGTAATTTGTAAGGTTAATTTCACGGTGGCTCGTAATCTAATGAGAACTCAATGTTAAACATTAACAGAGGATTATAATGGAAATAAATTGGTAAATTTATAAAAAATATCGGTGATAATTTATTTCATGAATATTTACAAGAATATCAAACTGACATTCTTTACAAAAATGAATGGGTTAGATTTATCCAGACGGAAGGAATAGTGAGGGAAAGAGGAAGAAGGAAAACATTTTGTTGTTGGGAGAGAGGATCAGATATACAATGTTAGTTTTTGAACGCGAATATCATTGTTAGAATGTAAAAATTTCGGTCTGATGAAATAAATATTTTTGTAAATATTCACGAAATAAATTATCACCGATGGATTTATAAATTTTCCAATATATTTTCATTTTCTCTTTCTCTCTCTCTCTCTCTCTCTCTCTCTCTCTCTCTATCTATCTATATATATATATATATATATATATATATATATAGTCATCCGCAGACAGATCTGTTTCGCTGTATCACAGCTCATCAGTACGGTTAGACTCCGATTGCTTTTAACCCAGGATTGAAACTCGACCGAATTGGCGTCAGTCGGTAATTCTGCCTCTGGGCTATGGGCGCTCGGTAGAAGAAGGCAGACTTTTTAGCGTGTATATTATCATTATACACGCCCAATAGCCAGAGTGCTTTAATCCATTAGTGAATGAGCGATGCGTACATGCCAGAGTAGCTTCTGTTTTTCAAAGTCTACCATTCCTCCAGAGTGCTCAATCGGGGTGTGAGAGCGTAAATAATTGTAACCCTATTTTCAGATGGCTGATTAAATATTTATTATTTTTGTCGGGATAAGTAACCGAATTGTTTGAATTTGTGTAGAAAAAATCATAGACAAATTATTGACGTCCTGTTTTGATAAATTGTTGATTCTAGGTCAAAATTGAACTGCGATAATTTTCTGTCTTGGTCTACCTGATACATTGGGTAAGGACAGGCAAAAAGTAAGAGCGAATGAGTTCTCCCCTTCAGCAGTGAAGGGACCGGAGATTTAGTCGAAATTGATAATTGATATTGGTTTTCATTTAGAGTTGGTAAGACTTATACAGTGAGGGAAAATTATACACCCGTAGCTACCTTTACCACCCCGGTTTTGGGCCTTTTCAATAAAGCTGAGTTGGAAAATGAAATGAACAGATCTGGGGCTCGTTATTTCAAATAGACGGTCGAACTGAAATCTGCGTGCTGCTAGAAGCCGACTGAGCAAACCACCGTTTTCGAGAACATTGTTACTGAATGTATTATTGAAATGTCAGCCAACTGTTGCATGTCACCAGCTTTGATATGCTTATAATTGTGTGTATGATCGATATATAAATATATATATTTTAAAAAATTACACCCGTGGTGTTGCAGTGATTATATTCCAATTTTAGTTATCAGCTACTGCAGATTGCGTAAATCTGGTCTTGACTATATACCCGATCACTCGCATGTCCGTACTAATCTAACCAAATAATAACAGGCAATCCTACTTTGGTCAGAGACCAAACAAACACAGCGTGGGCTGATTAGTTGAGTCAGGAAGGATTGGTCATGTTACGTCTGGGGACGGTTTTATAAATTTATGAGTTTGTTTTATGGATACTCATATTAGTAGATACTCTGTTTTTAATCAAACAGTTTCTTATATAACTTTGCCAGCCTGAATATTTACGAGAAATGTTGTTAGGAAAATGCGTGTCATTCGGCAGGATTCGAACCTGCGACAAGTAAAACCATATGGAAAGCCATCGATTGACCTGATACGAATAATTTCACAGTCTAAAGTGCTTTGAAATTAAATGGAGATAATTATTTCCGAAAAATTGGAAATTTGTCGGTTTATAAGACTTAAATTGTCTCCAAAAGTTAAAAGTCTATACTCAGAGGCGACAGTCTGTTTTATGCTCGTTAGAATCGTCAGACGTTATGTTTTGTTTGACTGTTTATATGCGTTGTGGTGCAGTAGATATCGGCTCAGAACGAGAAATCGGAGGACCGGTTTCGAATTCCAGTTGAATTCGTTGCATTTACTTACGTGCAAATTCCCTCTTCGTCTCTTCACCCTCCAACTATGGGTTAAATAGCAGAACAGGAAAATCTTCTGCTCGGTCAGTCATGTCTGAAAAAGAGATATGATCGCTTAAGCATGTATCACTTATGGCACTTAACTGACTGACTGGTTTATCTAAACTTATTTATTAATGGAACTCTGTGTGTGTGTGTGTGTGTGTGTGTGTGTGTGTGTGTGTGTGTGTGTGTGTGTGTGTTACCTATAGACTCCGAAACAGTTGAACCGATTTTCTTGAAAATTCTCAGTAGACTGGTTGCCAGCCGAGGCTATAGAACCCTATCTGTTCTATTATTTAAACCATAACTGGAAGAAAGAGACGGATTAATACCTTTCCCAAAAGAATTTGTGTGTAAGTGAATGCAAGGAATTCAACTGGAATTCGAACTTGGTTCCCCGATTTGTCGTTCCGAGTCTACATCCACTATGGTACGTAGAGTTAATTTAATCGTATTTCTAGATTAGCGGTAAGACCTCGTCCTTTTGCAGTTGATATAGCTAAATGTAACCTTAAGTTCTTTGCTAACAGTTTCTTTTCTCGCATTTCTCATTTGTTGGTATTTTCTGACTTATTGCCTTTTAGTTAAATTTGATTTTCAAAAATTACCCTCTGAAGTTTGCCCTCTGAAATGGTATGCTTTTATTAATATCGCTACTTAATAACGTTTTTAATATATACTTTCACACTCAGTAGCCCCTTGTGGTTTACTTGGAGTGAAATGATTAAAAAGTAAATAAGAGAAGTCAAATTTGAAAGCAGGAATTTCTATGTCATATAACCACCTGAGGAGATTGTGACAAGATTGGCTGATCGAAACTGGGAGGGCGATAGTACAATGCAGAGTGGGGGGTGATCTTACAATGGAGGTGTGGAGATGATAATTCAATGCGGGGGTGGGGCAGAGAAAATACAATGCGGGTGTGAGGGATGATAACACAATATGGGGGTGGGAGGTGATAATACAATGCGGGTGTGGGGATAATACAATGCAGAGGTTTGGGGTGATAATACAGTGCGTGGGTGGGGGTGATAATACAATGCGGGGGGTGGCTGCGATAATACAATGCGTGGTGGGGGATAATACAATGCGGATGGTGGGGGTGATAATACAGTGGTTGGATGATGTTAATAATACAATGCAGGGGGTGGAGGTGATAATACAATGCGCGGGTGGGGGATAATACAATGCGGGGGGGGGCAGTGAAAATACAATGTGGGTGTGGGGATAATAATACAATATGGGAGTGGGCAGTGATAATACAATGTGGGGGCAAGGTGATAATACAGTGTGGGTATGGAGCTGATAATGCAATGCAGGGGGTGTTTCATATTAGTACAATACTAGTGTGAAAATGAAATACAATAGGGGATAATACAATGTGAGGGTGAATAATACAAAGACAAACGTTCCTAAGAGTTAAAAATAATAGGAAGTTGGGGAGAGCCAAAGGACACGGAACTTAGAAGGACAAGAAGAAGAAGAAGAAGAAGAAGACGAAGAAGAAGAAAAAGAAGAAAAGAACAAGACGAAGAAAAAGAAAAAGAAGGAAAAGAAGAAAAAGAAGACTAAAAGAAGAACAAGAAGAAAAGAAGAAAAGAAGTAGAAAAAGAATAAGATAAAGAAGACGAAGAACAAGAAGAAGGAAAAGAAGAAAAAGAAGACGAGGAAGAAAATAAGAAGAAGAAGAAGAAGAAAAAGAAGGAAAAGAAGAAAAAGAAGAAGAAAAAAGACGAAGAAGAAGTACAAGAAGAAGGAAAAAAGAAAAAAGAAGAAAAAAAGACGAAGAAGAAGAACAAGAAGAAGGAAAAGAAGAAAAAGAAGACGAAGAAGAAGACGAAGAAAAACAAAAAGAAGAAGAAGAAAGAAGACTAAGAAGAAGAAAAATAGGAAGAAAAGTAAGAAAAAGAAGAAAAAGAAGATAAAGAAGAAGACGAAGAAAAGAAAACGAAGAAGAAGAAAAAAGAAGAAAAAAGAAGAAAAAGAAGAAGAAAAAGTAGAAGAACAAAGAAAACGAAGAAGAAGAAAGAAGAAGACAAAGAAGAAGACAAAGAAGAAGATGAAGAAGAGAAAGAAGACGAAGAAAAACAAAACGAAGAAGAAGAACAAGACGAAAAGAAGAAGAAAAAAAGAAAGAAGACGAAAAAGAAGAAAAATAGAAGACTAATAGTAATAATAATAATAATAATAATAATAATAATAATAATAATAAGAAGAAGAAGAAGAAGAAGAAGAAGAAGAAGAAGAAATATTGTCAAGAAAGCAATTTAACAAATTCATTGTATTGCAGTGGTTTGTATCAAGATTTATCTCGGAAACCAGTTCACAGAAACCCTCCATTTCTTTTCAAATTTACACTAAAAGATTTGGTGCATAAATCAAGAAATAAATACAAAAATTACCTAAATACATTTTAATGCAACACATAAAGCTTTTGTAAACATTCAACTATCTGGAGACGTCAACACCGTGAGAAAAGAAAGCATGAATACCAAAATAGGCAAGGAGAGGGGAGGGGAAATAGCTGATAAATTCAAACCACAACGAACCCGGAGGAAAATGACTGAATAATAGCTAACACCAGGCTCCGAGACGACTATAGACATGGAAAAGCACAAGAAGAGAAACTGAAAACCAAATCAACTACATAGCTATCAACAAAAGATTCAGGCATGCAGTCGTTCACTGCAAATTCTATCCAAGTGCTGACTGCGGAAGCGACCACCTTCCTGCTATATGTAAATTAAAAATGAAACCACGGAAACTGAAGAAGAAGAAAGCAGCCTCCAAACTGCAATGCAACAAACTTCTGAACAACACGAACCTGAAAGAAAAATATATGGACAGTGTGAAAAGATACCAGACAAAAAAATGGAAAAGTACACTTGAAATGGGACGCCCTAAGAGAAGATTTACTGACATCAGCAAATGACATCATCCCAAGAGAAAATGGACGTAGAAGGAAAAATAAATGAATCACAAAGGAGATGTAAAGGAGACAGAAAACAATGTCAAAGCATGGAACGGAATACAGAAAACTACAGGGTGTCTCCAAAAATGTACTCACACTTTGAATGACGAGAAAACCTTTATTATGAACATATTCTAGAGTGAAATGGAATAGCTTCGAATACAGAAGAAAAATGTAACTGAAGAATGATGTTTGCAAATGTTCAAACTGATGACCATTATTGTCCAGACAATGCTTCATGATGCGATAGACGCTATCTTTTGAGATGTGGGTATCCCAACCAGTTTGTCGAAGTGATTTCTCTTTGTGATCGAAGGAGTGTTTCTTGAACCTGATTCTTTTCCAGGGCTCGTGGGTGTCCGTGGTCATCCAGAACGTTTCTTGTTGACGTTCCAGACGGTTCTATCTGCTTGAAATTTGTCTCTGATACGAGCAATGGTCCGGCGCGTTAGTGGCGGTTTTGCGAATTCCCTTCTGAATCGTCTTTGCACTTCAATGGCGTTTTCGGTCTTCTAGTAACATTTCAGGACAAACTTCCTCTCTTCCAAACTAAGTTGTTTTCCTGCCATGTTGTGATTAATTAATTAAACCTGCATAAAAAGCAAAAAAATGAATGTTAGAGACAGTTAAAATGTGAGTACATTTTTTTAGACACTCTAAAAAGGAAATAACTAAGAAACGGAGACGGGTTTAAGAAAAATGGCCAAACGAAAAATGTGCAGAAATTGGGTATCACGAATAAAAGAAATATGCATAAAAATAAAAGAACTAAAAGGACAAAAGATATGCTGATCAACAGAATTTTAAAAAAAATCAAAGGACGGATTGATCATAATGGAGAAAGCGATGGGATTATTGGTTGGTTTGTTTTATGGCATATCAACCTCGGCGGGTCATTTGTTGCCAACTAAATTTTATTTATTTATTTATTGCTGGTAATACCTTTTTCTTTCAACAATTTATTGTTTTTTTGATAAGTTTTGTGTCTAATAATACATTTTTCTTTTCAAGTATCAAGATTCATTTGGATTTGTTATTTTAGGGCAGTGTCCCCAAGTCCTACCCTGTTATTTAACCTATAACTGGAAGGAAGGGACGGATTACGACCTTTCCCAAGGTACCAGTGCTTAAGTGAACGCAGGGCATTCAACTGGAATTCGAACTCGGCTCACCGATTTCTCTTTTCGAGCCGATATCCACTGCACTACAACGCAAATCCATCACTAAACGCTTACAGCACCTGGTATTCCCAAGTGGTCAGCCATCTCAGTACTGACCAGGCTCAACATTGCTTAACTTCGGTGATCGAGCGAGAACCGGTGTATTCAGCGTGATATGGCCGTAAGCGCGCACATCCGTCACGAAATGCTTACAGCACCTGGTATTCCGAAGCGGTTACCCATCTAAGTACTGACCAGGCTCGACGTTGCTTAACTTCGGTGATCGAGCGAGAACCGGTGTATTCAACGTGATATGGCCGTAAGCCGCGCTGGGCTGAAGATCTCTTTCACGGCGAATGAGAACAACCGGCTGTACAGAGAAATACCGGCAGGCCGCAAATATTAAAAAACCCAAGTTAAAGCTGCATTGGTCGAATTGAAAAGAAATAAAGGCGACAGAGCCATACGGAATTCTAATAGACATGCTGACAGCATTAGAGGATTTCTGTATAATCAGAATTACAGAACTGATAAATGAATTATATAACAATAGTGATATACCAGAACAGATCTATTTTCACGGCACTTCCCCAGAAATCAGGCACCAACGAACAATCAACTTAAAAAACACATTCATAATCCTGAGGAATAGAGTACGCAGCAGAATCAGGCCAGACATTTTTTTAATCGTTTCCCCCCAAGCAAGACGGTACCGCCACTGATGCGCAGGGGTTACATAAGAGTAAACATTTACACAGGAGAAGAATAAAAAGAAAGACGAAATAGTTACAGGTGGTATCAGAGAAAGGGCAAGAGAAGGATGGGAACACAAGAGTGAAGACAGTTACGAGTGTAGATAGAAAGAAAAAGAACAAGATGTACAGGGTGATGTAGAAAGGACTGGAGTCAAGTGGATAAGAGATGGGTATTGACATTGCATTTAAATTCCTGGAGGTTGTAGCCGTCAGGAAAGCAAGTATACGGAAGGGAGTTTCACAGACGGGAAGTGCGAGAAAAGAAGCTGATGGAGTAGAATTGTCGGCTGCTTTTGGTTGATCTAACTGTAAAAGAGTGAGACCTTGTTGCCAGTCTGGTTGCCCGAGCAAATTCTTGTGGCGGGGCACCAGTGACTTAAGTTCATTGGAGCAGAAGCCATGAAAATATTTGTAGAATAGGCACAGGGAAGCCAGGTCTCGCCGGTGAGAAAGTGACTGCAGAGACAAGCTACCAGGGGAGGAAATGATTACACCACCTACTAAATAAAAGAATCTCAGAATTCTGGGTTAATATGCGTGGAGCATATACACAACTGAGCAACAACGCATTGAAAATTCTCATTCTGTTTTCCACAACCTACCTTTGTGAGTCAGGATTTTCTATTTTACTCACAATCACGCCCAAAGCACGAAACCGACTGGAGGTGGAATGTGATATACGTTGCGCGCTTGCCAAAACTAACCTCGATATTGATAAACTGGTGATCAAGAACCAGTTTCACCCTTCTCACTAATTTATTTCTGAAGTAGAAGAGCAAACAAAAGTCCTTTTATTTGTTACTAACCGCTCTCTATGGCTATGCTTAGTTGTTACTAACTGCTCTCTATCCACTTTACTCTGTAACTATAAGTTAATCAGTATATTTGTACATTTGAAAAATAAATTAGTAAATAGTCTCAGTGAGTTTTAACTACTCTTTCTCTCATATATATGAAGGGTGAAATCTGGATGGTTGAACTGAGTGTAGGGGCAAATGATAGAAAAAAGTTTGGGAACCACTGCACTAGAATAATCAAGAATCTATACCGGTAGCAAACCGCCTGTATAAGACAAGGTTCTGTCTTCTCACAGAATTTATTCAAACTATACAGCGAGGCAGTTCTGAGATAACATGAAATGGCATCGGGAGTCATCATTGGCGACCACAATCTAAACAATACAAGATATAGAGATGAAACAGTGCTGATAGCAGACACAGAAAGGAAACTACAAAATCTTCCACAAAACGTAACGAAGGGATGAAAGGCATAATGTATGGTCATCATAAAAAAGAGGCACCCAAAAAGTCAATTACAGGTCTGAGATACTAAAACGAAGCAGATACAGAAATTTACATACCTGGAAGTGTTCTAACAGAGAACAGGAAGTGCGACACTGAGATCCGAAGTTGTTTTGGGCTGGCCAAAGATGCATTCCAAACATTCAGCAATGACAGTACAATTTCGTTGCAAACTAAGGAAAAAACTACTGACTTGCTATGTGATATACGTCCTCCTGTATGACAACGAATGCGGGACAAGATGAAGAAGTGACTCGAAGCAGCAGACATGTGGCTCTACAGAAGGATGCTGAGGATGCCATAAGCCGAACATGAGAGCAACAACAGTTTTGGGGAGAATGAAAACAAAAAGGAAACATAGTTAATATCAGGATGAGGCATTTGAAATTTCTAGGACATAATAAAGAAGGAGGGCTTGAAAAATCTGATACTCACAGGGCGGATAAAGGAAAAGAACGACAAGGCAAAACAGCGCGTGACATACTTGATAGGCTTGAGAAAATGGATTGTAGAACAGGGTTTGGGAGAATTAAAACAAAACTTACTAAGATCTACAAAGAACAGGTAAATGTAGAGGGCCAGGATCGCCTACGTCCTGAAGCGGCATGGCACATAGAAGAAGAAGATATTTAACATCAGGAAAAGTCAGTTGAAATGCCTAGATCATATAAAGAAGAAAGGCTTGGAAATTTTAAAACTGTTCTTTATACGAAGTTATTCTTTATTTCAAGTGTTCTTGTTTAGTTTGCTGGGTAGGTATATTCGCGATTACTTCTACCTTCCCTCACGACAGACTAACGGACCAAATCAACCTTAGGCCAGCGAGAATTCCATCTTGCTCTGAATGTAGACATCACTTACTATAACCGTACATATCTCATGGTACTCTGACGGCACGTGATTCTACATCTCCACTGACAGCTTCTGACTCTCCACTACTGTCGACTCGCATCGACATTTTACCCATCTTTACATAACGACAGTCGTCTTGTTAATGCCTCATGGGCAGATTCTAACTGCCTCTTGCTAAACTGTGGCCTATTTATATAAACAGACAACCGGAATTCTTTTATTTCCGACCGAGTGTCACTTGATATTGAAAGTTTTCAATTATTTATTTCCTTTTTCCGTTGCTTCGAAGTTCTCTCATCTTGATTTTACTGGTAGTCATAAAATACCACTTTAGACCGAAAATAAATTTATTTGCAGCCCTATGTAGATGTTATAAAACAATCGAATAGGGAATTTTTAATATGGCCACAATATTTTTTGAACAGTATAAAATTACAGTTTGAAGCTGTACCAAAAATTATTTCCTTCTTATATCATTTCGCGTATCAATACAAAGAAATTCTATAGCCTCAGCATACTTTGAAAAAAATGATTTTTCTCCCTCGATATTAACGCAAATAGTAATAGAGAATCATTTGATTCCAACGGACCAGCTAACTAACAGCTTAGTGAACGAACTCGGTGACTTTTGCAGACGAATAGCCTTGACACAGGTGTGAATAGCCGAATTTTTTATTGATCTTGCGCTAAACGCCGACTTCTTTTTGCGAAAAGCCAATCTTTTTGATCTTTGAGATTAAGCTTTGTTAGAAATGTCCTCAGAATTTTTTTCCCCCGTCTTCAGGGCTCCACGTATTCTCCTCTGCACATTGATTCTCGGTTATATTCATGAGGCCGCTTTTGTTTGTCGTCGATTTTTTTTTTCTTGCTTTTGATTGGCTTAAAAATACCAACCTCCTGTGGTGATTGATGAATGAAAGAACAGTAACTAATTATATACTGTCGTTTCACGTGTTCTTATTTTAATTAATGAATCCTGTTTCTTTCAAAAGAATGATTGAAATTAAAATCTAATTAACTTCTCTTAAACCGCACTGCATCCTTTACCACCTATCTATATAAACTTGTCAAGTAGGTTATTTTCTATTTCACTATATATCCTATGGGTGTTAAATTCTCCGAGCCCACTTTCATTAGAAATGTCAACTTAAGTCAGTTAAGTGATTCTTCTATATAAAGCGAATACTAGACAATCTCATCAAAGATGAACGACAGACTTGAAGCAACAGAAGTGTGGTTCTACAGAAGGATACTGAGGATACCACAGACCGAACATGTGAGTAACGACGAGGTTTTGAAGAGAATGCAAATGAAAAAGAAACTTATACTTAGCATCAGGAAGAGACAACGGAGACATCTGAGACAAGTAATTAGAAAGGAGGGTTTGGAGAATCTAATACTCACAGGACGGATAGAGGGAAAAAGCGACAGGGGAAAGCAGCGCAAGAAAAACAATTATGGCGGATCTGAAGAAGACTACCACCAGCTTTAAATTTGTTGTTTTTCGTTGTTTTTTACTTTTTTCAGCGCAGTCTTATCGATTATTACATAACGTTTCCGATTATTAAAAAATATTGGAAAAAATTTCGATATTTAAACAATGTTAGGTGGGGGCTTTGTTTTGTTTTTTGGGGGATGAGTTGTTGCTCTTGTTTTTCTCTTTTTCAAGTTTTCTTCAGTTCTTACGACGGCATCCTTCTCGGAAACTCCAAGAACGGCTTTATTCAAAAATTTCGCAAAGAATTCAGTTGTTGAATATGCTCAAGCAAAAAAAGTTAATTGCACAGGATCGATATATAAGGTTGTATGAAAAACTGAGCTTCTTCCATTTTTTTTTTTTCAATCGGAAAGTTTAGGTTTTAATCGATAAGATTGCACTGAAAAAAGTAATAAAAAAAATGAAAAACAACAAATTTAAAGGTGATGGTAGTCTCTTTCACATCCGCCACAAATACATATATATATATATATATATATCGCGAAATACATGTTTGATGCTTTGCCAGACATCATCAGAGATGTTTTTAGCCAAGGTTCATTAGGGGTTTCGGGTCTTTCAACATCATACTCACTCTGACCCAGGCGATATTTTCCTTTTTTATAATCATATCGCCCCAAGCAAGACATTTTACTGCAACTATTGTGTAGTGGGTTACATAGAACGAAAGTTATGAGAAAGAGAGACAGGTTATAGGGGGGTGTCAGGAAGTGAGTAAGAGAAAGATGAGAATACTGATGAAAGTGGACGTAGAAAGGAGCATGAGAGAGAGAGAGAGGATGCAAGTTAGTGAGATAGGAGATAACTATTGACTTTACATTTGAATTCTTGAATATTGTAGCCGTTTGGAAAGCAAACAAACGGAAGGAAATTCCACAGGCAGGAAACGCGAGAAAAGAAGCTGATGGAGTAGAATTTGCGTTTACATTTTATTGGTTTCACAGTAAAAGTCGATACTTGATCAGTAAAATTCTCATCAAATATCGACTTGCATGACATCCGTCAGTTACACCTTTCCTCATTTGAAACCCTAACCCTACGACTCCCCTTGGCAATTTATATTCAAACAGGGATAACTTCCGGTTTATCATCAATCTACAGTCTTCCATAAAAATAGGAAGAAAACGTAGAAACGGTTTTGCTCTGGTAAGAATATGACGACGCGCACGGCTTGAAGTGGTGAGTAACGATCTACGTTTCATCCCAAGGAGATATACACACACGCGCACGCGCATTTATATATATATATATATATGTAAAAATATACTGTTATGATCTGTGATTAAGGACAAGATAAACATAAAATAAAGACAAGAGGAAAACTGTATTTTAAATCGCCTACGCGTTTCGTCCTGTGATGGACTTTATCAAGGCAAAAAGACGAAATGAGCTTTATTCTAAATTACGTATCTATAAACAGTGTTGAATAATATATTCTATTAATTTTTTAAAATGATTTGTGAGCGTCTTTGTGGTTGCCGACACTATTTGTTTATAGATACGTAATTTAGAATAAAGCTTATTTCGTCTTTTTGCCTTGATAAAGTCCATCACGGGACGAAACGCGTTGGCGATTTAAAATACAGTTTTTCTCTTGATACTATTTTATTTAACCATATATATATATATATATATATATATATATATATATAATCATACAAATATAAATTAAATGTACATTGTGACAGGGAAATTTCTATGTTTTGAGATAGAATCTTGTCATCAGGCAATGTTGGTTGTGAAAATGATTTACATTTTCACAACCAACATCCAACATTGTCTGACATCACATAGCAATCCAGTACAGTAGTTTTTGTTTGCAGCGAAATTTTCCTGTCTCTTAATACTCTACTAAGCTTCTGGAATACATTCTTGGCCATGCCAATTCGCACATTACGTCCTCTGTTAGAACACTTCCCATGTATTTAAATTTCTAAACCTGCTTGATTTTAGAATCCCCAGCCTGTAGTTGGTATTTTGGACTACTCCTTTTAATGATGACCATCCATTCAGTTTTCTTGTAGCTTATATGTAATTTTTCTTTCCTCTTTCTTCAGCTACCTTCACTGAGTTTTATTCATACTTGACAAAAATCTCAAACCCCGACTTCAATTAACCCTATCAAGTTGCGAATAATCTTGATCCAGAGATTGTTTCTTTATGGCTTATCAACCCTTTCTGGGTGTTTTAAAGCCGAATCCTATTTCAGATTATAAGAAGTTGCTTACAGTAACAGATATACACAAGCGATTATCAAACGAGAAAACCGTGTTTACAATTTGACTGGAATAACACATACACAAGTGCGCGCACACCCACCCACGCACACACACACACGCAAACATACACACGTACATGCTGATAGCGTCATCGAAGCTATATAATCTGCCCGCTTTTTTGCGTCCATTAGCACCACTTGATTTTATCAAAGAATAAAACAATAAATTCTTAGTACAAATATTTTAACGGCTTCCGCTCTGACGAGCTTATTCCGCTGCACATGAATTTATTCCAGCTACTAGACTGGCAACTAGGTCCCACCCTTTTACAGTAAAAACAGTCAAATATAACTGCTACTTCTACTCTAATAATTTCTTTTCCCGCACTTTCAGCCAGATTCTTTCCGTATTCTTGCTTTCCTGCGATCGACAACCACCAAGACTTCAAGTGCAACGTCAATCGGATTCTTTTCTCTCCTTGATTCCCATATATCTCTTATCCTTTTTTCAACCCCTCACTGTATCTTGTTCTTCTTTCTTCCCACTCTCTTCTCATGTAACCTCCGACGCACCAGTGGTAGTACTGCATTGCTCGGGGTGAATTGAATATTAAAGAAAACCAGGTGGACAGGTTTCAAAGTTATGTTTCGTTGATTTTGTTTAGCGGATTATTTAATGCAGAAATCTGAATGTTTTTATTATTTAGATTAGTTGATTTTATTTAGCGGCATATCAACATCTATGGATTATTTAAAGCCGAAATCTAAATATTTAGATTGGTAAGGTTGGTGGATTTTGTTTAGTGGCATATCAACATCTATGGGTTATTTAATGCCGAAATTTAAATATTTTGATTGGTTAGGATGGTTGATTTTGTTTAGTGGCATATCAACCTCTATGGGTTATTTAATGCCAAAATTTAAATATTTTGAACACAATTTTATTTTATTTTAATTTGAGATAATGCTTTAGTGATACAAGTTTTCTTAAGCTTACACCTCCTATTTAGTTGTTCTTCTTGTTTATGTGCCGTGGCCTTTCAAAACGTAAGCATTCATAGACTTCTAGTTACCCCTATAGCTTGTTGCTCTTAATATTCTTCCTCCAAAGCTGTAATTGATTTCGGCTTGCAACGAGAAATCGAAGAGCAAAGTTCGAATTCCACATGAAATCGTTGCATTCATTCAATTACGCACAAATACCTTTAAAATAGTTATGAATCCATCTTTTCTAACTCCAGCTATATGTTAAATATCAGAACAGATTAGGTTCGATAGCCTTGGTTGGCAACCATTCTACTGCAGAAAGTAATGTCAATCAGATGTAGATCAAAATTTTAGAATGTTAACGACACCTTGAAATTTTTCAGAAAGCCAAAATTAGGTGTAGAAAAATATATATTATCACCCCACAAAGTCATGGATCAGTTTATGTATTGATTATAATATAGAATCGATCACCCCACTTTTTATTATCTATATCTATATATGTTGCCTCTCCCCCTGCCACCCTAATCTAATAGAGACATTCTACATTGTTATATATATCTATAAAAGAGACGATGGTGGATGTTGTGTAAGTATTTGCTATGTAAATTCATATGTTTTTTTAAATTTTTATTATTCTTTAAACGACCCGAGTGAAACCAGGCTAAATTGCTAGTCTATATCTATAAAAGTGACGATGGTGGACGTTGTGTAAATATTTGCTATGTAAATTCATCATAAGTTTTTTATTTTTATTATTTTTTAAACTACCCGAGTGAAACCTGGCTAATCTATATCTATAAAAGTGACGAGGATGGACGTTGTGTAAGTATTTGCTATGTAAATTCATCATATGTTTTTTATTCTTATTATTGTTTAAACTACCCGAGTGAAACCGGGCTAAACTGCTAGTCAAAAATACAAGGAAGAAACAGTTTTAATGGAAGTGCATAAGTATTCTTTTGAATTTCAAATCAAAGGACAATTAAATAAAAATCCTTATTAATCGTTATTTTTTAAGTAGCTACGTTCATAGACGACGAAACGACAGTTATCGATAAGAAAGCCGCCCCAACTAAAATTGTATTTTTTGTAATAATAAACCTCAGGAAAGATTGTATAAAATTATGATATAAAAACGATTTGGATACTTGATTACAAGATGAGAGTAATTATTTTACCGCGGGTTAAAATATAAAATGAATTTAAAATCAAAGCGTACAGAAAAAAGGTGTTTAATTGTTTTACGTTTTAAATGAAAGCAAAACGAAACAATATAAAAAATGTATTTACTTTATTCGAATTATTTCCCCTCGATGCCATATTTATTTCAAACGTTTTAAGCTCCGACATCCCGGGGTAGATTATTCTAGATCCATAATTCATGCTTCTTCTATATGTCTCAGTTATCTTTCTTTAACTCTCTATGTTTTAAGTTGTTACCAAGTATTAAACTTACAACTCTTTGGGTCAACTCACTGAATCCAACCAACGCTTATATTCACTAGGCCATTCTTGAGGTCATCATTTTTCGGATTCATAAACCTAATGTCTTAGTAGACATTTTCTTTTTTTCATTTTTTTTTTTTTTTTACCAGAGCTCATATTACAAGCTTGTTTTTTGTAATTGTTTTTCTCTTGCACTCCGTACTACTGATTCCAAAATATTGAAATTATTTCAAAACTTGGTCTACTTTAGGGATTTTTGTGCCCTAGCTTGTGTGTTGATTGTTTAGGTTTTTATACTTTCAGTGTTCTTTCAACTTCATCTTACAGAAAGCAGGGATCTCCCTTTTCCTTCCATATGTCGTCAGCTAAGCCTGATTTTTCCATTTTGCCATATTACTGTTGCTGGGCCTCATTATTGTTGCTTTGCCTTATTACTGTTAATTTGCCTTATTACTGTTGCTTTGCCTCATGACATTTGCTTTGGCTTATTACTGCTAATTTGCCTTATGACTGTAGCTTTATCTTAATACTGTTAATTTGCCATATTGCTCTTGCTTTGCCTTATTACTGTTAATTTGCCTTATTACTGTTGCTTTGCCTCATTACTTTTGCTTTGGCTTATTACTGCTAATTTGCCTTATTACTATTGCTTTGCCTTGATACTGTTAATTTGCCATATTGCAGTTGCTTTGCCTTATTACTGTTAATTTGCCTTATTACTGTTAATTTGCCTTATTAATGTTGATTTGCCTTATTACTATTGCTTTGTCTTAATACTGATAATTTGTCATATTGCTGTTGCTTTGCCTTATTACTGTTAACTTGCCTTATTACAGGTTGCTTTGCCTCATTATTTTGCTTTGCCTCATTATTTTTCTTTGCGTTATTACTGTTACTTTGCCTTATCACTGTTGCTTTGTCTTAATACTGATAATTTGCCTTATTACTGTTGCGTTGCCTCATTACTGTTAATTTGCCATATTGCTGTTGCTTTCCCTTATTACTCTTAACTTGCCTTATTACTGTTAATTTGATTATTACTGTTGCTTTGAACTAATTCTATTCATTTGCCATATTACTGTTGCTTTCTCTCATTACTGTTGCTTTGCCTTATTACTGTTGGTTTGCTTTATTACTGTTAATTTGCCTTATTACTGTTGCTTTTCGTCATTATTATTGCTTTGGCTTATTACTGTGAATTCGCCTTTTTAATATTGCTTTGCCTTAATACTGTTAATTTGCCATATTGCTGTTGCTTTACTTTATTAATGTTGCTTTGCCTCATTACGTTTGCTTTGGATTATTACTGTTAATTTGCCTTATTACTGTTAATTTGCCTTATTAATGTTGATTTGCCTTATTAATGTTGATTTGCCTTAATATTGTTAATTTGCCATATTGCTCTTGCTTTGCCTTATTACTGTTAATTTGCCTTATTACTGTTGCTTTGCCTCATTTCGTTTGCTTTGCCTTATTACTCTAAATGTGCCATATTGCTGTTGCTATGCCTTATTACTGTTAATTTGCCATATTACTGTTGTTTTGCTTTATTATTGTTGCTTTGCCTTTCATATGTTGTTTGCTTGCTTTATATTATTTTTTGCTCTTTTTTTTCCTTTTTTAAAGTTTGCAGTAAACAACTGTTGTTGCTTATGGCAAATATTGACAGTTCTGTTTGTTGGGCTATGTATTTACATTTAGCAATAATCGCTCGCTCTAATTATTAAAACATGAATAAACACAAACAATGTTTTGAAGTACAAACATGTATTCGTTGGAACACTGGCGCTGTAGAAAAAAAACGGATGAGTCACTTGTTAAAATTTTATATATTATCACTGAGGCCGATAGTCAATATATATATATATATATATATATATATATATATATATATATACATATATATATATATATATATATATATATATATAAACTGAAGAAAGAATAAGAAGAAAATTACCACGTATTTATTATAGACACGGGGATCATAGAACACTTCCATCGTTATCTATATAAGGCACCACCTGTTGGCAATCTGAGGACCAGTAATGTGCGTACTTTTCTATCCAACATTGGTGCCTAGACTTTTGTAAACTTTGTTGCAATTCTAAACTACCATCTGCATACAGTCACTATCGTCGTTGAACCGTTGGTAAATCACTTGTTACTAATAGTTGTATGAAAACGTAACTCTATCAGAGGAATTAGATTATTGTGGAAACTAGATTTATGAAAAACTTGAATTTGGATCAAATGTCTTCATAGTTTTGCGTGAGAAACAACCAAGTGTATTGTCTTTTTTGGTAGCAGTATTCATTTTTGTATTCTCGCCAGAATCGTCTGCGTTAAACGCTACGGAAGATGAAAGAGTGAGATATGTGTGTCGTCTGGTTTTCTTGAAATGTCTAAGCAGACGACTCGCTTAGAAAAGGTGAGAAAGTGAGAAAATGCGTGTCAAATTGATGAGACGTCCAATTTAGATTCACGATCCTCTGAAAAGATATAGCAACATCAACGCGTATTTATGCATATTGGCGAACAAGAATAGGATCAACTTTGAATATTTTTTCTGTCTTTTGGTTGGTCAATAAATAAGATGTAATATTTATTTTTGGTCCTCTAATATGGCAAAAATATGTTAGCCAATTATATAACGAAAAAGGATTTTTATTGGTTACCTCGTAAATATAAATGTTCTATTCATTAACTCCTGAAATGTTATAAGTGTGTGTAAAGTCGGATTTACGAAGCATTCAAATATTGGGAAATCCGACTTCCTCTAACAGTTCTAATTCGTTTCTATTATCTTTGTTGTCACAAATCATTGGGTCAAGTCTATATCCAACGTCAGTAGCAGGCTACAATATTGGTGAACAATTAACTTAGAGAGTCGAGTTAGAAAGAGATAACTCATGACTCCCAAAAGAGGTTTCGCACAAGCAATGAGAATGTGATCGTAATAAAGGGTTCGGTTCGAAATTTCTAGCACCTGAAGAAGACCGGAGTGTACAACGGCCGAAACGTCGTACACATGGCAACAAAGATGATGACTTATTGTGATCACTGGGGTATATTATTCTTATTCTATATGCCATGCTACTTCTGGTAGCCATATTGTTACCTCCCTTTAACTTAACTCTTTAAGTTATCTGTATGCCACTGCTGTAGCCTGGTATTGAACCCACTTTGAGTCAAGTCACTGGAACTAACCAACGTCTATATCTACTCAAGGACACATGGCTCAGTGGATATAGTATTATATTGTCTTAGTATTTGTTGTGGAGTAGTCTTCGCATTGAAAGTTATAATCGTGCTATGTCGTTGCTCATGGACTTAACGCACCCAAAATGTTAGGAACCTGGGAATCTTCCGCTGTAAGCTGACTCCTTAGTATTCGACTAACTGCCAACTAATATCAACTGCCTTAGTCAAACTATGTCCAAACTTGAACTAACTAATAGTTCTACTGAACCTCTAATAGAACTTTAAAGAACTCTGTAGAACTGCTCGAGTTAACTTCCTGTTAACTCTTATTAATATAGGAGGGAGAGTCCATTATCTTAGGAATAGGTGTGTTTCACCATAACAGTAATTCAGCGGAATTATACGTTAATTCTTTCGTAATAAATATAGTAATTTTATTTTATTTTGCAGAGTTAAATTGTTTGATATTTGGGAACTTACACCAAAAACGGGAAAATTATGTTTAAAATATTTTTGTTTGCGTTATTCGAAGTTGTGGGTTCGATGACAAAACAGCAAACCAAATATAGAAAAAAAAAGTGTTACTTTGACTTAATTTTGTATTGTGGGGCGCAATATCTACTTGATAGTGGTCATTTGTTTGAAATGAGTCTCAAGTTAAACATGCCTATCACTTACAACATTCATTTTGTTGTAACCTGAAAAGGTTACGGAATGAGAAATAACGAAAACGGAGTTTGGAAAATTAAGTAGTAATCATAAAAACATCAATAAAATACAATACTCGCTAGATTCGTGAAGTAGATAACCACTGTTAGTGGTGAACTGCTAGAGAGCAACATAACGCTCTCCTCACAATAGTGTCCAAGGTACGAGAGTCATTCAATAAGTAAGGTGATTTTTATAAGGACTTCTAATAAAGATAGAAGCTTACATTTTTTTATTTTTTTTATTTACTTCTTTTTCAAAGGGATTTAATTTTTTTATAGATTGAAAAAATAATTTGAAAGTTTCTGAGATTAACAAAGATGGCCGACTAAGAAGCATGATCCAGGATTGAACAGAGGGCAGTTATCAAATGTTTTAGTTGCTGAATGCTGCAAACCAGTTAAAATTCATAGGCAAATGTCAGCTGTGTATAGTGCCACATGTTTCAGCCAAAACATGTCTACAAGTGAGCTTGTTTAAAGAAGCTTGAAAGTGACAATGAAGTCAAAAGTTCTGTGAGCGATTGGCTGAGACATCAGTCCAAAGATTTTTACGCTGAGAGAATACCGAAGCTTGTGCACAGATGGGGATTTTAAAGATTTTTGTGAAATGCACATAATAAGACATATAAAAACAACTCCCTATCACCCACGATCAAATGGGCTTACCGAAAGTTTCGTAGATACACTTAAGAGGGCGTTAAAAAAGTGATAGATACACCATCAGAAAAAGCATTACAGCAATTCCTACAAAGTCTACCGTATTACGCCAAACCAGAACACCCCATCAGGACTGTCACCGGCCGAGATGATGTTCGCGCGAAAAAGCCGATCGGTTTTCGAGAAATTATTACCAGGCAAAAGCAATAATCGGAATACACCTACAATAGTGAAAAGATCGTTCAAGCCCAGCGAAAAAGTATATTTTAAAGTTTTTAATAACAATATGGCGTATTGAGAGCCAGGAATAATTATAGGCAGAATTAGAAGCGTAATGTATACTATCAAAGGGAAAAAATTCACGCATAGAAAACACGTGAATCAAATCCAAAAAAGAAGAGGTGAAGAACCAAGCTCCCCACCTTTAGAATGTGAAGATTCTATGGAGGGAATCTTCGAAGTTTTTGACATCCAGAAACCAAAAGCTAACACGGAAATCAGAAGAACCAACAGGAAGCGAAAATCCAAAACGGAAAAAAATATTAACCCTTCCTTAAAAGAAGCTAGGGAAGGGGGTGTTGGGGAGTCACCCCTTTTTATACACTCAATGGACTCTTCCAAAGTATACAAATAATCCTGCCTACAGAGAACAGGAGTTGTGTTGAGTAGTTGTTGTTGTTAGAGTTGGTGTTTGTCAGAGCATTTGAGCCGCCTCTTGTTGGTCAGCAAGAATACAGACTTATTACCGGACTTACTTCTTTGTATATATTTGATTTCTACTAACAAGCATTCCTTAATCTACTAACCGTGTACAGGTTGTATATTTTTTGTTCAATATAGTTACATTTATCCTCTAATATCTGTTTTGTGTTATTCTTATATTGTGTGGTTTTCTAAACAAGAATCCGCAACAATATCTTGTGTCGGTGGCAATGGATTCATACTTTTCCCAAGGGTATAACGAACTCGAATGGAATCTGCTCTCCAATCCGCTATCCAATATACCACCCACACACGCGCTGGCGAATAGCTGATCAAGTTTTCTGCTTCGACTATTTGTTTTGTTTTCAATATACGCAAGAAAATAGTTTTACAGAATGGATTGTGTCAATTTTAGCGATTATCAAACTAATCCCACTAAAGTTTTAAAAAAATGAATCCTGTTTTTGGCTTAACAACTATCCGAAACTTTTTATTTATGTTAATTATTTAATGACTTCAGACAAAGAACCAGCGAAAATCTTTTGTTTTCAAACACACGAGACAATAATATCTGTCTCTTAGCCTGGTGATAACGAAATAGTTACAGTCATGATTAAATTCATGTCTTGTTGCGTAAGTGTTAGGTCGTCATGACACTTATCTGAAAAGCCAGAGGCCAGAAGTGAGACGAGAACGAAGAGATAGGAAACTGAAAAAGATTCTGGTGAAATATTAGGGAGTTAAATTACAGGGCTATTGTAAGCGGACATTTATGATTTTGGGAACATCTCTCAGATATTAGGTTGTCCCAAAAGTTCGTAAACACTTGCAAAAAATTGAAATTTTACTCGCCAAGTAAGCTGAAGTTACCAGAAAACACCTCCAAAAAATTGAAATTTTACTCGCAAAAAACAACAAACATTATTGCTCAAAATAAAGACCATCATTTTCCAAGACTTTCTGCCATCGATCTGCAAGCTTTCGGATCTGGTCAAAGTACCATTCAACCGGCTTCGAATCAAAGAATTCTTGACACTCTGGCAATCTTCTGACAATTTTTGTAATGTTAGACTTGGCTCGTTTTGCATTTTGGTCAGCATGCAGAACCTCATTTCGCTGTCTTTAGCAGCAACTAGTCCTTGGACAAATATGAGACTCTTGAAATTGTCTGGTGTAAGTTCCGACAATTTATAATCGTCACAATGTTTATTGACGATAGCTGCAAAAGTAGAATAGTCCTCGTTTTCGTCTTTTCTGAGATTAAGGCATTTCCACGTTTTATGGAACAACGAGATTTTGGGGCTAAATAGCTCTGTGAACCTTGTCACTGCCTCATCGAACGTTAGCTCATTCGTTTTTTTTAGAGAGAATATAGTCTACGAACTTGGTGTGCTCGTCTGTGCCTAATTTCCTGAGTAGAAGTCTTAATTTTTTCTTCTCACTCCAGTACTGATAGTCGATAATAAAAATATCCTCGTATCGCCTGTATTACTCTCCGAAATTTCTATCCTCCTCAACTGAGTATTTAAAAGTTTCAATCGTGTTCCACCGCATCTTGTGAAAATGTCTCCTCCTTCTTCGTGTTCCTCTCCAGGGCTGTGCTTGTTAATTTTAATAACAATTCTTGCAGTTGTGTTTGTTTTTTTCTCGTTTGCCTTTTGCATTTTAATTAGTCTTATTTCGTTAGCCTTTTGCATTTCCATCTGTTTTATTTCTAATTGATATTGTCTTTCTTCAGTTCTCTTTATAATTTCGAGTATTCCCTTTTGAAAATCTTCCATTTTTTCTTTTCGGTTTTAGTGTCGACAACGTGTTTGTGAACGACTTGTTTGAGTCAGTTTGTAGCACACGTTGTTAAAGTGATTCAGGGGGAGAAAAAAAATTGTCACATTTTGTTATGCTACTTGTGCGCGAATCTGTTTCGCCAATTTGATGTTGTTGACTCCTCTTATGTGATTTTCGGGGTCCTCGACGCTAATTTTTTTCCCCTTGGTGTTATGCGTGAGTTCGTTCTTGTTTGTCGCCAATTTGCTCTTTATGACTGATGTGACAACGTCTTTTTTTCCTCCGTGTGCACTTGTTAGAATCCTCCCCGCCAAATTGTTGTTTGGCGAGAATGTATTTTTGCTGCCAGTATAGGTAATGTCTTTCTCGAATATGTCGAGGTTGCCGAGTTTCTGTTGCGTACTTTGTCGAACGCCTTTGTGTTATTTATAAAACACAGGTACACATCTTTTTGCATTTGTAATTAAGAGACTGAAAAATCCAAATCAACCAGTAAAATTAAGTGTAATATATAATTGTTACCCAACAGAAATATGATTGACATCATAGGCAGAAAACACAAGTCAGCTGTCAATTACATTTTTGTCGACACGGTTTGGGATGGGAGGGGATGCAAACGGAAAGAAAACTTATACTTAGCATCAGGAAGAGACAGCTAAAGTTTCTGGAACACGTAATCAAAAAAGGGGGGCTTGCAGAATCTAATAATCACGAGACGGAATAGAGATAGAAGAGAACAACGGAGACATACTTGAGGGAATTGAGCAAGTGGATGTCGGAAAGATACCAAGAGGAAAAGTGTTAAGAGCAACAAAGGGGCAAGTGGAAATCCATGAACGGTTACATCCTGAAAGGACACGGCACATAAAGGAAAAGTATGGCTAGCCAAGGATGATTTAGCTCTAATTTGAATCCAGGTAGAGCAACCTCATGACCACTTTGCAGCAACTTTTGCTGCCTCAATGACGTACTTTGTGGCATTTCTGGCCCTGGGTATGACAATAAACTGCATCCGGCAGCAAGACCTCTGATTGGGAAATTGTGAAGAACAAGGAACCACCTCTTAATTGCTATTGTTCTCAGCTTCACTCTAACCCGGAGCGGTAGCACCTGTTAGGGTCCCAGCTATGTGCAAATAGTTAACCATAAACTGGGGTCTAAACACCATGAAAGTATAGAAATTGACTTTTATAGAAAAATATACGTTTTTGAAGAAAAAGATTATTACCAGCAATACATTTTACGCGTACGGAAATACACGTGTGATAACGGCATATCAACACCTCTGTGGGTTATTTAATGCCAAAAAGTTGGGGTTTTAAGGTATTTTTTTAAATGTTCGGTTATAGTCAGTCAGTTAGTTAAGTGCCATACATGATACACGCTTGGGCGATCATGTCTCGAAAGAGACATGACTGACTGGGCAGAAGATTATCCCGCAATAGGTTGCCATTGCTTTCTGCG
Source organism: Ascarosepion bandense (assembly GCA_037127315.1). Lineage (NCBI taxonomy): Eukaryota > Metazoa > Mollusca > Cephalopoda > Sepiida > Sepiidae > Ascarosepion > Ascarosepion bandense. Next base: position 728,250 of record JBBBDQ010001487.1, read on the forward strand.
GTAGACTGGTTGCCGACCAAGGCTATAGAACCCAATTTGTCCTATTATTTAACCCATAACTGGAGGGAAGAGACGGATTAATACCTTTCCCAAGGGTATTTGCGCGTAAGTGAATGCAACTGGAATTCGAACTCGGTTCCCCGATTTCTCCTTCCGAGCCGATATCCGCTGCGCCACAATGCACATCCGCTGGAAGTAGAGGAAGTAGGATGATATATTCCTAGCACCTGAAACGTCGTACAAATGGCAACAAAAAAAGTCCTAATAATGTAAATACTCTTTGTAAACGGTGAAACTTACTGTAAAAAAGTGTGTAACTGTTTGGCACCAAACAGATCAGGATGACTAGTCACAACATAGATCATAAATTACATCCGGCAGCAAAGCCTCTGTTCGGGAATGTTGGGGAGCATGGAACCACGTCTTAATTGTTGTTGTTCCCAGGTTGACACTGACATGGGGTTGTAGCAACTGTTAGGGTCCCAGTTATTGGCAAATATTGAATCCACCATGAAAATGTAGAAATAAGTTTTTATAATGAACGTGTAAGCAATAAGTTTTCATAGTAAAACAATTACCACCAATATATTTTCGTAAGGGAAAACATATTCCTTACAATATATTTTTGTAAGAAAAATATTACCAGAAGTACAAGATAACTAAAAAAGTTCTGTCCGTTTTTGTGATTAGTCACTGAATGAAGTTGAAATATATACGAAATGCGTGTAGCAATTGTTTTCAAATTCGGACTGCCGGAACTAGGAATATCAGACGTTATAAAAAAAAAACGCGCATCGTGCCCGGCCATCAGTTATAAGCCGGACAGTTGTGAGAAGGATGGAAGTGTCTAGAGATCTTGTTCGGGGCTGTTTGCTTTACGACATCAAAGTGGACTTATCAGCAGCTGCATCAAGTCGCCGCATATGTCACACTTTGGGGGATAGTGCTGTGGATGAACTTACTGTAAGGCGTTGGTTTCGATAATTCAAGTCGGGTGATTTGTCTCTCCATGATGAGCCTCGCACTGGACGACCACAGGTCTTGAATGACGGAGTCCTGAAGGCGGCCATTGAAGAGGACAGTAGTCTAACGTGTGGTGAACTTGCAAGACAGTTCAACGTTTCCGATAAAACAGTTAAACTTCACCTGCACCGCGTAGGTAAGACGTACAAACTGAGCAAGTGGGTTTCGCAAACGCTGTTGGAGGTCCACAAGGGACAACGAGTGACAACCTGCATATCGCTTCTTTCTCGCCACCGTACCGCATCCTTATTCAATCGAGTGCTTACCACTGATGAAAAGTGGGTTCTGTACGAAACTCCTAAGCGTTCTAGACATTGGTTGTCTCCTCAGGACGCTGTCCCTCATATCGCAAGACCGCCTATGCACACACGTAAGATTATGCTTTGTGTCTGGTGGACAGGTCGTCAAGTGGTTCATTATGAACTGCTATCAACGGACCAAATGGTCAATGGAGACCTATACCCGGAGCAATTGAAACGTGCGCAACAGGCATTGCGCCAGAAGGAACCAGCACTGGTGAATCACAAAAGTGTGCTTTTCCTCCATGACAACGCCAGGCCGTATGTCGCGCGAGTGGTCAGGGATACCATACAGCAACTTGGGTGGAAGACTTGGTGCCATCCACCTTATTCACCTGACCTTGCGCCATCCGATTACCACCTCTACAATTCCTTTTCTTTTTTCTTTTTCTTTTTTTTTCCTTTAAATACGGACAGAAAATTTTTCTTTACCTTGTATATTTTTATATGGAAAAATATATAACCAGCAATACATTTTTTATAAAAAAATATATAACCAGCAATACATTTTTATATAGAAAAATATATAACAAGCAGTACATTTTTATATAGAAAATATATAACAAGAAATACATTTTTATATAGAAAAATATACAAGCAATACATTTTTATATAGAAAAGTATATAATAAGCAATACATTTTTATATGGAAAAATATATAACAAGCAATACATTTTTATATGGAAAAATATATAACAAGCAATACATTTTCATATGGAAAAATATATAACAAGCAATACATTTTTATATAGAAAAATATATAAAAAGCAATACATTTTCATATGGAAAAATATATAACAAGCAATACATTTTTATATAGAAAAATATATAAAAAGCAATACATTCTCATATGGAAAAATGTATAACAAGCAATGCATTTTTTTATGGAAAAATGTATAACAAGCAATACATTTTTATATGGAAAATTATATAACAAGCAATACATTTTTATATGGAAAAATATATAACAAGCAATACATTTTCATATGGAAAAATATATAACAAGCAATACATTTTTATATAGAAAAATATATAAAAAGCAATACATTCTCATATGGAAAAATGTATAACAAGCAATGCATTTTTTATGGAAAAATGTATAACAAGCAATACATTTTTATATGGAAAAATATATAACAAGCAATACATTTTTATATGGAAAAATATATAGCAAGCAATACATTTTCATATGGAAAAATGTATAACAAGCAATACATTTTTATATGGAAAAATATGTAACCTGCAATACATTTTCATATGGAAAAATGTATAACAAGCAATACATTTTTATATAGAAAAATATATAACCAGCAATACATTTTTATATGAAAAAATATATAACCAGCAATACATTCTAATATGGAAAAATATATGACTATCACATTTTTCATGGAAAAATATATGATCAGCGATGCTTTTATATATATATATATATATATATATATATATATATATATATTACCAGCAATACAATTTTTTATGGAAAAAAATATTGCCAGCACTACTGACACTTACAAGTATATTTTTCTTATTGCCAGCAACACATTTTTGTAAAAGAATTTACTAATATTTCCAATAATATTATATTTCGGCATTAAATGACCCATAAGTTGTCGATATGCCAGTAAACAACCAAAAATAACAAAGTAGTGCCTGTCAAAGAAAACAAAACAAAACTTATTAATTTCTGGCGTTGTATTTACAGGTGATTAATCGTAAAAAGAACACACCTGGAAATTTCCGTAGCCAGATGGTACTGAGTAATTTACGTAATTTTATGACATATATATATGTGTGTGTGTGTGTGTGTGTGTGCGTGCGCGCTCGCGCGTGTGTGTGTGTGCGTGTGTGTGTGTGTGCGCGCGTGCGTGTGTGTGCTCGTGTGTGTGTGTGTGTGCGTGTGTGAGTGTGTGTGTGTGTGTGAGTGTGTGTGTGTGTGTGCGCGTGTGTGCGTGTGCGCGTGTGTGTGCGTGCGCGTGTGTGTGTGTGTGTGTGTGCGCGCGCGTCTGTGTGTGTGTGCGTGTGAGTGTCTTAAATATTCAAAATAGCCCCACATCTGTATTTAACTTTAATCTATTTCCAGTAGACGACGTCGCACTTGTTAATGAAAGAAACAGTGGATATGAGGACGTTATTGTTTCTTCGTTAGTTGACATATAATATCGTTAGTGGTCGTCATGTGTTTCAGGTGAATTTAAGTGATTGCTGCCTTTCTTTTCTGCTCGAAAGTAAATATATATACAACAAAGGTATTGGGCAGAAAGAATGATAGACAACAGAAGCGAAAGGATGGACGAACAGAGGCAATGCGAATAAGACGCGATAATTAAAGTGACTGTTATTTTTGTATTGTTTCCCATTCACTAAAGAAAACCAACCTTTCCCTTACGGTCAAAAATTCACAACTCTCACCAACAATCATCGCCACCACCGTCAATGAGGTTGGGCGAAACAGAAGGTAAGATTAAACGCCATTATTAAAGAATAATAATATTAACTGTGTATAATAATAATAATAATAATAATAATAATAAGTTAAGTACAGCCCACACACTAAGGAGAACTTTGTCTATGTAACGCTAGGGATGTTAGGGGAGATAGAAAAAACATGAAATGGAGCCATAACAACACACCACGACCTGCCTTTGGTCTTCTCGCAAACTTGGTTGGTAGTGCGACCATAGCAGAAATTGAAATATGATGAAAAATGATAACATAATAATAATAATAATAATAATAATAATAATAATAACAATAAAGAAGAAGAAGAAGAAGAAGAAGAAGAAGAAGAAGAAGAAGAAGAAGAAAATGTAGGAGGAGGAGAGGTTTTGGGGGGAGTGGGTCATCCCAAAAACACTCAATGAAAAATGTCATTTATGACCTTAGGTCCCTGTTAGGGTCTAGGTAAGAAACAATTTACAGCAAAAATCAAAGGAATTATTATTATTATTATTATTATTATTATTATTATTATACCCTTTATTTTTTTCCGCTCACGCAGCTCTCTTCACACCAATGAACTCGCCCTTCTCTCACCCATTCTCTGACACCTACTGTAACCTGTTCTCCTCTCTCTTCACTCTCCTATTAACCCCCTGCGCACCAGTGGCAGTACTGCCTTGCTTGAGGTGAGACGATTATAAAAAGCAAAACAAATACAGTGTACAGATGTATACCAATATATATATATATACATATATATATATATGCGAGTGAATAAGGAACGAAGAAAAATTTACAACGTTCAAAACATTAATTTAAAACAGTGCTCTATATAAAATCTAGAGCTGTGAATATTTATTATAAATTATATTTCAGAACATGTAGAATTTTTTAATATATATATATATAATAATATATAATTGTATATGTTCTGAAATATAATTTATATATATATATATATATATATATATATATATATATATCAGACTGGATGTCATGACGGGGTTCGTATATTTCTACCCCAGCATCACTGTGTTGGCCTGCTGCTATAATAATAATAATAATAATAATAATAACAATGATACAAGAATCGTACAAGTGATAGTGGGTGCACTTGGAATGATTAAAAATGGGGAAAAAAACACATTGAAAGATTCCCTGGATACCCCAGCTTAAGAGATATAGAAAGAATTGTCTTGTTAAGTACAGCCCACTCCCTAAGGAAAACTCTATCTATGTAACGCTAGGGATGATAGGGAAGATGAAAAAAAATATGAAATGGAGTTATAACAACACACCAAGACCTGCCTTAGGCCTTCTTGCAGACTTGGTAGGTAGTGCGACCATAGAAGAAGTCGATTTATAATAAAAAATGACATAATAATAATAATTATTATTATTATTATTATTATTATTATTATTATTCAATAAGCTTTATTTAACCACCTCAGGTGTCTTTCTCCTTTTCTCCTCAGTCATACTTCATGCTCTTTTCCTCATTTAAATCGTTTTTCAATCCCATAATGCCATACACACAAACACATAAAACACACACGCACAAAAAAAGCATACCCACAAAGAGAAGTACCCTGTTATTGAAAGGAAATATGTCATATCTAACTCGTTCTCGTCTCTTCTATCCATCTGAACTATCTACTTACATACCGACTTAAAAAGTACCCTGAATTGAATATCCACAGTTGATCCATAATGCCAGCTTGTCTTTTCTATTTAAAACGAAATTTCCACCTCTCCTTTTCCGTCTCTTCCTCCTATTCCTCTTCCCTCTCCTCCAACCTACACGCTAAAAAAGAAAACATCTCTCCATACACTGGGTTTGCTTCTACTGTTGAAAACTTTACGTCGCTGTCATGTAGAATTCAATTTTTTTCCTCTCTCTCTTTACCGTTTTAAAAATTGTCAGCTCTTGACAAACACCCCCTGCTGGAAAGTATCACATAGACATAGTAAAAGGAAATAGTTTTCACCTATGCTGGACTAACTTGATTTTTATAGCACTAGTTGTTTGACAAGGTAAACAGGTAAATAGGTGAAAAATATCCACGAAAGAATATAAAAAAAAATTTAGCTAACTAGTGCGTGACGAACCTTGTTACCTTGGTGATGTAACTAGTCTTCTTTTTATAAAACAATAAACTTTTACACTGCGTACACGACAATAGTTTCTAAACTGCTTTTGTCAATTAAACTCCGATTGAAGTTAGTAAAATAAGTTTTATTCCTAAAATAAGTTTTTTTTTATCTATATTTGTTAATAGGCGGGCGACCAAAATAAACAAAAATGTTTGCAATCTATTTTTTATAGTCCAGGTTACGAGAAGTTTTCATTTTAACTTGTCTTTTTATATAGTGTAAGTTAGCATTAAGACCAAATTTGCCTTTGACAGACGGATGAAATGGGACACAAGGCGATCCTTTATACCAGGCCTGGCAACCATTCCACTAAGGTCCACGACTAGGGTTCATGACTGGAGTCCACGACTGTGGTCGGACATGTACAGAACTAAATTACTACTAAATAACAATTACTGAGAACATTTTTTAGCAAAGAACTTCTTACTAATGTCCGGTAATTAGTTAATTAGCAAGTATTAGCATCTTACAATTATTGACTTACAAAAACAGAACAAAAATACCGTAAAATAACTAAATGCACAAAAATCACTTTATTGGCCTTAAATTAGATATTTTAAATGATATTTAAAAACTAATGAGTTAATTTCATTATGCTAATTTTTTACAGAAAATTTCGGCATTTTACAAAATCGCGTATCAACAAAGTCGGAAAATACTTTACAAAAAATGTGAATTTGAAAGAAACAATAATTTTGATAAATTTATGAAATTTATTGTGATTTTTTTATATATACAATTTGTTTCACAGAAGATGAAAAAAATACTTATTTTGCTGATACAATATTAGATATTCTTACGAGTACACAATTTAAAAAAATAAAATCAATAAAAGAACACAAGAATAATTAAGAGTAGAATTTGGGGAGTTAAATTAAATATACAGTACTGTGCAAAAGTATTAGGACAAGAGCTATTTTAACTTTTATGAGGCATATTGACAGAAAATACACAATTTAATTAAAGTACTTTCATTTGATTTACTCAACAAATGCTTTAACAAGAAAAAAATACTTGTTACAAAATAAATTTAATATTTAGTATAATAGCCTTTTGCTTTGAAATAATAAACCAATTGCGACAATTTACCAATCGCACCTAATATATATTTATATATATATATATATATATATATATACAGTACTGTGCAAAAGTATTAGGATAAGAACTATTTAATCTTTTCTGAGGCATACTGACAGAAAATAAACAATTTAATTAAAGTAATTTTATTTGATTTACTCAACAAATGCTTTAACAAGAAAAATACTTGTTACAAAATAAATTTAATATTTACTATAATAGCCTTTTGCTTTGATCACAGCCTTCATTCTGTCAGGCATTGACATCACAAGCTTCTTCAATGTATCTAATGGTATCTCCTGCCAAGCAGCTTGTATTTTTTCCCAAAGTGTGTCTTGCGAAGTAACATTAGATTTATCAATTTTTTTTATACAAAATATGCCATAGATGTTCAATAAGATTTAGATCAGGGCTTTGTGGGGGCCAGTTCAAATTCCGAAGCCTTCCTTCCTCTTGCTTTTTAGTTAAATAATTCTTACAAAGGTTTGGCTTTACACCCTGTATTTGAATTTCAGTAAGGTTTTCAGGAAAATCACCCCATGTCCTAATATTTTTGCACACTACCGGTAGTGTGCAAAAGTGTTAGGACAGGGGTGATTTTAAACTTTATTTTAAAGCCTCATAAAAGATAAAATAGTTCTTGTCCTAATACTTTTGCACAGTACTATATATATATATATATATATATATATATATATATATATATATATATATAATTTATTCGTTACAAGGCTCGAGATATACTGAAGGTAGAGTGATCAAACTAAAATGATTTCGATGAATGCGGTGAGTGATATGAATGAAAGAGGAGGTGTTAGGATGTGAAGATTATAAGGATAAGAATGATAGATAACGATTGGCTCTTGATTTGAAGAGATTTACAGTGCAGTCTTCAGGGAAGCGCTCACGTTGTATTCCCTTAACAAATTGGTATTTTTGTGAAGAAAAATGAGTGGAAATTTCTTCTTACATTTGAAATGCGGAAGAAACGAAAGCGGATCGACTCCGTGGAATCAGCAGAACGTGTCCGAGCTGGAAGTGTCATAGATCTGTTTAATAATTGCTTGACCATAACCAGTTCGACACGTCCCTTGGGGACTAATGCACTGTATATTTCTGATCATGAGCAGAAGTAATAGCGGAGTTTGAAGGATGGAGCAGCCAAAACAACTGGGGAGACACATCCAGATACGGAGAGATGCACTCAATAGGGGACCGTCTGAGCGGACTGGGTCAACCGACCTGATTGGTTTATGGTTTGGTTTATTTTGGTTTAAGCATATTAACCTCAATAGGTTATTTGCTGGTGACATATTTGCAACTAGGTCCCACCCTTTTACAGTGAAACCGATAAAGTGTAACCGCAATTTCTACTCTAACAGCTTCTTTTCACGCACTTCCCACCTTTGGAATTCCCTTCCATATACTTGTTTCCCCGACAGCTACAATCTCCAGGAATTTAAATGTAAGGTCAATAGACATCTCCTATCACACTAACTCGCATCCATTCTCACAAGCTCTTTTTCCATCTACTCCACCCTCATCCTTGGTATGCTCATCCATCTATTACCATCCTTCTGACATTTCCTATAACTAACCCCCTCTTTCTCATCACTTTCCCCTATGTAACCCCCTGCACAACAGTAGCAGTAGAATACCTTGCTTGGGGTGAGACTTTTAAGCTAGATTAAAAAAAAAAATCTGTTTGTAGATAAGGTTTCATTGACATATTTTGTATAAGAGAGTTTCTCTCGACAGTCAAATGTCTTACGAGTATTTTTTTTTTTCAAACTATTGATGGCAATTTTTTAATGTACTGTTGATATCTTATTTTAATGTGCTGGTACTTTTTTTATAAAATGCATTGTTGGTTTGGTAACATTTTTTTAATATGTTGCTGTGATATTTTCTTAATATATCGATGGTCATATAGTGGTTCCATTTGAGGTCTGAGGACAGGGTAAGTCCGAGGAGGCGTGGTGTATTACTCTATCGATGGTAATATTTTTAATGTATTTCTGGTAACAGGTCGGGGATACTAGAATCAAGCAAGTAGAAAAATTAAATACCTAGGAAGTTTTATAACAGGAGATGGAAAGTGCGACACAGATATCCGAAGGCGAAGGACGCGTTCCAGAAGCTGAGTAAAGTACTAAGATACAGGAAAATTTCCCTAGAAACAAAGAAGAGAATGCTAGATTGCTATGTGATGTTAGTTCTTCAATACGGCAGTGAATGCTGAACAATATCATCGAAGATGAGGAAAAAAGTTGTAGCGGCGGAAATGTGGTTCTACAGAAGGATGCTGCGGATATCATGGGCCGAACATGTGAGCAACGATGAGGTTTTGGAAAGAATGGCATTGAAAAGAAAACTAATAGTGAAGATAAAACTGAAGATCCTGGGACATGTGAGGAAGGAGGGCTTGGAGAACCTGATACTGACAGGCTAGATAGAAGGGAAAAGAGACAGGGGAAGGCAGCGGATAACATATTTGAAGGGCCTGATCAGGTGGATGGCGGAACGGGGGTTGCGTGGACTAACAGGAGAATACATATTAAGAACCACCAGGGATAGAGAGACGTGGAAAGCCATGATCGCCTACGTCCTGAAAGGAGAGGGCACAGAAGAAGAATATATATGCCAACTGTTTATAAGAAATTATAATGTGAATATAAAGTGGGGGGGGGGTGAATTCTATATTATAATCAATATATTAACTGATCCCTCATTTTGTGGCCATGCTAGTTTCTATACATTTATATTCTAGATTTATGGTCTTGAGCTAGTGGATGGCAGAGCAGGGTTTGGGTGGTGTAACAGAAGAAAGCGTCTGAAGAGCCACCAGAGATAGGGATACGTGGAAAGCTATGATCCCCTACGTCCTGAAAAGACAGGGCACATAGAAAAAGAAGATAATCTTTTCCTTATGTATTGCTGGGAATATTTTATAATGTATCGATGGTGACATTATTTTTAAATATATTGCTAATAATTTCTTTTTTCTAAAGTGTATTGCTGTTAATATGTATTGATAGTAATATTTTCTCAATGTATTGCTGGTAAAGTATTTTTTCGAAAATGTATTATTGGCAATTTTACAATAAATTCTATTTTTATACTTTTATAATGTTTTGACCCCAGTAGCGGGGGGTGTTAACTACTAACCTATACGTGGAACCTAAACAGGTGGTACCACCCCGGGTCAGGGTGGACTTGGAAGCAATAAGAATAAAGAGATGGTTCTTGCTCCTCAAAACCTTCCAGAGGCCTTGCTGCCGGATGTAGTTTATATCACTACATCATGCAAAAAGTCAGTTAATAACCATACGTGATACACGCTTTGGGCGATCATGTCTCGAAAGAGACATGACTGACTGGGCACAAGTCAGACTGGACACAAGATTATCCCGCAGTAGGTTGCCATTGCTTTCTGCAATAGACTGGTTACCGACCAAGGTTATGGAACCCAATCTATCCCGTTATTTGACTCATAGCTGGAGGGAGAAAAGATAGATTATATCAAATTAATATATTAAGTATAACTAGTGGTGGGGGGCAGTTTATTACTTCATAGCAATAGAAAAGCGATCCCCCACTTTATGCCCAGTGGAAGTTTTAATTGTTTCCAATTATTATATTTAATCAGTCAGTTTAGTGCCATACGTGATACACTCTTGGGCGATCATGTCTCTTTCGAGACATGACTGACTGGGTAGAAAATTATCCCGCAGTAGGTTGCTCTTGCTTTCTGCGGTAGACTGGTCGCCTGCCAAGGCTATAGAACCTAATCTGTCTTGTTATTTGACTCATAGGTAGAGGGGAAAGAGATGCATTATATTAATAAATAGTAATTAATGGGGGATCAGTTTATTAATTCATAACAATATAAAACCGATCCTCCATTTTATGCCAAGTAGAAGCCTTAATCATGTTTTCAACTATTATAGTCAGTCAGTTAAGAGCCATACGTGATACACGCTTCGGGCGATCATGTCTCTTTCGAGACATGACCGACTGGGCAGAAAATTATCCCACAGTAGGTTGCCATTGCTTTTTGCGATAGATTGGTTGCCAGCTAAGGCTATAGCACCCAATGTGTCCTATTATTTAACCCATAACTGTAGGGAAGAAACGGATTAGCGACAGTAAAGATATCACCGTGGAATATGGCCTAGAAAATATATTAGCGAAAGTAATGTAATTTTGAAAGCTAGATAAGTCCTCTGAGTAAATAGTATCATGGCTGAGAGTAAGAACTACAATTATACCTACTTAGAGCCAAACCCGAAGCAAAAACTAAAATAAAAGGGTTGAAAAAAATACGGACAGGACATACAGGCAGATAAACAGACACACACACAAACATCTTGCCTTATATATATATATATATATATATATATATATATATATATTATCGATTTTCTGCACTATTGTAAGAACTGCAACCTTGAAACATCTGAATATCGTTTCTTATGTCTTTGTCTATAAGTGTATGAAATTTGATTAAAATCGAACCACTCCTTCTATAACCCGATTTTTTCGATTATCGATTTTCGATATTTATCGGGGGTACCTCGACACAAAACCTAGCTAAGAACACTCGCAGACGCTTATAGTACAACTGTAAATTTTCAAGAAAATCGGTTCAGCTGTTTCGTAGTCTATAAGTAACGGACACACACACACAGAGGCAAAGTTCCATTTATAAATAAATTTAGATTAGATAATAGTGTTTCCAACCGTATACCCTGTCTGAGTTATTCTTGTGACATTATTCCCAGGGCCACATCAGAAAGTTTTTCTATGGTTGTTAAAGAAGAGCAGCTTCGTTTTGGCGGTAAAATTTTGGAACCATTTCCTACTACATTCAGTGACAGATTGTAGGTCCTTTTGAGGAGTTCACTTTGCCAGATTTGACAGATTTCTTAAGAAATCTGTCAAAGATTAAGACGGCAGTAAATGTTGATGTCTTTAGCATAGATGCCTACTTGGGAACTGATTACATCAGGAAGATCATTGGTGAAGATCAGAATAAAACACAGGACCTAGAGTAGAGCCTTGGGGCATCCGCATTCGTATGAAAGGCTCTTAAAGTTTGCTCGTTCAAAACAATCTTCATTTCACGATTGGATAAGAATGATTTGATTATATCAGACTATCGTCCAGAAATACTGTCGCTCTGGAGCTATCAAATGCTTTAAAGATATGTGGCTGGCCACTCGTATCCAATGATGCCTGTCAACTATGTCGGCTGACCAATCCTCGTTGTAGATGCCTGGTTTATACCCCAACTATGGTGAGCAGACCATAGTTACAGTTTCTGTGAGAGAGAGCGCTATCTTACGTGAACTACAGTGAACAAGGCTAGGGCACTCAAGCTCACAGTCACGATGACTTGTGACCTCATACTAGCACAAACATTAATGGCTTCCAAAGAGTCTATATTTCACTTACAAGGCCTGGATTTACCTATGATATGGTTTCCGGGCATTTTCCAGAGGTGCCTCCCGCTGGGATTGCCTCTTCCAGACTGATAGTCGCCTTTCTGACAAATCGATTATGGTGAGATTTGAATCCGGTCCTCAAGCCAGAAAGTGAATGTTCTAACTACTCGGCCATAATTATTAGGCCACCCCAGTTTTTCTAAATAAATTATGTATTTCATACTATTTTTAGTATTTATTGCCAAATAATAAGTAGATAATTCTAAATGAAAATAGAATAACATGTACATCAAATGAATTGTTCTGGAGTCCATTTTTTGTGTTCTCTTCTCCATGCTAGTCACTTCTTATTATTGGCTGGCCAAAGCAAAGGCTTCACGGCTGCCTTGTAAAATTTTGCAAAGTAATAATAATAACCACTATATTTTCATTTAGAATTATCCACTTGGCAATAAATACTAAAAATAGTATGAAATACATCATTTCTTTTAAAAAACCTGGTTGGCCTAATAACTATGGCCAGTAGTGTGTATATATATATATATATATATATATCCAATCTACAGGGTGCGATAGGTAAATTGTCGCTATTTGCCTTGTAAAATTTTGCAAGCTAATAATAACAAAAGAACCATTCTATTTTCATTTAGAATTATCCACTTGGCAACAAATACTGAAAATAGTATGAAATACATCATATTTTTCTTTTTTTAAGTTGGGTGGCCTTATAATTATGGCTGGTAGTCTATATATATATATATATATATATATATATATATATATAGCAAATCTACAGAGTGCAATGGGTAAATTGTCTTGTAAAGTTTTGCAAAGTAACAATAACAAAAGAACCATTCTATTTTCATTAAGAATTATCCACTTGGCAATAAATACTTAAAATAGTATGAATGAAATGATATGAAATACATCATTTCTTTTAAAAATCTGGGGTGGCCTAATAACTGTTGCCGGTAGTGTAAGGCTCACCCTTTTACCGTTGAAATAATTCAATGTGACCACTTCTCCTACTCAAACCGTTTTTTTTTCTCGCACTTCCGGCCTGTGGAACTTTCTTTCCGTTTACTTGTTTTCTTGATGGCTACAGTCTTCAAAAATTTAAAGGAAACGTCAATTGTCGTTATCTACCTTGAATCCTATCCATTTGTTATTCTTTCTTAGACACCCCGCCAATACCCTGTTTTTTTTTTTTTTGTTTTTTTTTTTTGTTTTTTTTTCTTTCACTATAACTCCCTACGCACTAATGGCGGCTTGCCTTGCTTGGGGTAAAAGGTTTAAAAGATTAAATGAAAAAGATCGAGACATGAATGCCCAATCGTGTATCACGTATGGCTCTTAAATGATTTTGGAATATGATATATCAGCAAAATATTTTTATTGTTTAAAACTTTCGTTTTTGTGATAGGCTCACATTTGAGTAGAAGGCGCTTTTTCTTCTTTTTTTTTTTTTCTAATAAGATTTCTCACATGTTCAGGTCGGTAGGCAAAATTAAACAACATTCCAAAACGAATAGTGCGTCTACTCAAATATGGTTATCCACAAAAAATAACGTTGATAGATAGATAGATAGATAGATAGATAGATAGATAGATAGATAGATAGATAGATATAAATAAATATGTGAATGTCTAACATTTTTAGACATTTAAAACAACATGCCTGGCCGCATACACAGTCCCGGAAAACCCTAGTTGAAAACACAACTATACTTAAACATGAAAATGATAAACAAAAACTAAAAATTCTTGAAGCTATATTCATAAAACAGTTGAAACCCAACCTGAACAAAATAAACTATGAAATCTCCACAAATATTCTTAAATGCCTATAACTGATAACAGAAGCCGTTGGTTTATTCCAATGGTTTCCCATACTTATTACTTCTCGTTTTCACTCTCGTGTGACGTCATGAGCAGTGGCGCGATATTCGCTTCCAGAGTCTCGTCTGCACGAGTTCGTCGTTGCTTGGAAATCTTCCATGTAAATAAAAAGAGACTATTATTATTGTCTGTCGATGAATTGTTTAATATACTGTAATGTAATTTTCATATTTGATAATGGCTTATGTAAGCTGAAAGCTTAGATAGGATTAAAAAAATATGTATCAATATTGTGATTTTCTTTCTTCTTTTAATGATAATGCTATTAAGCTTATCAGACGATATGAAAAGAATTGACATTAAATAGACAAAATTTTTCTATATTATATAAGGAAACATGCATCAATATATACATATACAATGATTGAATCTTTCTTGTCTGTCATAACAAAAGATTTTTAAACGAAATGTTGCTGCCCAAATATATAGTAGCGAGCATAAAGATCAGAACGATGTTAAGAAAAAGTCTAAATATGAAATACCTTTTTATTTTAAAGCTTCAAAGAAAATTTTATCAAGGAAAAAATTGGATATAAAAGTAAATTATATAATACCAAAATATAAAGTTCAATAAACTTATTTTGATGAAGTTATAAGAAGAATTATATAACATTCGAAAACATTGATGATCAAAAACGTCAGAACGGTTAAATAAACCAATAAAATTTAATAATTATTTTGCATTATTGAACATTTTTTAGGGTAGGAATATAAAATCGGGTATTTTACTAAATTACACCGGCTCTTTACTGGCTCTTGAATTGTAAACATGGCGAAAAAATCTGTGACGTCATTGGAGTATAGAAAACTGATAGTCAAGTTAGGTAATGAATATAAACTTTTGATTGGAGATATTTCAAAGAGTGTGGCGAAATCTAAATGGTGATATTCATAGTATTTTAAGAAAACCTGACGAAACTGAGTCATGTGAAGCCAAGAAACCACCTGGCAGGCCTAGGAAAATTACTGCAAAGGAAGACAGATGAATTGGTAAAGAACAAAAAAGAACTAATGCTAACCTTGGCATTAAACTATCAAGGCACACTTTTTCTCGAATACTTAATGAAATAAATCTGAACAGTCGAGTAGCCACTACGAAGCCTTACATTTCTGAAAAGAATCAAATGAGCCGATTGAAATTTGCCACTGAACACCTCATATGGACAGAAGAACAGTGAGATTGTGCTCATTTCAGCGGTGAATCAAAGTTTAATTTGTTCGGTTGTGACGGGAGAAAGTTCGTTGGACGTAGTCCTAAGGAACGATATTTGCCTCAGTGAAAAAAGTAGCTTATTAGATTATTATAAACTTATTAGAGGAGGAAGTGTGATAGTGTTTGGCATGATCTAACTGCTGGTACGAGACCTCTTGTTAGGCTACACGGTAAAATTAACGCAACTGTATACAAAGAGATATTGAAGAACCATGTTGTACCTAATTTGAGAACTGTAATTAATCAACCAGCTGTATTTGTGCATGATAACGTGCCATGTTACACAGCGAAGTCTATTAAGACATTTCTTTCTGAAGAAGATGTTACTGTTATGAAGAGGCCTGCTCAGAACTCAGACATGAATCCTACTGAGAATGTTTGGAAGTTACTAAATGAAAGAGCTAAGGAAAAGAATCCAACAAACGTCGAATAACTATGGACTAATTTGAAAGGAGAATGGGAGAAAATATTCGTTTATGAATGCAAGACATTAATTCGCTCATGTAGCAAAAGATGTCAAGCTGTTATTGAAAGTAAAGGTGTTTCACATCAAGTACTAGTGGATTATGAATGCTATTTTCATTTGGATATGATGTATCCATTATAATTGTATGATTTTGTTAATCGTTCTGATGTTTTCGATCATTTGTTTTTTTGTTTTTTTTTTTTGTTTTTTGTTTTTTTGTTTTTCGAATGTTGCTCTTGATAACACGAAAGCATTTGACAGGGTTTGAAATGCTGGCTTTCTGCGCAAGCTTCAGAGCTACATTATTTCTGAACAATTGTTTTATGTAATTCAATCCTTCCTATCAAATCGTGAAATGAAGGTTGTTTTGAACAGGCAAGCTCATAGATCCTTTAAAGAACGAGGGCGTTTCCTCATGACCTAAGTTCTACGCCTTTGCTGGTTTTCATCGATTATCTTCCTGATGTAATCAGTTCTCAAGTAGGCATCTATACTGATGACACCAACATTTATGGACGTCTTAATAAGAAATCTGTCAAGGCTGACAAAATAAACCTGACTTCAAAAAGACTTACAATCTGCCAGTGAATGGAGTAGGAAATGGCTCCTACATTTTAATGCCTTAAAAACAAAGCTGCTCCCATTTAACCACCATACAAAAAATTCCTTGCTTACCATCAGAATAGATGATGCTAGTCTCCTAGAGAGCAACACACTGCACCTCCTTGGCCTCATTCTCTCATACGACCTCAAGTGGAATGACTACATCGAATCTATAGCTGCATCTACAGTTAGGTCAGTTGGATTACTGTGTCGCGCTAGGAAAATTCTTGTTAGAGTTCCTTTTGCAGATTTATAAATCTACCATCTGTCACTGCATTGACTACTGTTGCCATATCTGGTCAGGTGCTCCTGCTATTCAATTTGAGATTCTCGAAAAAATTCAAAGAGGATCTGCAATATAATAGATCCTGACTTGGCAGCTCGACTTCAGTCACTTTCTCACCAATGTAATATGGCGCCCTTCTGTCTTTTCTACATTGTTTTTCATGGCAACTGATCTGACGAACTTTTTTCTCAGGTTCCCCGACCACATGTATTTACGCATGCTACTAGATTGGCTTCAAGGTCCCATTAGTTAAATGTAAAATTCTCTTCTATTCTAATAGTTACTTTTCTCACATTTTCCGTTTGTGTAACACCCTTCCGTTGGCTTGCTTACCAGATAGCTATAATCCCAAAAAGTTTAAATGCACCGTCAATTGCCATCTTCTCTCTCCTTGATTCTCATCCATTTCTTGTCCTTTCTTCAAAATCCCCTGCATCTTGTTCTTCTTGTGTTCGTTCTGCTTTGCTTGGTGTGAAATGATTATAAAAATTTTAAAAGAACAGATTGTAATGAATGTTGCAGGTTCAAAAATCATAAAATACCAGAGAGTGGGTGCTAAAAATAGGTACTAGTCAAAATCATAATGAACTTTCATAATGAACTTAATGAACTTTCATAATGAACTTAAAGCACAAGAAGGCATTTTCGAAAAAATAAGGAAAAATACTTATAAACAAGTGACACTTTATTCCCTAGCGAGATCATTTCAGATAATGTGTGACATGGCCAAAGAGAGACATGAAATGCTGGGGACATGATGTGATGAATATGTAATGAATATGCATGCACCTTGGTTCCCCCTCACAGTAATAGGATTGGCTGGTGTCAGCCATAAATACAGACGAAGGCGAGGACGCAGGGAGGTCTATGTCCATAGGTCTATGACTATTGGTCTACGTCTATTGACTACGCCTACGTCTCAGGATACTGCATGCGACGAGTACCGTTCATTACGTCTAAGTGTTAGATTGTCCTACCCGGTTACATTTGCCTAAACCGCTCAACTACCTCGAATCGGATGTGCGTTGTCGTGCATTGGATATCGGCTCAGAACGAGAAATCGGGGAGCCGAGTTCGAATTTCAGCCGAATTCATTGCTTTCACTTACGCGCAAATACCCTTGGGAAAGGTATTAATCCGTGTATTCCTTCCAGTTATGGGTTAAATAACAGGACAGATTGGGTTCTATAGCCTTGGTCGGCAACCAGTCTACTGCAGAAAGCAATGGCAACCTACTGCGGAATAATCTTCTGCTCAGTCAATCATGTCTCTTTTGAGACATGATCGCCCAAGCGTGTATCACGTATGGCACTTAACTGACTGACTGATCCCTTTCCGAGACATATCAAGACACTTCATAAAACGGGAGCATTCTATTCCAAGTTTACAATTTTGGAATTTTGCTTTAAGAAAAAACACACGCCAAATAATTTCGAATCGCTTTTCTCTTCAACAATTCATTGCCAGTGTTGGGGAATCACCCCTTTTCACACACTCTATGGACTCTTCCATGGTGTACAAATAATCCTGCCTACAGAGAAAGGTAGTTGTCTGCTGTAGTTGTTGTTGTTAGAGTTGGTGTTTGTCAGAGCAGTTGAATCGCCGCTCGTTGGTCAGCAAGAATATAGATTTATTACCCAGACTTAATTCTTTGTATATATTTGACTCCTACTAACAAGTATTCCTGAATCTACTAACCGTGTACAGGTTGTATATCTTTTGTTCAATACACTCACCTTTTTTCCTCTCATATCTTTTTGTGTTATTGTTATATTGTGTGGTTTTACTAAACAAGAATTCACAACAGCCACGTATGAATGATTTCCTTTCAAATTAATGTAGGTATTTAGCCTTGTCTTCCCACTAAGACAAGATGTGACACAAGGTCACGAGCGCGTAGACCCGGGCCCAAGAACAAAAACTGCCAATCTCCTCAACATCAATTGGTATGTCTATCAATACTTCCCCATAAGTGCCATGTGTGGTGAAGCCTCATGCATCTGTTCCGTGGGACAGGGCATCACACTGTATTTATTTTCTTCAGATGCGTCTCTGTCCGATGACAAAGCCACAACTGAATCCCTCTCTGCCCGAAGACAGACACTTAACAGAGATATAATAAAACCTACACGGCATGGGCCAGATAAGTATGATATTTACGTCGTCTCCGCACACTGATGGTACACAAGGTTGAGTTTATGGTGGGCAACCCAAGCGCGTAAGCCCGGGCCAGAGCCTAAAATTGCCCAGCCTCCGTAAGTGTCGGTTGAGCTGGCGTCGTTGACGACCACCATTCCACTCCTCTACAGCAATGGAGTGATGCAGTCTCGGGTAGCTATTCCTCTCGACTGGACACTTTTCAGTATTTTATTTTTCTCAGTCGCGTCTTTGTCCGTGGACAGAGACATAATTGAGCCTCACTCTGCTCGAAGAGAGACAAAAATAAAGGATACCCAGTATGCGCCAGGTAAGGATATTTAGCCTACTCCCCCAAACTGGATCGAGATGTGACACAAGATCTTTTTTAAGGTGGGGACCCATACAGACGGGCACAGGAACAAAAATTCCCCAGTCTCCTCAACCGCCGATTGAGCTGGCCCCAGTGACAAGCACCTGGTCCACCCTCTGCTGCAATGGGGTGGCGCGGCAGCAGGACACTGTTTCCCGGGACCGGACATCTATTCAGTGTAATTTTTCTCAGATGCAACCCTGCCCCCACGGACGGAGATACAACTGAGCCGCACTCTGTCTTTGAGGACAGAGAGGCAACTGAGAGATGATTTGGGTCCCTACCCGACACAAAAATGTGCCAGGAAAGTATAAAACAAGAGTATTGACGTCATTCTTTGATCAGTGTATTTTTCGTTGATCTCATTCAGATAGTCCCAGTTGTCTGGGGTCAAATGAATTTGTCACACTAACATTGATTGACGTATGTAATTTATTTTACATAAAAACTTCGATTATTCCGAAAATGAAGGCAAAACGGAAGATTCTAAAAGGTATTTTTTTATGTACATACTTGAATGAATTTTATGCGCGACCTGATTGGCTGACACGGTATGGGTGGTGCTTGACGAAAACACAAACAAAGAGAGTTTGATATATATATATATATATATATATATATATATATATATATAAATGAGAGGGTCTGATGTTTTCCTCATTTACAGAAGGAAGTAAGACTAATTCAATAGTTTTCGCTTACTTATAAAAAGTAAGAAGAAACAGAAGAGTCTCTTTCGGTTGTAGACTGAGCTGCAACCTGATCACCTTTTAAAAATCTCAACATTTCTCCAGCGAACCAAACCAGTGTGGGCTTAGGACGTAAGTAGTCATCTACAGTTTCTTTTTATATTTATTACCTGTGAACTACTAACTATTGTGATATATACAATCTACAGAATTTTACTGTTAAAAGAAATTCATAGCTACTGTTAAAGAAACAGAAACAATGGAGTTATTTATTTGAAAAAGAAGTGAAGCGATTCCTTTTTTTTTTCCTATTAAATCAGGTTGTTTATCCCAGTGTGTAAAACATGGGTCCTAAATAGCTTAAAATAATGACTGATCTTAAAATATATACTACTCTAGTAACAGATTTTTAGTGAATAATTGTTTCCATTTTTATACGTTTATTTATACATTTTTATTATTTATTTAGTTGTGCCTATTTTATCTGGCACGTCCGACAGCGAAAATATTCTCACAAACATTTTTCACTGATTTCTTTTTACTCTTTTTTTCCTGATTTTAATATTTTCTCCTGATTTTATTAGACGATTATTATGAGAATTCGTCTAACGTTGCTATATAACTTAAACTCTACACATAACACTAACAGCGTATATATCTACCTATAGAAGAGAAAGAAAGAAAAACAAGAAAGACTCTCTAGTTTCCACATAAAACATTTTATCGATTTCGTTTAAGTTATATAAATTTTTCGATTTCGTTAAATTTTTATATAAAGTTTTAAAGAAGCATTCCATTTAATTAAATTGATTGATTTTCATTTAATTTTTTTTCCAGTGCTGAGATAGATATTAACTAACCAAAGAAAAATGAATGTAGATTGAAAAACTAAACTGAGCTAAAAAAAAAAACACCTGAGAGAACTGGAGAAGTCATAAGTTACAGATAAATAAATATTACACGCTGAAATCATGCAGTAATGAATACAATTTTTGTTTTCAATTTGAGTTTGAGTTTTGTTTAACGGCATATCAACACCTTTGTGGGTTATTTAATGCCAAAACAAGGTGAAATTTTAAGGTATGTATTTTAATGTTCGGTTATAGTGAGAAGGTTGTTTTAGTCAGATTTTAATGATTTTTTTTTTTGTTTTTATTCTTTTTTATTTTCGAAAGACAGTACAAGGGTGGGTTGAAAATTGTTTGAGTTTTGTTTAACGGCATATCAGCACCTCTGTGGGTTATTTAATACCAAAAAGGTAGGGTTTTAAGGTATTATTATTTTATAATTTTCAGTTATAGTAGAAAGATTGATTTAGTCAGATTTTAATGCTTTTTTTTGTTGTTTTTATTCATTTTTTATTTTAGAAAACTGAAAATGTCTTTTAGTTTTGTATTCAAAAATATTTTGCTGAGAATAATTTTTTCTTCAAAAATGTATTATTGGTAACATTTTTCTTCCAAAAATGTATACTTTTCTATAAAAGTTTATACTTTCATAGTGTTTTGACCCCACTTTGGGGGTTAACTATTTTCCCATAGCTGGGACCCTAACAGATGCTACTACTCCGGGTCAAGGTGAACCTGGGAACAACAGCAATTAAGAGGTGGTTTCATGCTCCTCACAACTTCCCAATCAGAGACCTTGCTACCGGATGCAGTTTACCATCATACCCAGGACCAGCAATTTTTAAAAACAAACAGAAAAAAACTTCTGTTTCTTATGCTTTCTATTCAGTGCTCATTCGTTTCAATGCAACGTCTTCACTCATAATTTTTCAGTATTATTTTATATTAATAAATGTTCATGAGACTTTAATCACTGCTTTTCATATTATGTAACAGGTTTTTAAACGAGCAGTGACTCTACGGGGTGAGACAGAAAGAAGGCAACGGTATAATTATTTAGTGAAAAACTGCGGTTATTTAAGGAAATGAACAACTGGTATTACTTTACAGATATTTTCTTGAAGCAAATATCGTTAGTTACGACTGAAATGTAAAACGCATGTGAATAATTGATGTGACAAATGACCAAAACGACAGAGATAGATAGACATGAACAAACTATGATAGATAGATACCAACAAACATAGATAAATAGATGGTTGTTTTGTTTTTATGGTAAATCAACCTCGGTGGGTCATTTATTGGCAACTAAATTTTATTTATTTATTGCTGGTAATACCTTTTCCTTTCAACAATTTATTGTTGTTTTTTTTATAAGTTTTGTGTCTAGTAATACATTTTTCTTTTCAAGTATCAAGATTCATTTGGATTTGTTATTTTAGGGCAGCGTCCCCAATCCTACCCTTGTTATTTAACCCATAACTGGAGGGAAGGGACGGATTAATACCTTTCCCAAGGGTACCAGTGTTTAAGTGAATGCAGAGTATTTAACTGGAATTCGAACTCGGCTCACCGATTTCTCTTTCCGAGCCGATATCCACTGCACCACAACGCACATCCGTCACTAAACGCTTACAGCACCTGGTATTCCCAAGTGGTCACCCATCTAAGTACTGACCAGGCTCAACGTTGCTTAACTTCGGTGATCGAGCGAGAACCGGTGTATTCAACATGATAGGCCGTAAGCATAGATAGATAGATAGATAGATAGATAGATAGATAGATAGATAGATAGATAGATAGAAACAGACTGTGATAGATAGATAGATAGATAGATAGATAGATAGATAGATAGATAGATAGATCAAATGCAGA
This sequence comes from Ascarosepion bandense, assembly GCA_037127315.1. Classification (NCBI taxonomy): domain Eukaryota; kingdom Metazoa; phylum Mollusca; class Cephalopoda; order Sepiida; family Sepiidae; genus Ascarosepion; species Ascarosepion bandense. Next base: position 751,083 of record JBBBDQ010001487.1, read on the forward strand.
TGACAGTTCTACTTCACCAGCTTCTTTTCTCGCACTTTCCACCTGTGGAACTCTCTTCCATATTCTTGCTTTCCTGACGGTTACACCTCCAGAAATTGAAATGCAATGTCAATATCCATCTTTTATCCACTTGACTATAGTTCTTTCTACATCACCCTATATATCTTTTCGTTTTTCTCTACCTTCGCGTTTACTATTTTTTTCCTAAATCTATTTAATTTGGGACCATTGAGTTCTCTTATCAATAGTCCCGTGTCCTTTTTATCCAGGATTCTGGCTAGGTGTGAAAGAATGAGTGTGCCTACTAATTCGCATGTCCCTGCTCCATCGTAGCTACCTATTGTTACATCGAATAAGTTTTGTTTTGCTTTTTTGCCCATGGACAATTAGATTTAGGAAAATTAGATTTATGAAAAAATAGGAAACGCTCTAAAATCCATTGGATTCAAAATAGAAATAAAAGCAGGTATAAAAACAGTAAACTTCTTAGATGTCACCCTCAACTTGGACAAAAACACATATGAACCATACAGAAAAGATAATGACGATCCAACTTACGCACACACATCCTCCAACCACCCACCTTCAATCATCAAACAAATACCCATATCAATCAGCCACAGACTATCTGAAAATTCATCTAACATACAGATTTTCAATAACAAAAGAACACCATACGACGAAGCACTAAAGAAATGTGGATACAAATAACAACTACAATATACACCTCCGCAACAAAAAAGCAAAAACAGAAAAAGAAATATCATCTGGTTCAATCCACCATACAACAAAGCCGTCAAAACAAACATAGGTAAGACATTCCTGAATTTATTAGAAAATCACTTCCCGGTGACAAACCGATTAGCAAAAATATTTTTAAAAAAACGTCAAAATTAGTTACAGCTGCACCAAAAATATTACACAAATAATAAAAAGCCACAAAAAAAATTAACAAACTACAATAATGCAATTGAAGAAGCTCAATGCAACTGCAGAAACGGAACTACATGTCCACTCCAGAGAAATGGCCAGCAACCACAATCTTTCATTCTCCAACAGAAAACACTTGAACAGCACTACACTATCCACATACGTATGGCGTCTAAAAGACAGAAATATTTCACCAAAAATAAGCTGGGAAATACTGAAAAAAGCACCTGCTTACAACAACATTACAAAAAAATGCCTACTTTGCCTATATGAGAAAGTAGCAATTATATCTCATACCCCACAAAAGAACTTACTAAACAAGAGATCAGAACTAATTTCCAAATGCAGACATGAAAATAAATACCTATTATCACAATTTATACCAAACGGATAAAAAAAAAATCACACATCTCTGCCATACTAAAATTAATAATTAATAAACACTAACAAGCATTACAAATTAGAATTTCCACCATGTAAATATACGCAACCACAAAAAAATAATAAAACAAGCCAATAACCGTCTTTAAAATAAAAAATAACAATACAGCCTTAAATAAAATAAAAGCAATTCTTACCTACCATAGTTTCACACAGAACCCATAAAAAGTACATATGTACGTACGAGAAATCGACTACTATTCGCGCGTTGACATCGCTACACACCGTTCGAATATGCCGACCGAATGAGTGTGTATGTGTGCAACGGCACACATATACATATATGCGCGTACGTGTATGTGTGTGTGTCCTTGCGCGCGTTGATGGGTGTACAGATGTATATATATATATATATATATGTCTGTCGTGACGACAGATTTTTTCCCCCACTTCCACAAAAATACACGAATATAACCAATTTTTAAAAAAAAAATTAATCAGTTTGTCTGACGATCGCAAAAGCGTGAATCCCAGGGTTACAAACTCACCCCTATCTATATGAATATGTCTTCTCTATCATTGATATTGAGCGCTTTTAAATAAGTACCACGCATATATATGTAAACAATATAATATATATAACAAATTGCATATTTATATATATATATATATATATATATATATATATATATATATATATATTGATATTTATAATTATATGCATACACCTTTCTCACACACATATATATATATATATATATATAAACTTTTCCGTTACACCCAATGATGTGTAGGGCAGCGTTTTTGCTGTTTCCGTAACAAACTTTTTTTTATGGGCCAGGGTTGTTAGCCCTGCGCATAACCCCCAAACCTGGAGGAAGGTGATTTTCTAAGGGTAGTTTAGACGTGACCCACGGCCGAAAGTAGGGGGTACCCAGTGAGGATCGAACTCACTACTCAGTTATAATGATTCTAGCGAGACGAGCTTGCTAACCATTACACCACGCTGAGGTGCAACCAACCACCCAACCACCCACCCACCCACCCACACAAATATACGCGGTATCCGCAGTAATTTTAACAGCGTAGAATCATTCCTCCAAACTAACTCACCTTTTATCTTAGCTATATGTGAGACTAACCTTGACCCTTCTATCCCCTCCTCGAAGTTTTTCGTTCCTGGTTACCTTCCCCTCTTCAGGAAGGACTGCAATGTCTATATGCATGGGCTTGGTGTTTATGTCAGCGAACACCTCCCTCTAGCCAGGGTAACATCTCTTGAATCCCTGGATCATTCTTTCATGTTCTTCCGTCTCTCACTTCTAAGATCGGTTAGCTATCTCTTCTTTCTCTACCGCTACCCCTCCTCTGACTGTTCGGTACTTGATAGCATCTCTATCAATATCGACAAGGCCATTTCTTCTCACCTATCTGCCCATATATTTGTGTTTGCCGATTTTAACGTCCACCACACCAAATGGCTTGAAAACTCTGTCACCGACCTTGCTGGGATCCGCACCATGTATTTTTCAATAACCCAAGCTCTAACGCATGTGGTGGACTTCCCCACGCGTTTCTCTAATAACCCTAACGGAAGGGATTCTTTACTAGACCTCTGCTTCACTTACATCCCAGACTCTTGCACTACCAGGCAGCTCTGCCCTCTCGGAAACTCTGACCACGCTGTAGTTTCCGTCAACATCTCAATCCACTATTACTCTACCCAAGAAACCCAGACCGACAGAATATCATACTGCTACCAGAGAGCAGACTGGGATTCGTTCCGAGACTTCCTCTGTGACGTCCCCTGGAACAATGTCTTCGGTCTTCCTGTCGAAGACTGTGCGTCCGAGGTCTCCTCTTGGGTTAAGGCTGGCATCAATGCTTTCATTCCGGCCAGGAAATTCCAGCTAAAATCAAATTCGTCGCCCTGGTTCTCGCCCGCTTGCTTGGCCGTCATTGCCCACCGGAACCATTTCTTCCGGCTCTATCGAAGCTACTCGTCGAACCAAAGCAGGCGCCTTTTCGCCTCAGCTCGTAATAAGTGTAAAAAAGTACTGAACGAAGCTAAGAGGGCGTTTGCTGCCAGAATGGAGCAACGCATAGCATCCTGTAAGCTCGGCGCCAAAGACTGCTGGCGACTCTGCAAAAGCGTGCTCAACAAGAACAAAACTTCAATACCCCGACTAATCAATGAATTTGAAGTTCTCACCTCCCCAGCGGACAAGGCTGAATGCTTTGTCCGTAGATTCTCCAACAATTCGACACTGGACTCGTCAGGAGTACCTACACCCGACTTCCCACCTAGAACTAAGGCTCAACTAAATAACGTCCACATTACACCCTCGCTTGTTTCTAAGATAATCTCAAAACATGACCCTCACAAAGCGAGCGGCGGGGACGGAATCCTAATCATAGTCCTGAAGAAATGTGCCCCAGAACTCTCCTCTGTCCTCTCTAAACTCTATAACCTCTGCCTATCTGTTTCCTGTTTTCCTGTCTGTTGGAAGTCCTCCTGTGTAGTTCCTATATTTAAGAATTCTGGCGAACCCTCAGATACCGCCAATTACCGCCCTATCAGTCTCCTTCCGATCTTCGGCAAAGTTTTCGAAGCCATTATTAACGCCGACGTGGTTCAGCACCTCACGGCCCACAGGCTTCTCTCGGACAAACAGTACGGTTTTCGCTTCACCAGGTCTACTGCTGATATGCTAACGACCATTACCGAGTACATATACCAGGCTCTTCACAAGAATGGCGAAGCCCGAACCGTTGCCTTGGATATCTCCAAAGCGTTCGACAGAGTCTGGCACGCTGGCCTTTTATGCAAACTGCGGAGCTACGGTATAACTGGACATTTGTTTGACCTAATCCAGTCATTCCTCTCTAACCGCACATTGAAGGTAGTATTAAATGGGCATGCCTCCCAAAACTACCATACGAACGCGGGCGTCCCTCAAGGTTCTATCCTAGGTCCCACGCTCTTTCTGATCTACATTAATGATCTCCCCGATGCCATTAGATCGTAAGTAGGCATGTACGCCATTGATACCACAGTTTACTCTCACCTCGATCAAAATATATATATTCTATTCTGTATAGAATCCATTGCCAAATCCGCCGCTATGAAAGTCGGTTCTCTGTGCAGAGCCCGGAAGTTTTTCCCGTCTGAATCTATCCTGCACATATATAAATCTACCACCCGTCCGTGTATTGAATACTGCTGCCACATCTGGTCGGGTGCCCCTGCTACTCTCCTTGGAGTTCTTAACAAAATACAACGGAGAATCTGTAACGTGATCGATACTGATTTGGCAGACCGGCTGCAACCACTCTATCACCGGCGTGATGTGGCTTCCCTGTGCCTCTTCTACAAATACTTTCATGGCTTCTGCTCCAATGAACTTAGATCTTTGGTGCCGCCTAGGTAAGAATTTACACGAGATACTAGATTAGCAACTAGGTCCCACCCTTTTACAGTCAAACAGATAAGATGTAACCGTAATTTCTACTCCATCAGCTTCTTTTCTCGCGCTTCCCGCCTATGGAATTCCCTTCCACATGTCTGCTTTCCTGACAGTTACAATCTCCAGGAGTTTAAATGTGAGGTCAATAGACACCTCCTATCACACTAACCTGCACCTATTCTCCCAATACTCAACATCTACCCAACCTTCATTCTCGGTATCCTTACCCGTCTATTACCCTCCTTCTGACTTTTCCTATATCTAACCATCCTTTCTAACCACTCTATGTAACCCCCTGCGCAACAGTGGCAGTGAAATGCCTTGCTTGGGGTGAAACGATTATAAAATAAAAAAAACATATATATATTTTTTTCAGAGTCACACTATATATGAAGTCAGTTTATACACGAGTATCAGTCAGTGAAGTGCCATGCGTGATACACGCTTGGGTGATCATGTCTCAAATGAGACATAACTTACTGACAGAAGATTTTCTAGCAGTATGTTGCCATTACTTTCTGCGGTAGACTGGTTACCAGCCAAGGTTATAAAACTAACGCTGTCCTGTTATTTAACCAAAAGCTAGGGGAGAAACGACGGATTAATACCTTTCTCAAGAGTATTCGTACGTAAGTTAATGAAACTAATTCGACTGGAATTCGATTTCGGCTCTCTTCACTGTTTACAAATTTCGCAATCCAGTGTGAAATCTAATTTTGGCCAATAGGAACAAAGATTGATACCGTACTGAAGAGAAAAGACAAAGACAAAGCTAAATTTCGCAAATCGGTGTTAATTATTTTTAACCAATGAAAGGGAGCGATTTACAGAAGTGAAAGAAGTTGACGAGCCAGTGTGAAAAAATTCCTTTGATATATATATATATATATATATATATATATATATATATATATAGAGAGAGAGAGAGAGAGAGAGAGAGAGAGAGAAAGAAAGTGAAATCAGTCAGATGGAAGCCAATTTTTCAAATTCGCCAAGTTGTGACAAAAAATATTTCAATTGGCTCGGAACGAGAAATCGGGGGGCCGAGTTCGAATTCCAGTTGAATTCTTTGCATTCACTTACGCGCAAATACTCTTGGGAAAGGTATTTATCCATCTCTTCCCATTAGTTATTTATTAAATAACAGGACATATTGAGTTCTATAGCCTTGGCTGGCAACCAGTCTACCGCAGAAAGTAAAGGCAACCTACTGCGGGATAATCATCTGCCCAGTCAGTCATGTCTCCTTCGAGACATGATCGCCCAACCGTGTATCCCGTATGGCACTCAACTGACTGAACCGGACATGCCTCGAAGACAGACATTCCGTCTCCTTTTCTTTCTTGCGTGCTATTGTCCTTTATTTCTTCTTCTTCGTCCTCACCATTCTCGCCGTCAACAAAGAAGAAGACGGCAACAACAATAATAAGGTACTTCAACTGACTCCTAAAAATCAACGGCGCTCAGTACAATTTTCCTTCATTGCCTTTCCTTTCTTTTCACTTTCTCGCCGTCCGAAAGAAAAAACACAGACTTTATTACTACTCAGTTAATCTTTTCGGCATAAACCCATTTCACTACAACTACGAACTCTGTATTCACTTAGCTCCGTACTCTCTCTCTCTCTCTCTCTCTATATATATATATATATATATATATATATATATATTTGAACACTTACACAGTTAATAATTTCACTTCTTACAAATTGATGTTATTCTGTTCTGTTAATAAAATTTCACTTATTTTACAAACGAAATACTTATATTCTTTCAAAGTTCTGATGATGAGAAACCTAACTTGTGAGAAGTTCGGTTATGATTGTCACAAGGCCAATTGACGGACCTGAAGCAGACTACCACCACGTTTAATTTCGTTGTGTTTCATTTTTTTTTTTTTTACTTTTTCAGTGCAGTCCTATCGATTACCCCCTTAGATTTACGATTGCCAAAAAAAATTTTTAAATGTCAATATTTAAACATTTTTTAGGGCGGGGATCAATTTCTCATACAACGTTATAGTAAATCGAGCCTCCATTTTGAAACCAGTCGCCGGTACGACATTAACGCCACCTGTAAATTTGTTCATTATCAAATTCTTTGGACTTTTTTTAGTGCAATATTATCTTTAACAACTTAAACTTTTACGAATGACAAAAAAAAATTTTGCAAAATTTCAATATTTAAACAATTTTAGAGGAGGACCAGTTTCTCATACAACCTTAAAGTGGCTCAAAAATGGGGGATCGATTTACTTTAATGTTGTATGAGAAACTGACCCCCTACAAATTTGTTTAAATACTGCGATTTTTTTGATAATCGGAAAGTTTAAGTAACAATCGATAGAACTGCGCTGAAAAAAAGTAACAAAAAACCTGAAAATCAACGAAAGTAAACGTGATGGTAGTTTACTTCATGTCTGCTGGACAATTTAATAAGCATGACCGAGCACCCGATGAATACACTATACACAAAGAGTTTTTCTTCTTGGGGAGGAGGTTTAAAATACATGCGAAAAATTCAATAGTTGCACAATACATGGAATTAGTTTATAACCGGGTATATATGGTAAATATAGAACAGAACAAAAATAAATCACAGGTAAATGAATCAGACCCAAAAATGAAATAATAAAAATTCTTTTTTGGTGTGGCAGGGATCAAAAATAAATATTATCCATATATTTTACTGGAAAACTTCGAGTAAGGGAATGATGAGTGTTCCATACATCAATAACCATTGATCTGTGTCATAAAGGGGTCTGAATTTATTACTTTATTCTTATGAAAATAGAATTGTTCATCCTCCCTGAAAATTGGTGAGTTGCCATGACCTTTATTAACTAAATGTTGCGATCAGTCAAGATCGTAAATTCATCTTTTTTGCAAAAATGAGCAATTTTATTATTGTCAAAACGGTAGCTAACCATGAAAATCTAGGGTCATTTTCAGAATCAGCCTCTGTCAAATTAGCTAAACAGCATGTTTTGTTTCTTGTCATGAAAAATCATGTTGACCATTGTTATTATTTTTAATTGGTAAATAAAAACTAATCCATGGTCTTGGAGCTCAGACTCTTTGTACGTTGGCACGAAAGACTAAAAAGCAATAGTTGTTTCCATTTAAAGCGAAACCGTAGACTGAAAGAAAAATGAATGGATGAAAGTCAAATTTTGATTTCCTGGTATCGATATCAAATTTTCTGCACTATTATAAGAACTGCAACCTTGAAACTTCTGAATATCGTTTCTTATGTCTTTGTCTATGAGTGTATCAAATCTGATTACAATCAGACCACTCCTTCTATAACCCGATTTTTTCGATTATCGATTTTCGATATTTATCGGGGGTACCTCGACACAAAAACTAGTTAAGAACACTTGCAGACGTTTATAGTACAACTGTGTAGATTTTCAAGAAAATTATCCTTCAAAAAACAATCTACTATATAGTTTGTAATAAATATTGTATTAGCTTATAGAATATTTTAAATATCAAATTATCCTTCAAAAAACAATCTACTATATAGTGTGCAATATTTTTGTTCTAAAATTCTTAAGAACAAAAATATTATGAATTCAATCTCATCATATGTTTATGTTTTATTCCAATTCTAATCATTGCTTTTGAAAACAATAAAAAAGTCGCTGATGAGCGAAGATAATTAAAATGATACAGGTATTAAACGGGAAAATGTCTTTTTTAAATTCCGTATTTTCGAGGCATGGATGTATGGTGATACCGAGTAAAAAGTGACGGACCGGATGTTTGCTCTATAACGACCAGAACGCAAATGACCAAAAGTCGTCTCTGCGCAGGTAGATTCGCGCAGATGTTCCGGTTGAAAAATAAAAATTAGTCAAATATGAAATTTCCGTTTCGCGAGCCTACGCGAATTTTATTTACCAGCCAATGGGAAGCCCAGAATCAAATAAAAGTGTGAAATCCCAAACGAGCTGCTTTTGATCCAAAAAGCAGTTATAAAAAGCCCAGACAGAAAGCACCCAGACAGACAGACCGAGGCAGACCTCAGGAGAAGAGTGTAATCAATATCCCCTTGACCTAAGTCAAGGGGCTACTATGCTTACTTCTTTCCTTCTCTCCTGTCTCAAAACTACTTACTGACCTAAGGAGCGACTACATCAAAGACATTCCTTACTCACGACGCTCCCATATTTCTAAGCCTTAAATCTCATTCAGCTTATTATTTGCCATGAACATTTAACCTCCGTTGGACTTATATTCAAGGATTACTGTAATTGTAAAAACATTAATTGACATGTATATATATAAAAATATTATTTTTCTACTCAAATTGCCTTTCTTGATTTTATAATCATTTTATGACTTATAGTGGGCTATCTACCACAAGGCCAAATTCCGTTAACCTGCAACAGTATACAATTACCCTTTACTAGAACGGACTCCCACTACTACGAGAAAAGGAATAGATAAGCAACCCACTATAGATGTTCAAATTTGCACAAAATTCGTTCGTTAAATTTTGTTCTCTCAGACTGTATAAACTGAGTTAGTGCGATGAAAAGACACATTCTTGTCTTACATTATTTTCTATTCATTTTCAGTCCATATACAGGCGGTTTTCTCTTAATATCGGTTCTGCGTTATTTTAATATCCTTCCCAAATATGTCAAGGTTATTTAGCAGTTGCAACAGCGACATACTTTATTAGTAAAATAGTGTTTCTTTTTTATTGGCTAAAAACAAATATTTGCTCATTGTTTATTCATAAATTTATATGGATTTTCAGAACATTATTCATACGTAGTGTTAAATAGAAATATTTGTCATGAATATCGAGATAAACTCATTATTTCTGATAATGTTACAGTTGTGGCACCATGGATATCGACTCGGAGAGCTGAGTTCGAATTCTATTTGAATTCGTTGCATTCACTTACGCACAAATACCCTTGGGAAAGTTATTAATCTTTTCACTCCAGATATGGGTTAAATGGCAGGAAAGAATTGGGTTCTATAGCCTTGATTGGCAAGTAAAAAAATAGACACTAGACTGTATTACTTTCGCCCCTGCTGCTCATATTAGTGTTCTCGATAGGATCCAAAGGAGAATGTGTAATGTAATTGGTCCCAAACTAGCAGCTCGACTCCAGCCACTTTTTTACGGGCGGGATGTGGCTTCACTCTGTCTTTTCTACAAATATTTTAATGTCTTCTACTCCGACGAACTTAAGTCACTGGTGCCCCCACCACAAGAATTTACTCGTGCAACCAGACTGGCGACAAGGTCCCACCCATTTACAATTGGATCAACCAAATACAGCCGACAATTCTACTCCATCAGCTTTTTTTCTCGCACCTGTGGAACTCCCTTCCGCATACTTGCTTTCTTGACGGCTACAACCTCCAGGAATCTAAATGCAATGTCAATTCCCACCTCATATTCACTTGACTCCAGTCCTTTCTACATCACCCCGTCTATCTTGTTCTTTTCCTTTCTCTCTACCTTCGCAACAGTCTTGGCCATTGCGGCTTCCACTTCGGACTTTAATATTTCCGATCCGTCCTCATCTTTGTATATTATCGGTTGCTCTCTCTTGTCGTGAAAAAAAGATCTTTTATATACTCTTCCCATTGCTGAAGTATTTCCTCTTTCTCCAATATGATCGTTCCATCCATTGATTTTATACATCCTGTTGAAGAGCAGGTTTTTTGTCCTATCAGTTCTCTTATTTCTTTATGCATAACGCATCCTAGTAAATCCAACTGTACTTTGTACTCCATTTCCTGTTTGTACTTCTCCCCAAAATTTGGTTTTGATCGGCCAATGTATGACTATTTTAAAGGGTATAACGGACGGACGAACGGAAGTCACATAATTTTATATATAGACTGTGACAAATGTGTAGTAAAACACATGCATGACGAAAAAATGTACGGAATATTTTAAAAAGAAAATTTATCGTCAAAATCTTAAGATGAAAGATCCACGGATATTTTTATGCAATATTTTTAATCATTTTTAAAACCTTAAAAATTTTGATTAAAAAAATCACCTTCGAGTTAAAAATTATTTTCTGTGATATTTTAAACTAAAAACTTTCAATTCAGATTAATTAACTCTTAAATAAGATCATTTTTATCAAACAACGTTTCAGAACAGTACGCTTTATTTTTGAAGGATATTTTTTTAATAAACGAAACTGTGTTGCGATGATAGATTTGTCAGTCTGAGTGATTTTATAGATATTAGTAATAATAAAAGAAATAATTCCAATCAATTTAAATTCGGTTAGAAATACATCAAAAATCGTCTATATTTCTGAAATGAGGTATTTTTCATTATTTACATTGTTCGGTCTGCTGTGTTTTATTTATTGCCATATTCAAAATTCCAGTAATCTGAAGAAGGCCGGAGTGTACAACGACCGAGGACAATAGTCCGAACAATGTAAATAAATACAGCAAAGTATTTTGCTTATTTATGTTGTACAGCCATGATTATGCACAGGATAGATAGATAATGGAATGGTATCCTGTTGCCTTCTCCACATTGATTTACTGAGACACCGCCTCTAGTTAGCTGGCTGTTGACTCATCACGTGTTCCTCCGCCTTTTGTAGGTTTAAATTGTTTTTTTTAAACTACCGGGTTGCTAACATTCCCTTAAGAAAAAAAAAGAGGGTTGGGAGAGAAAGATCGAGCATGTGATCAATGATGGAAAAGAAAAGGAAATTAATACTGAGCATCAGGAAGAGACGGCTGAAGCTCCTGGAACATTCAATGAGGAAAGAGGACTTGGAGAATCTGATACTAACAGGCCAGATAGAGGGGAAAAGTGACAGCGGATAACATATTTGAAGGGCCTGATCAGATGGATGAAGGAACGAGGGCTGTGTGGAGTAACAGGAGAAAGCGTGCTAAGAGTCACTAGGGATAGGGAGACGTAGAAAGTCATGATTGCCTACGTCCTGAAAGGACAGGGCACATAGAAGAAGAAGATTTTGCTTATTGGTAATATTGAATTTAATGTATTTTGCTTAAAATTAAAATTAAAATAAATGCTTCAAGAAAGTTTTTTTTTATATATCATCTACATTATTCAGACTATTGTCCTCATCTTCGTTGCCATCTCCAAGACGTTTCGGCCGTTGTTCACTCCGACCTTCTTCAGAAGGAATTTCGAACCGAAGTTCTTTGTTTTGTATTTTAAAGGCACTTTATTCCTTAGGTATTTTTTTTTTTATAATTACTTATTAGTAAAATATACTAAATTCATTCTATATTTTCTTCTTTTTATGCACTGTGTCCCTTCAAGACGTAGGCAATCGTGGTTTTCTATAAATTTCTACCCCTTGTAATTCTTAATAATCACTTTTTTCTTTGCTTCTCCTAAGTTCAATTCCGCCATTTATTTACTCCAGTTCACTAAGCGTTGCTTTCACATCTTCCTCTTGCCCTCTGTCTCGTGTGTATCAGATTCTCCAAGCCACCCTTCCTCATTATATGCACCAGAAACCTCAACTGTCTCATTCTGATGTTATGTATTAATTTCCTTTTTGTTTCCATTTTTTCCGAAATTTCGCCGTTACTCCCATGTTCGGTCTATGGTGTCCTCAGCATCCTTCTGTAGAGCCACATTTCTCTTCCTTCAAGTCTCCTCGTCGTCTTTGACGAAAATCGTCCAGCACTCACTGCCATATAAGAGGAAAGATATCAAGTAGCAGTTTTGTACTCTTTTTACTTGTTTCTAGCGAAATTTTTCTGTTTCTTTGCTTAGCTTTTGGAATGCTCTTTCGCTATCCGAATACGTCTGCGGATCTCAGTGTCGCACTTCCCGTCCTCTCTCAAACACTTCCCAGATATTTAAATTTACGCACTTTTGGGATCTCTAATTTGCAATTCGTACTTTGGGCTCATCCCTTTACTAACAACACGCATCCTATTTGATTGTAGGATTCATTTAACACTAAAATTCATTTAATTCATTGAAATAATTTTAAATATTTTTATTTGCTTCATTTTTATTATAATGCGTTTATTATATTATTATATAATATCAATCTTGATAACCCATCGGCGTGACCTTAGCTTCTTTGAGGGCACATATTCTATTTTGAAATTATAATTCAATTGAATTACACCCCAACGCTGTAGTCGATTTGCCGTGTGTGTTGGTATATCTTTTTTTTTTTTCCAAATATTGATAACAGGGGTTTGTGATCTGTTTGCAGAATAAACTCTCTTCAGTATAGAAACCTGTAAGATTTTTTCACAGCATAGATTATTGCTAAACTCTCTTTTTCAATTTGACTGTAACTTTGTTCCGCGGGCAGTAACGTTCTCGGGGCATGTGCTATTGGCTTCGTAGATCCGTCCTCGAATTTATAAAGCAATTGAAATAATTTCAAAATCTTATTTTTTTGTATTTTTATTGTAATGAGTTTATTATAATTTTTTTATGTTTTTAATAAATATAATTAAGTGGTAATTTAACAGGCGAGGAACGCAAATGGATTTTGAAACAATATTGGAAGACATTATTATTGACATGTTTATATGATCAATACAATACGTTTTTTGCGTATGTTTTGTTTTTCATTATTGTATGCTTGCTATATATCTATATACAGCGCTGTAGAAGTAGGTATGCCTTAAGTATTATTCTTCTTCGTGTGCCGTGTCTCCTAAGTGGCATTCTTTCGACCATATTTACTTTGCGCCCTTTTTCACTAACTTATTTAAAGGAGCTCCCATATACATTTTCGGGATATAAATGCTATAGTAACTTACTAATTCATGTACCGTGTCTCTTAAGCACATAGGCGATCATGGCTCCCCACAATTTCCTGTCTCTAGTAGGTGCTAATAAATTTTGTCTTTCTGTTATTTATGCTAATCCCTTCAATCTGTCCTGTGTGTATCAGATTCTCCAAGCACCTCTTCCTCATTATATGCCCCAGATACCTCAACTATCTCTTTCTAGTGTTAAATATTGGTTTCCTTTTTGTTTCACTTATCTCTAAAACTGTGATCACAATTCAGTCCACGGTATCCTCAGCATCCTTCTGCATAACCACATTTCTCTTCCTTCAAGTCTTTTCTTCGTCTTTGACGAAAATCGTCCAGCACTCACTGCTATACAGGAGGACAGATATCAAGTAGCAGTTTTGTACTCTTTTTACTTGTTTTTAGAGAATTTTTTCTTTTTCCTATTTCTCTGCTTAGCTTTTGAAAGGCTTCTTTCGCTAACTCAATACGCCTTGGGATCACAATGTTACATTTTTCGTCCTCTGTTAAAACTATTCCGCACTTGTTTGATTTTGGAAAACTCGATTTTTAATTGGATGTGCGATGTAGTGCAGTGGATATCGACTCGGAACAAGAAATCGGGGAGCCGAGTTCGAATTCCAGTTAAATTCCTTGCGTTCACTTGCTCACTAATACCCCTGGGAAAGGTATTAATCCGTCTCTTTCCTACAGCTATGGGTTAAATAACAGAACAGATTGGGTTCTATAGCTTTGGCTGGCAACCAGTCTACTGCAGAAAGCAATAGCAATATACTGCCCAGTCAGTCATGTCTCGAAAGAGACATGATCGCCCAAAGCGTGCATCACGTATGACACTTAACTGACTGATTGAATATAATAGTTGGAAACATAATTAAAACTTATACTGGGGAATCGGTTTTCTATTGTTATGAAGTAATAAAACGATCCGCCACCAATTATACTTAATATAATAATGTAATATAATCTATCTCTTCTCACAACAGCTATGAGTTAAATGGCAGGACAGATTGGCAACCAGTCTACCACAGAAAGCAATAGCAACCTACTGTGGGATAATCTTCTGCCCAGTCAGTCATGTTTTTTTTTCGAGACATAATCGCCCAAAGCATGTATCACGTATAGCACTTAACTGACTGACTGAATATAATAGTTGGAAACATAATTAAAACTTATACTGGGTATAAAGTGGGGGATCAGCTTTCTGCTGTTATGAAGTAATAAATTGATCCCCCACCAATTCTACTTAATATAATAAAGTAATATAATCTATGTTTTCTCCTTCCAGTTATGAGTTAAATAACAGAACAGATTGGGTTCTATAGCCTTGGCTGGCAACCAGTCTACCACAGAAAGCAATGGCAACCTACTGTGGGATACTCTTCTGCCCAGTCAGTCATGTTTTTTTTCGAGACATAATCGCCCAAAGCATGTATCACGTATGGCACTTAACTGACTGACTGAATATAATAGTTGGAAACATAATTAAAACTTATACTGGGTATAAAGTGGGGGATCAGCTTTCTGCTGTTATGAAGTAATAAACTGATCCCCCACCAATTCTACTTAATATAATAAAGTAATATAATCTATGTTTTCTCCTTCCAGTTATGAGTTAAATAACAGGACAGATTGGGTTCTATAGCCTTGGCTGGCAACCAGTCTACCACAGAAAGCAATGGCAACCTACTGTGGGATACTCTTCTGCCCAGTCAGTCATGTTTTTTTTCGAGACATGATCACCCAAGCGTGTATCACATATGACACATGACTAATCGACTGACTGATTTGAAATTCGCATTTTGGGCTCATCCTTTTGCTAGCAACTATCAATTCTCTTTACTTGCAACTGTTCTTGTTAATAGCTAAACTGAACCACCGACACTTGCATATGACCCATTTAAATTGACTTATTTTGCTGTTTTATATGTTTAAAGACTTTTTTTATTGGTCATTTTATGCTGTAACCTTTTTGATATTAAAACAAAAAACACAGAGAGTGTGTTTCATGTAAATCTTTTAATATCCGCCATAAAGTTCGATATTATAATAAATATCTAACTTTTATTTCTGTATTTTCTTTTAAATACCGAACTTTTATTTTCATTTTTATAATGAAACTTTAAATCAGTAAACGGTTTGATAGGTTTTTTTTTAAAAATCTGTTAATAATCATAGGTTTATAAAAAAAATATTTTAATTATAGGTTTTAACGTTTTTTTTATATGTCGTGTATATTCAGGAACTGAGCGATCACAGCTCACCACAAGTCTTCGTTCTTCTTCTTCTTCTATGTGCCCTGTCCCTTCAGGACGTAGGCGATCATGGATCTCCACGTCTCCCTATCCCATGTGGCTCTTAGTATGTTTGCTCCTGTTGCTCCTGGCACCCCCCGTTCCGTCATCCACCTGATCAGACTCTGCAGATATGTTATCCGCTGCCTTCCTCTGTCTCTCCTTCCTTCTATCTGACCAGTCAGTATCAGGTTCTCCAGGCTTTCCTTCCTCATTGCATGTCCCAGGAACTTCAGTTGTCTCTTCCTGATGCTCAGCATCAATTTCCTTTTTGTTGCCATTCTTTCTAACACTTCGTCGTTGCTTGTATGCTCAGTCCACGATATCCGTAGCATCCTTCTGTAGAACCACATTTCGGCCGCTTCCAGTTTTGTCCTCATTTTCGATGATATTGTCCAGCATTCACAGCCGTACTGAAGAACTGACATCACGTAGCAGTCTAGCACTCTTTTCTTCGTTTCTATTGAGATCTTCCTGTGTGTTAGTATTTAGCTCATCTTCTGGAACGCGTCCTTTGCCATGCCAATTCGCCTTCGGATCTCCGTGTCGCACTTTCCATCTCCTGTTAGAACACTTCCTAGGTACTTAAATTCTTGGACTTGTTTGATTCTGTTATCCCCCACCTGTATTTGGCATTTTGGGTTGTATCTTTTGCTGATGACCATGCACTCAGTTTTCTTAAAGTTTATTTGTAGTCCGTTCTTGTCACTCTCCACTGCTACTTTCTGTATGAGATCTTGCAGTTTCCTTTCCGTGTCCGCAATCAGTACTGTATC
This sequence comes from Ascarosepion bandense, assembly GCA_037127315.1. NCBI lineage: Eukaryota > Metazoa > Mollusca > Cephalopoda > Sepiida > Sepiidae > Ascarosepion > Ascarosepion bandense. The sequence continues at coordinate 767,701 of JBBBDQ010001487.1, forward strand.
GTCCGCGTATCTTATGTTGTTCAGGTTGTGGCCTCCAATAATAAATCCTGGTGTGTCATCTAGGGTCCTCAAAATATTCTCGCTGTATAGGTTGAACAAATCCGGTGAAAAGACACATCCTTGTCTTACGCCTTTTTCTATCTTTGTGTATCTACTGAGGTCGTTACCTGTCCGTATGCAGGCCGTTTGCTGCCAGTAGAGATTCTTGATTATTCTTATATCTTTGCCGAAAATGTCGAGGTTGCCTATCATTTCCATCAATTCTTTGTGTCGTATTTTGTCGAATGCTTTCGCGTAATCAATGAAGCATAGGTACAAGTCTTTCTTCATTTGTAATGCCCTTTCAGAGAGCATCCTAATCATGAATATGGCGTTCCTTGTTCCAGTGTCTTTGACGAACCCGCACTGTTCCTGCCCTATCTCTGGCCTGATTCTGCTTCTCGCTCTATTCATCAGGATTCTGACAATCAGTTTTGTAATGTGACTCATTAAGCTGATAGTTCTGTGTAGTTCACACTCGTTTGCACCTGGTTTCTTCGGCAGTGCTATAAATATCGACTTGCATCTTCGTTACTTTTTGCAAATCCACCCGTCCACCGTTTTACCATTGATTCTCAAAAGTTTCTGGGTAGGTGGATCTCTCCTTTTCCCTTTCTATCTTGCTCTCGACAAACCTTGTGAGAGTTTAATTTCTAAGCTCTTCTTCTTCATATTGTGTTCAAGACGTCTTAGCTTCCCCTTTCTGGTTATAAGTATCCATTTTTGTTTCCATCTTCGGCTTACGATTTCCGTACTATCACCGAACTAAAGCAACGGGGTACCTGGTCAGTAACTAGATGGGTGACCGCTTCGGAACACAGGTACTGTAAACTTGGATGTGCGGGTGGTGTAATAAACAAGAAATCGGGGATCTAACAAACCTTGTGAGAGTTTAATTTCTAAGCTCTTCTTCCTCATATTGTGTTCAAGACGTCTTAGCTTCCCCTTTCTAGTTATAAGTATCCATTTTTGTTTCCATCTTCTGCTTTTTTTTAATCATTTCACCCCAAGCAAGGCATTCCACTGCCACTATTGCGCACGGGGCTACATAGGGGACGGTAAAAAGAAGAAGTGGTTAGACATAGGAAATGTCAGGAGGAAGGTGATAGATGGGTAAGGATACTGAGGATGAGGGTTGGGCAGATAGGAAGAGTGTTTGAAAGAATGGGAGCGAGTTAGTGTGTTAGGAGGTGTCTATTGACCTTACATTTAAACTCCTGGAGATTGTAACCGTCGGGGAAGCAATCATGTGGTAGGGAATTCCACAGTCGGGAAGTGCGAGAAAAGAAACTGTTGGAGTAGAAGTTGCGGTTGCATTTTATCGGCTTACGACTTCCGTACTATCGCCGAACTAAAGCAACGGGGTACCTGGTCAGTAACTAGATGGGTGACCGCTTCGGAACACAGGTACTGTAAACTTGGATGTGCGGGTGGTGTAATAAACAAGAAATCGGGGATCTAACAAACCTTGTGAGAGTTTAATTTCTAAGCTCTTCTTCCTCATATTGTGTTCAAGACGTCTTAGCTTCCCCTTTCTGGTTATAAGTATCCATTTTTGTTTCCATCTTCGGCTTACGATTTCCGTACTATCGCCGAACCAAAGCAACGGGGTACCTGGTCAGTAACTAGATGGGTGACCGCTTCGGGACCTATTTTCTATTTAATTTCCAGACAAAATGTTCATACATACTAGTGTTTCCAATGAGAATAGATATATTTCCCGCCTGTGCATTTCTGCCATATCTGGTCGGGTGCCCCTGCTGTTCTCCTCGGGCTTCTCGACAAAGTACAACGGAGAGTCTGTAATGTGATCAATACGGACTTGGCAGACCGCATGCAGTCTCTCTCTCACCGACGCGGCATGGCTTCCCTGTGCCTCTTCTATAAATACTTTCACGGCTTCTGCTCCAATGAACTTAGATCACTGGCGCTCTCTAGGTACGAATTTGCACGAGATACTAGATTAGCAACTAGATCCCACCTTTTTACAATGAAACGATAAAACGCAACCGCAACTTCTACTCCAACAGTTTCTTTTCTCGCACTTCCCGACTGTGGAATTCCCTACCACATGATTGCTTCCCCGACGGAATGCCTTGTTTGGGGTGAAATGATTAAAAAAAAAATAAGTGCCTCCACTCATTTTCGATATTTTAATTGAAATTGAAATTTTAAAAATAAATAATATCTACAAGCTTTAAAATTAGCTTTAATTGAAAGCCAAGAGATTAAATTTAATAATTCTTGTAAGCAAAACATACTGCTGTATTTTTAACCGACATTATATTGATTGAAATCTAAAATTTTGAAATTTTACAAATTTTTTTGAATATACCGCCATTTTTTATTGATTGACATATTACGTAAACAGTAGCCAAATTTCTGTTTTAAAAATCTTTCAAAAATAAAATATGCCTCGCTGACGTGTTATTTACGTCAATTTTTAAAATTAAAACTTACATTTATCTGTTTTCAATCAATTAATAATTGCTTACTGCGAGAAATTTACAATAAAAAAAAATTAATTACGGTAGCCCTGTTTTATGTTAGTCATTCGCGGCGATGACAGATTTACGACTACCGGGTGTTATCAAGATCGCAATGTATGGCGGCAGAATTTCCGTATCTTTTTTTCATTATCATTTTCGTTAATGCACCTACGGTCACACTTAATTAAAAAATTGAGAAATTGGAAAAAAATAGTTACTTTAAATGTTGAAGGAATTACTTGCAAACCAGACTGTTAAATTTTAGAAACGTAGAGAATTTTTTTTTTTTAATCATTTCACCCCAAGCAAGGCATTCCACTGCCACTATTGCGCAGGGGTTACATAGGGGAAGGTGATGAGAGATATAGGAAATGTCAGAAGGAGGGTGATAGACGGGTAAGGATGCACATAGGAAGAGTGTTTGAGAAAATGGCTGCGAGTTAATGTGTTAGGAGGTGTCTATTGGCCTTACGTTTAAACTCCATGAGATTGTAGCTGTCGGAGAAGCAAGTATGTGGAAGGGAATTCCACAGGCGTGAAGTGCGAGAAAAGAAGCTGGTGGAGTAGAAATTGTGGTTACATTTTATCGGTTTCACTGTAAAAGGGTGTGACCTAGTTGTTAATCTAGTATCTCGTGCAAATTCTTACCTAGAGAGCGCCAGTGATCTAAGTTCATTGGAGCAAAAGCCGTGAAAGTATTTATAGAAGAGGCACAGGGAAGCCACGTCACGCCAGTGAGAGAGTGACTGCAGCCGGTCTGCTAAGTCGGTATCAATCACATTACAGATTCTCCGTTGTATTTTGTCAAGCACCCCGAGGAGAATAGCAGGGGCACCCGACCAGATGTGGCAGCAGTATTCAATACACAGGTGGACAGCAGATTTATATATGTGCAGGATAGATTCAGACGGAAAAAACTTCCGGGCCCTGCACAGAGAACCGACTTTCATAGCAGCGGATTTAGCAATGGATTCGATATAGTCATTCCACTTGAGGTCCGCTGAGAGTGTGAGACCAAGGAGGCGTAGTGTTTTACTATCTGGGAGGCAAGCCTGTTCCATGCTAATGAGAGGTAGGTGTGATTGTCTATGATGGTTAATTGATAGCAGCTTCGTTTTGGAATAATTGTGCCATTTCTTACCCCAATCCAAGCTCGGCAGCGAGTTCGCTTTGGCGCCCACACCAGATTTTTGATCGAGGTGAGAGTAAACTGTGGTGTCATCGGCGTACATGCCTACTTGGGATCTTATGGCATCGGGGAGATCATTAATGTAGATTAGAAAGAGCGTAGGACCTAGGATAGAGCCTTGAGGGACACCCGCGTTCGTATGGTAATTCTGGGAACCATGTCCGTTTAATGCCACCTTCAATGTGCGGTTAGAGAGGAAAGACTGGATTAGGTCAAACAAATGTCCAGTTATACCATAGCTCCGCAGTTTGCGTAGTAGGACAGCATACCAGACTCTGTCGAACGCTTTAGAGATATCCAATGCAAAGGTTCGGGTTTCACCATTCTTGTCGAGAGCCTGGTATATATACTCGGTGATGGTCGTTAGCATATCAGCAGCAGACCTGGTGAAGCGGAAACCACACTGTTTGTCCGAGAGGAGCCCGTGGGCTGTGAGATGCTGAACCACCTCGGCGTTGATAATGGCTTCAAATACTTTGCCAAAGATCGGAAGAAGGATGATAGGGCAGTAATTTGCGAGGTCCGAGGGTTCTCCAGTGTTCTTAAATATAGGAACTACAGAGGAAGACTTTCAACACGCAGGAAAACAGGAAGCAGATAGGCAGAAATTGTAGAGCTTAGAAAGGACAGAGGAGAGTTCAGGGGTACATTTCTTCAAGACTATGATTGGGGTTCCGTCCCCGCCGCTCGCTTTGTGAGCGTCAAGTTTTGAGATTATTTTAGTGACCAGCGAGGGTGTAATGTGGACGTCATTCAGTTGAGCCTCAGTTCTAGGTGGAGAGTCAGGTGTAGAAACTCCAGACTAATCCAGTCTCGAATTGGTGGAGAATCTGCGAGCAAAGCATTCAGCCTTGTCTGCTGAGGAGATGTGGACCTCAAATTCATTGATTAGCGGGGGTATTGAAGACTTACTCTTGTTAAGCACGCTTTTACAGAGTCGCCATTAGTCTTTGGCGCCGAACTTAGAGGATGCTATGCGTTGCTTCATTCTGGCAGCAAACAAAATCTTAGCTTCGTTAAGTTTCTTTTTACACTTATTACGAGCTGTAGCGGAAAGGCGCCTGTTTTGGTCCGACGCGTAGCTACGACAGAACCGGAAGAAATGATTCCGGTGGGCAATGGCAGCCGAGCAAGCAGAGACGAGAACCAGGGAGACGAATGAGATTTGAGGTGAAATTTCCTGGCAGGGATGAAAGCATCAATGCCAGCCTTAACCCAGGAGGAGACCTCGGATGTACAGTCTTCGACTGTAAGACTAAAAACGTTGTTCCAAGGGACGTCACAGAGGAAGTCACGGAACGAATCCCAGTCTGCTCTTTGGTAGCAGTAGGATATTCTGCTGGTCTGGGTTTCTTGGGTAAGGTGGGAGTGGAATGTGATGTTGACGGAAACTACGGCGTGGTCAGAGTTTCCGAGAGGGCAGAGCTGTCTAGTAGTGAAAGAGTCTGGGATGTAAGTGAAGCAGAGGTCTAGTAGTGAGTCCCTTCCGTTAGGGTTATTGGAGAAACGCTTGGGGAAGTCCACCACTTGCGTAAGGGATTGGGTGACTGAAAAATTTATGGTGTGGACACCAGCAAGGTCGGTGACAGAGTTCTCCAGCCATTTAGTGTGGTGGGCGTTAAAGTCACCAAACACAAATATATGGGCAGATGGATGAGAAGAAATGGCCTTGTCGGTATTGTCAGAGATGCTGTCAAGTACCGAACAGTCAGAGGAGGGGCAGCGATAGAAAAAGAAGAGATAGCTAACCGAGCTTAGAAGTGAGAGACGGAAGCACATGAAAGAATGATCCAGGGATTCAAGAGATGTGACCCTAGCTAGGGGGAGATGTTCGCTGACATAAAGACCAAGCCCATGCATATGAACATTGGAGTCCTTTCGTAAGAATGAAAATGCGTTCTTCTATGGTTTCCTATGTAAGAGGGAATAACCCAGAACGCTTGTTAACTTATAAAATCAATTTGATCTATATGGGACATCGTACTTTATAAATTTAAACATATTTACACAAATAATTTATTTTTTAAATATACGGATTGAAAAAAATTTTTTTTTTTTTTTGATAGACAGTATAATCAATTCTTAACTAATAAAAAAATCATACAATTCTTTAAAAGATTTTTAAAATATTTTTAAAACTTTATGAAATGTTATAATAAAAAAATGAAAGCAATTCTTTTAAAATTTTATTAGTAATCGAAAAAAAATTTTTTTCTTCAGACTATAATGTCCCTAATTTTTATTATTTATTCCAGCAATTAAAATCTTATCAAATTAAATTATATCAAAGTTTTATTGCATTTTTTATATTTCTCTTCAGAGCAGATTTTCATATAGTGCCGGATAATTTTAAATTAAAAAAATAGATGATTTAAATTTCCCGATGAGTTCTGCGTTTAACTAATAAAAAAGTAAATCGCAGAAAATTCAAATTTATTAAAATTTCATGAATTTACGTGGAGGGGGGGGATAACAGAGTTAAAATCATTTTTTTTCATCAATATTTTAACAAAATAATAATTTCAAAAATAATTTTATTCATTTTTGAATGAGTACTGATAGTTTTTATTAAAATCCGACAATTATTTGATTTTTGCAAGAATTTCCAAATTAATGTGTTTGTCACCGAAAAAGTGAGTTACGTTAAAAAAAAGTTACGTAATCGTTTGTAAACAATCGTAAGATTTTTTTTCGATTTTCTGCAACGCTAACTCAAACCAAAACAAAATTTTCTGCCAAAATTTCGAACATGTTAAAAGGGATTAAAAAATTTTATAAAATAAATAAAAATTACTTTGATCTTTCCTCTTAATAATATAAACATTTTGATAGAAAAAGTTCGTTTTATTAAGTTTCGAACCTTTTTAAATCATACTATGCTGGGGGTTTTTTGTGATTTAATGGAGGTACCTAGATATATTTCAGAAATATCATCATTCTGGTTACAAAAACAAATTTTAAAGGAAATATTAGCCGTTTTCTATATTTTCTGTGTAAGCAAGTATGAAATAATAATTGCTACCCAATTACTTATGTCTTGTTACACAGTGTAATTAAAAACAGCTTCAGTGGAATTAATCCTTTCGGTCTTAAAGAACGCAATCCTTCATCAGATCCCATAGACTGGTGCTACATAATCACAAAGAGATTTACCAAATAAAAATCACGCCACTAAGACTTCCAAAAACCACAACATCTGAAATGCGTAGCACATCGTAAATAGAAGGGTAAATAATGATATAATTAAGCTGTTAAATTTCAACACTACCAAAGACAAAAGGTTTGAAAGGAAACTCCCATCTCTTCTCTCTTCTATGTACCCTGTCCCTTCAGGACATAGGCGATCATGGCCTTCCACGTTTCCCTATCCCTGGTGACTCTGAGCACGCCTTCTTCTGTTACACCATGAAATCCTCTTTCCGTCATCCACTTGATTAGGTCCTTCAAATATGTTATCCTTTGCTTCCCCTGTCTCTTTTTCCCCTCTATCTGGCCTGTTAGTATCAGTTTCTCCAAGCTCTTTCTTCATTGCATGTCCCAGGAATTTTAATTGTCTCTTCCTGATGCTCAGTATTAATTTCCTTTTTGTTTCCATCATTTTCAACACCTCATCATTGCTCACATGCTCGATCCATGATATTCGCAGCATCCTTCTATAGAACCACATTTAAGTTGATTCAAGTTTTTCCTTCATCTTTGATGGTATTGTCCAGCATTCACTGCCATATTGAAGGACGGACAGCACGTAGCAATCCAGTACTCTCTTCCTTGTTTCTAGCGAAATTGTCCTGTTTCTTAATACTTTACTCAACTTCTGGAATACTTCTTTCGCCATGCCAATTCGGCTTCGGATCTCCGTGTCGCACTTTCCCTCTTCTGTTAGAACATTTCCTAGGTATTTAAGTTTTTGTACCTGCTTGATTTTAGAGTCCCTTACCTGTATTTGGCATTTTGGGCTGCCCTTTTTTGCTGATGGTCATGCATTCGGTTTTCTTGCAGTTTATTTGTAGTCCTTTCTTGTTACTTTCTTCAGCTACCTTCTGTAGGAGGTCTTGTAGTTTCCTTTCTGTGTCTGCTATCAGCACTGTATCATCTGCGTATCTTAGGTTGTTTAAATTGTAGCCTCCGATTACGAATCCAGGCATAACTTCTAGAGTCCTCAAAATATTCTCGCTGTACAAGTTGAACAGATCCGGTTAAAAGACACATCCTTGTCTGACGTCCCTTTCTATCTTTGTATATCTGCTGAATTCGTTACCTGTCCGTATGCAGGCGGTTTGCTAACAGTAGAGATTCTTGATTACTCTCAAGTCTTTCCCAAATATGTCCAAGCTGCCGAGCATCTCCATCAATTCTTTGTGGCGTATTTTGTCAAACGCCTTCGCATAATCAATATTGCCCTTTCGGAGAGCATCCTAATCATAAATATAGCATTCCTTGTTCCCGTGTCTTTAACGAAACCACGCTGTTCTTGTCCTATCTTTGGCCTAATTCTGCTTCTCGCTCTATTCATCAGGATTCGGATGATCAGTTTTGTTATATGGCTCATTAAACTGATGGTTCTGTGGAGTTCGCACTCGTTTGCTCCTGGCTTCTTAGGTAGTGCTATGAAGATAGACTTGCTGACATCATCTGGTATAACCCCACTATTATAAATTTCATTTATTATTTCAGTAATTTTTTCAATACCAAATTCTTTCAGGACTATCAGCAGCTCTATGACTATGCCGTCTGGTCCCGCTGCTTTGTTTCTATTCAGTTTGGCTACTGCAGATTCCACTTCAGACTTTAATATTTCCGGTCCGTCCTCATCTTTGCGTATTATTGGTTGTTCTCTCTTGTCGTGGAAAAGATCTTTTATATATTCTTCCCATCGTTGGAATATTTCCTCTTTCTCCAAAATGATTGTTCCATCCTTAGATTTTATACATCCTGTTAAAGAGCAGGTTTTTTGTCCTGTCAGTTCTTTTATTTCCTTATGCATGTCTGCTTTATTATTCCTGCTCAATCTCTCTACTTCTGCACATTTGTCATTGAGCCATTTCTCTTTAGCCTGTCTGCATTTTCTTCTTATTTCCTTTGTAGTTCCCTGAACTCCATTCCATGTCTTGATATCATTTTCTGCTTCCTTTGCATCATGTCCAGAATCTCTTCAAGCATCAACTCGTTTTTCTTTCTGCGCCTAATTTCCTTTGGGGCAATGTTGTTTGCTGATGTCACTATTGCTTCCTTTAGCGATTCCCATTTTGAGTGTCCTTTCCCAGTTTGTTCTTCATATTTGGTTTTCACGCTGTTAGTATATTCCTTCTGTAGTTTGAGGACATCCACGCGTGTGTTGTATATCAGTTTTAGTGCTGCATTAGGCTTTTTCAATCTACGGAGTTTCACTTTTAATTTGCAGATGACTGGGACGTGGTCGCTTCCACAGTCAGTACCTGGATAGTCTTTGCTTTGAACCACTGCATTTCTGAATCTGCTGTTTATGACTATGTAGTCTATCTGGTTTTTCGTGTCGCCTCCTAGGCTTTTCCATGTCCATAGACGTCGTAGGTGTTCTTGAAACCAGATGTTTCAGTACTAGAAATAACAATAATAATGTACTTCAGTAGTTTATTTTCCTTGAAAATTGTTTTAAGGAAAAAAATTATAAATTTCAACCGATAGAAATGCAGAGGGATATTTTCTGTTAATGCCTCTAATGATGTAAAGTTTGTTTTTTGTATTACATGTTTGGCACACTTTTGAAATTATAAATTTTAAATCAAAATTTGCTTAGCTTGAAATAATGCAAAAACACAACGACAAGGTGTTCGATTCTTACACAAGGTAAATATTCTTTAGCTTGTCAGAAAGGATATACATCTCTGATGAAGTCAATTATATTCTCTGATTTTAAATTACAGTATGAATTTAGTTGACCCAGAAACATCAGCTCACACGCTAACGATTGAAAGTATCTGGAAGAATTCCAAAATGAAAAATAAGTCCAATTTCAGGACTCATCGCAGCATGACTATTATTTAAGTGGTTTTCCTTTAGTGACTTAAGACAAAAAATATCAAAGAATGCATTTTTGAACAAATTATAAAGGACATTTCTTAATTTTGGAGTAAATTTTAGTAAAAGAAAACTATGCTAACTACTCAGTCAATGAATGGCAAATATTTCCTGTATGGATACGGTTAATCCTATCTCTAGCATCATCAGAATGTCATTTTATTTTCATAAAATTTGTACTTCAGCCATAATGTAAACAATGACCATATATTTCATCGTATAAGACGACCTTTAGATAAGCAAGGTCAAAATTATAGCAATTTTTATTAATTTATTCTATACCTGCAGTATAAGACGACTGTTTATTGATTATATAAAGATGATGTTACAGAAAATGTTTTTACTATATGCCTAGAAATTCAAAAATAAACGAAATAGCAAAATTGATTTTATATCATGGTTTTGCTACACACGTCCCCTAAAATGGAGAATTATGGTTTTATTTACGTTTCATCACGTGATCTCTTCTTCTTCTTCTTCTTCTTCTTCTTCTTCTTCTTCTTCTTCCTATCCTATAATCTAAACAGAAACAGCCTGGTGAACTAACGTCCATTTACTTATACTTCTTCGACAATCACAAACTACCGGTAATAACAGCAGAATAATAGTACATTCCGTTGCTGTGAACGCAGTCATAACCCGATGTTTACATTTTCTCGGCTGATCTTCCATAGATACAAGATGATTTCATTAATATGGAATTATTCTTCGAATAGGCATTTCATTATGAAGTTATACCAGTAATATATCAGGTAGAAAAGGTTTAATTACTTTTATAATCTGTTTATTTGATCAGATGAAACTTTTCAGGTACGTTATTGGTTATCACTCCGAGGTTGAGGTTAGTCTACCGACAAACATCACTTAGAATTTAAGGTTTCTTTTTTAGAATTCTAGAAAATGCTAAAGATACAAAAAGAAAACTGATACTTAATATCGGGAAAAGACAGCGGGGATTTGTTTGGACAAGTAATGTGGAAGGAGGGCTTGAAGAATCTGATACTCACGGGACGAGTAAAGGGAAAGATGGACAAGGGAAAGCAAGACATGAGAGACATGATGAATTTGAGATGAGTGGTGCAGCGGGGATTGATTGGGCTCACAAGAAGGGGTATTGAGAACGAAAAGAGATAGGCGATCATGGCCTTCCGCATCTCCCTATGTCCTGAAGGAACATGGCACATAGAAGAAGAACAACAAACGAAAGGGTGTTAAGAGCTACAACGGATAGGAAGATGTGGAGGGCCGTGATCGCCTACATCCTGAAGGGACACGGCGCATAGAAAAAGAGGAACAAGGGAAAGGGTGTTAAAAGCTACAAGGAATAGGGAGGTGTGGAGTGCCATGATTGCCTACGTCCTGAAGGGACACGGCGCATAGAAAAAGAGGAACAAGAGAAAGGGTGTTAAAAGCTACAAGGAATAGGGAGGTGTGGAGGGCCATGATTGCCTACCTCCTGTAGGGACACGGAACATGAAAGAAGAAGAACAAGAGAAATGGTGTTAAGAGCTACAAGGGATAGAGAGGTGTGGAGGGTCATGATTTTCTATGTCCTGAAGGGACACGGCATATAGAAGAAAATGAGAAAAGGTATGAAGAGCTACAATTGATAAGGAGATGTGGGGGGCCATGATCGCCTACGTCCTGAAGGGACATGGCAAATAGAAGAAGAAGAACCATAGAAAGGGTTTTAAGAGCTACAAGGGACAGGGAGATGTGGAAAGCCATGATCGCCTACGTCCTGAAGGTACACGACACTTAGAAGAAGAAGAAGTATAAGGCGAGCCCCAATTTATTAAGTTTGATTTGAGGGATTCAAAGGTCGTCTTATACGCGTAAATATACGACACTTAGTTCTGAATTGTTGTGTGTTTTTATGAAATAACGAGTTCAATTTTCTTTAGATGATGCTTAGATTGCATCAACATATGAGTGTTTCCCAGACACTTAAACAGTTTCCCAACTATTTACGAATAGCCTTTATTTTAACAGTAAATTAGCAACTCACACTATTCCCACAATCATTTGAGATCTTGAAATCTTTCATTGTTAACGCTGGGGTATGTACGAGATACAAAAATTAAGAAATACCTCTAACCACTTTGCTCGTAGGTCGGAATAACTATTGACAAGGATAATTCATAGACCATTTTATAAATAGACAAACATTCGAATAGAAATAAAATTTATGACCAAGAAACTAAACACTTTTGCCATCATTCTTATGTGCAATCAAGCAATAATTTTAATGTAGGCTAATTCTCAGCGTTAGATATACTGTTTAAAAATAAACCCTGAAAAGTTGATTAACCGGTTTAAAGTCTAGCCTCATAGCCCATTGTGTTATACAGGATACACACTTGGGCGATCATGTCTCGAAAAAAAACATGACTGACTGGGCAGAGGATTATCCCGTAGTAGTTGGCCATTGCTTTCTGGAGTAGACTAGTTGCTAACCAAGACTATAGAACCCAATCTCTCCTGCCATTTCACTCATAGCTGGAGGGAGAAGAGATAGATATTACATTATTATATTAAGAGTGATTAGTGGGGGATCAGTTTATTACTTCATAACAATAGAAAACAGATCCTCCTCTTTATACCCAGTAGAAGTTTGAATTATATTTCCAACTATTATACTCAGTCAGTCAGTTATGTGCCATACGTGATACACGCTTTGGGCGATCATGCCTCGAAAGAAACATGACTGACTGGGCAGAAGATTATCCCGTAGTAGGTTTCTATTGCTTTCTGTGGTAGACTGGTTGCCAGCCAAGACTATAGAACCCAACTTGTCCTGCCATTTAACTCATAGCTAGATGGAGAAGAGATATTATATTACATTATTATATTAAGTATAATTAAAGGGGAATTAGTTTATTACTTCATAACAATAGAAAACCGATCCCCCGCTTTATGCACAGTATAAGTTTTAATTATGTTTCCAACTATCATATTCAGTCAGTCAGTTAAGTGCCATACGTGATACACTCTTTGGGTGATCATGTCTTGAAAGAGACATGACTGACTGCGCAGAAGATTTTCCTGCAGTATGTTGCCATTACTTTCTGCAGTAGTCTGGTCACACCACTCGCAACCGATGCCTGTAAGTATTACATCATTTCTGTTTTTATTAAACGTTTTGATTCTGAACTATGCGTAGCAACTGTACTGCATAATATTTCACATGCTTTATGTTAGGGTCTTTTAATCAAAGTGAATTGATGGGTGAGATGTGTAACGGTTATCAGACCAGAAAGTGAAATTGTCGAGCCGCGTTCAAACTCCAGACAAATCTCCTGCGTTTACTTTTGCACTAATGCCCTTAAGAAAAACATCAATCCATATCTTCGCCTAATTCTAAGTAAAATAGCAAGGTAAACTTGGTTTTTAGCCTTGGGTAGCAACCAGTATGATAAAAAAAAACTGTGGAAAGGGAAACGGGAAACTACGACACTATCTTTCCCAAAAAATCACAGTAATTCACAAATATTCTTGGCATATCATCTAAGGTCCTCAAAATATTCTCGCTGTACAAGTTAAATAGATCCGGTGAAAAGACACATCCTTGTCTTAAGCTCCTTTCTATCTTTGTATATCTGCTGAATTCGTTATCAGTCCGTATGCAGGCAGTTTTAAGGCATTCTTAATTACTCTAATATCTTTCCCAAATATGTCGAAGCTGCTGAGCATCTCCATCAATTCTTTGTGGCGTATTTTGTTGAACACCTTCGCATAATCAGCATAAAATTCGTTCATTAAATTTTGTTCTCTCAGGATCACATCGCTGTATAAATTGAATAAGTCCGCTGAAAAAACACCATTTTTAGTCCATATACAGGCAGTTTTCTCTTAATATCAGTTCTGGGTTATTTTAATATCCTTCTCAAATATATAAAGGTTATTTAGTAACAGTGGCATATTTTATTATTAAAATAGTGTTTCTTTTTTATTGGCTAAACCCAGACATTTGCTCATAGTTAATTCGTAAATTTATGTAAATTTTGAAAACATTATTCATACTATTTTTGAGGGTATGACGGATGGAAATCAGATAATTTTATTTATAGACTGTGATAAGTGTGGAGTAAAGCGGATCCATGATGAAAAAAGTGTCAGTCAGTGTCACACGCTTGGGCGATCATGTCTCGAAATGGACATGACTGACTGGGCAGAAGATTTTCCCACAGTAGGTTGACATTACTTTCTGTGGTAGACTGGTTTCCAATCAAAGCTACTGAACCCAATCTGTATTGCTATTTAACCCATAATTGGAGGGAGAAGCGACGGATTAATATCTTTCGCAAGGGTATTTGCGCAAAAGTGAATGTAATGAATTCAACTGAAATTCGAACTCGGCTCTCCGGTTTCTCGTTCCGAACCGATATCCACTTCTACACGTGATTCAAAAAATAAGGTTTTGGTTGACACAAGAATTAAATAAAAAGGGATACGCAGATTTGGAAAAGTAGATGTGTTTTCAGCTAGAACAAGAGTTCAACAAAAAGGTACGCATATGTTTGGCTTCAACGTCATTTTAAAATGTAGATACCTTTTTTTTATCATCATATCGCCCCAAGTAAGGCATTTTCTGCCACTGTTTTGCAGGGGGTTACATAGCAAGAAAGTTATGAGAAACAGTTACAGGTTATAGGGAGTGTCATGGAAGAGGGTAGGAGAAGGATGAAAATACTGATGAGAGTTGAGTGGACGGAGAACGGAACATTAGAGAGAGTATGAAACTTAGTGAGATAGGAGATGACTATTGACTTTACATTTACATTCTTGGAGATTGTAGCTGTCGGGGAAGCAAGTAAACGAAAGGGAATTCCACAAGCGGGAAGTGCGAGAAAAGAAGCTGAGGAGTAGAATTTAGCATTTACATTTTATTGGTTTCACAGTAAAAGGGTGAGACCTAGTTGCTAATCTTGTGGCTCGAGTAAATTCATACATAAGGGGCACCAGAGAGCTAAGTTCATCGGAGCAGAAACCGTGAAAGTATTTGTAGAAGAGACACAGGGAAGCCATATTGCACGGGTGAGAAAGTGACTGTATCTGAGCAACCAAGTTGGGATCGACCACATTACAGATTCTCCGTTGGATTTTGTCAAGGACTCCTAGGTGTATAGCAGGAGCACCCGACCAGATATGGCAGCAATATTCAATGCACGGGCGGATGGTAGATTTATATATGTGCAGGATTGTTTCAGACAGAAAAAAACTTCCTGGCCCTACAGAGAACTGACTTTCTTAGCAGCGGATATAACAAAACACATTTATAATAAGAGTTTTTTTTTAATTCCCAGGTTTGCTTTGAAATTGTTTCGAAAAGGTAGATTTGTTTTTGCCTGGAACGAGTATTCAACAAAATGCTAGACAAAAAGTTTTGGCTTGCACGCAATGAAAAGATATATTTATAGCTTGTACAATACTCCAACAAAGCGGTAGATATATTTTCTTTGCACGAAATCCAAAATGTTAGATATGCTCATGGCTTACACGAAAGAGTAACAAACAGAGAGTCATAAATTTGGTTTGAATGGGATTCGAAAAGGCAGCTATGTTTTGGGGGCTAGAACGAGTGTTCAACAAAAGTTAAGCTTAGTTTTCGTTTGAATATGATTGGAAAAGATAGATATGTTTTGGCTTACACTGGAGTCCTAAAATAGGTAGATATATGTTTGGTTTGAACGTGATTCGAAAAGTCGAAAATGAAGATATGTTTTCTGGCGGGACGACAGTTCAACAAAAAAAGTAGATATCGGTTTGGTTTTCACGCAATGCAAAATAGTAAATATTTCTATGGCTGGAACAAGAGTTTATAGGATACAAATCCTATATAATCCAACAGTCAACTAAAACACACAAAGTAACATTACACACCCGCAATCAAAACGACTAAAAACATTTGGGAAAAACCCAGACCAGAGCAAATTTCACAAGTAAGTGTGAAAAGCAAAATACTGGATTCTAATTGGATAGGAAATCGAAAATTGGCATATGACGTCATTCAAACGTTTTTACACACCTAGAAGTGAAAATGCCTCTCTGAGCTGGTCACATGACCAAATTCACTAATTAAGGACATTCCATGACCGGTCAAAATGAGTTCAGCATGGGAGTGGTTAGCTGACGGACCCTGCGGCAATGTAACAAAACAAATTTCAAGAAGCCGACCCGGAGTTAAGGGCGCGTCACATATTCATTCGACCTTTCTTCATTTTCACTCCACTCCGCCAAAGAAAACAACAACAATACCAGGATACTCTAACAACAACGACGACAGCAACAACAACAACAACAGGACACTCTAAGTACAATTTCTTAGTTTAACCTTCTTTTTCACACTGTCGCCAACCTACCAAAAATCGAAAGGAACATAAGACTTTACATTCTGCTACTATCAACCATGAACTCTAAACTTCTGTGGGACATTTTAAATACTTACATTTCTCTTTGAACAATTTTAAGTACAAAGCTGCATGCATTTTCTCAATGAACACTTTTCTTCTCACAAATATGTTATCGTGTTCAGTTAACACAATTACACTTATATATTTTTCTTCTTACAATTTTGTTATTTTGTTAATAAATCTTTAATGTACAAACGAAATATTTTATTCTTCCACATTTCAACATCCAACCTTCAACCTGATGATAATTAAATTGTTGGGACTTCAATCGTGTTTAGCAATTTACCAAGCATCACCGAGGCCTCTACAAATTAAACAAAAACGTAGACATTAGCTTTGAACGTGATTCGAAATGCTAGATACGTTTATAGCTTGCAAGAGAATTCAACAAAAGGTAGATATTGGTTTGGTTTAAATGTCTCGAATAGGTAGATATGCTTTTGGCTGGAACGAAATTTTAAAAAAGGGTAGACATAAGTTTGGTTTGCACGCAAAGCAAAACAGTAGATATGTTTTTGTCCTTCACTAAAGTCCAACAAAAGGTTGTCATAGGTTTGGTTTGAACGTGACTCGAACAGTTAATATTTAACGCTGGCAAATTGTCAGTTTTAGTTTGTACACCACGAAAAATTGTAGATGTGTTTATGGCTAGAACAAGAATTAAAAAATTAGTTTAGTTTGAACGAGATTCAAGGCTAGAACGTGAGTTTAACAGAACGATTAATTGGTAAATTTTTGTTTTAGGTCCCGAAGGATTTTCCCTCTTCATATTTATCCAAAATAGCATTATTTCTGTGCAAATGTATATGCTGAACGCAAATCAACAATTAGTTATTGAAGAAACCTCCCTTTATTGATCTGAACGTCCAGAAAAAAATCGAACTACATCTAGCTCATTTTGTCTCCCGTAACTCTAACGCAGTCATGTAATTAACTGCTGAATGACTTTCGGCGTAGGTAACAAATTTCGGCCTATTTTCGGCCTATTTACTTCCTTTACTGACATTTCCGCCTATTTACTTCCTGTAATGAAAGTAATACGCGATTTTTTCCACGCGTACTACTTTCATTAGAGGAAGTAAATAGGCGGAAATTTTAGTAAAGGAAGTAAAAAAGGCCGAAATTTGTTGCCTACGCCGAAAGTCATTCTTCAATTAATTACATGACTTCGTGAGAGTTACGGGAGACAAAAAGTGCAAGATGAAGTTCGATTTTTTTCTGGTCGTTATGATCAATAAAGGTAAATTTCTTCAATAACTAGTTGTTGATTTGAGTTCAGCATATACATTTGCACAGAAATAAAGCTATTTTGGATAAATTTGAAGGGGGAAAATCCTTCGTGACCTAAAACGAAAATTTATCGATTAATTTATATTTGTTTTGGACGTGATTTAAAAAGGTAGATATGTTTAAGGCTGACACGAGGGTCCAAAAAAATAGTAGACATAGGTTTGCACGATTGGTAGAAAGTCGATATAGTTTTGCTTTGCATGGGTGTCAAAAGATAGACATTTCTTTTTTACTAACACAAAAATCAACGATTTAGAAATACTTTTGGTTTGTTTCATATATTCTACTCCATGTTCTGTATCAGTAGGCAACCATGGATTTTCACTTTGCCCCCATCCCTTGTCGTTCTCAAAACTTTTCCTTTTGATATCTCTCCCAAACCCCGCTCCGTCATCCACCTGCTCAATAGGTACATTAAAAAGTGGGCTCTATTTTTAAGCTATACCCCTCTGAACGGATAGGGTCCGTGTATTCTTGATATCAATCGGCATGGCGACTCTGTGCGCATGTCTGCTGCAGTACGTTACATACAAACTCGAATACAATTAGTTGTTTGATTAATCTAAAAGGCAATGTATTGTTACTCTTTCTGCTTTGTTTTCTTTACACCGTAAAATAAAAAAAAAACCCTGATGAAAGCAAATTACACTGGATTCTAACACCATCACAATCTCTACTGCTGTTACAGCAGACTTAACACTGCCGTTTACTGTAGTCATTAATCCTTGTCAATAGACATTATGATGACTAACCGATCTTAATTTATCCACTGAAAGCGCCAAATTGTTCAGACGCTTAATCAGTGGACAGAAATAAAAATTACAAAATACATATTTACAGCTTAAAACAAGATGGCTGCTTTATCTAAATCTAAACTTATTTATAAATGGGACTTTGTTTCTCTGTGTGTGTGTGTGTGTGTGTGTGTGTGTGTGTGTGTGTGTGTGTGTGTGTGTGTAACCTATAGACTCCGAAACGGCTGAACCGGTTTTCTTGAAAATTTACACAGTTGTACTATAAGCGTCTGCGAGTGTTCTTACCTAACTTTTGTGTCGAGGTACCCCCGATAAATATCGATAATCGAAAAAATCGGCTTATAGAAGGAGTGGTCCAATTTTAATCAAATTTGATACACTCATAGACAAAAACATAAGAAACGATATTCAGAAGTTTCTCGATTAGTATACGAAACCTTGATAGGTTCTGGCGCATGAACGCGAATATCGACTCATCTCTACGTCTAATAAATCGCCTAGTGGTTTTGTGTCGGGCAAACTTAAAACTTTTATAATTAATGTATAAGTTTTATTGCATTTATGAAAATTTTACTATTCAAAACAGATTTCTTCTAACTGAGGAAAGAAATTTATGATTTAAATTCTCCGAGGACTTTTTCTTATAATTAATTGTTGTCGATCTTTGTCGCCAATTTGTAGTGGAGTTATAGCGAAACTTCGCAGCGAAATTGTAGTGACCGGTTTGTGCCGGAAGTAAGACACGGAACAAGAAGGTAGGTTCAAAACAGTGTATTAGTATAACAAGAAACATGATATTCAAAGGAAGTGTTAATAATAAGCAATATATATATAAGTCCAAATGTATTATTACGCTGCTCATTGCCTAATTAGTAGCTGTTGTCAAATGCCGTTAACTACCGTAAACTTGTCTTCGTTAACTGCCCTCTGGAAATCATGCATGTAATTACATATAACAAAAGGAAGAGTCCATTCCTCGTAAGAGGGCACCATAACACAAATATAAATAATAAGCGCTACAAAAAGATCTTCTCAAAAGTTTATCAAATTAAATGATCTAACATAAATATATTTTCTTTCACGAAATCCCTTACGAAGGGAAAAACTCCGACATATTTTAATTTATTTGTTTAAGCATTATTTTTAATGGATACTCGTATTTGAGCAGATACTATGATTTTTATAATTAAACGATATATTTATTTAACTTTACTGGCCTGAATAATTGAGAAATCTAGTTAGGAAAATATGCGTCCATGCTTCCGCAATTGATCTGACGTGTCTTAGACCGCACGACCACGAAGGAACTTGCAATTAGACTAAGCTAGAATTAAGCCTTATAAACACATAACTTTCTGATTTTTCGTAACATTCTTATCTGCTGTTTTCGTATCCCAATACAAAGCAGATATACAAAGATAGAAAGGAGCATAAGACAAGGATGTGTCTTTTCACCGGATCTATTCAACTTGTACAGCAAGACTATTTTGAGGACCCAAGATGTTATGCCAGGAATTGTCACCGGATGCCACAATTTGAACAACAGAAGGTACGCAAATGATACAGTGCTGACTGTAGACACGAAAAGGAAACTACAAGACCTCCTACAGAAGGTAGCTGAAGAGAGTGACAAAAAAAGACTACAAATAAACTGCAAGAAAACTGAATGCATGATCATCAGAAAAAAGAACAGCCCAAAATGCCAAATACAGGTGGGGGATACTAAAGTCAAGCAGGTATAAAAATTTAAATACCTGAGAAGTGTTCTAACAGAATACGGAAAATGCGACACAGAGATCTGAAGGCGAATTGGCATGGCGAGGGACGCATTCCAGAAGCTGAGTAAAGTATTAAGAGACAGGAAACTTTCAGTAGCAACAAGGAATAGAGTACTAGATTGCTATGTGATGTCAGTTCTTCAATATGGCAGTGAATGCTGGACAATATCATCAAAAATGAAGGAAAAACTTGAAGCAACTGAAATGTGGTTCTTACAGAAGGATGCTGCGGATACATGTGAGCAATGATGAGGTCTTGGAAATGATAGAAACGAAAATGAAATAATACTGAGTATCAGGAAGAGACAACTGAAGTTCCTAGGACATGCAATGAGGAAGGAGGGCTTGGAGAACCTGTTACTAACAGGCCAGATAGAGAGAAAAAGAGACAGGGGAAAGCAGCGGATAACATATTTGAAGGACCTGATCAGGGGAATGACGGAAGGAGGGTTGCGTGGTGTAACAGGAGAAAACGTGCTAAGAGTCACCAGGGATAGGGATAAGTGGAAAGTCATGATCGCGTACATCCTGAAAGGACAGGGCACATAGAAGAAGAAGAAGAAGAAGAAGAAGAAGAAGAAGAAGAAGAATATGAACAAACGTAAACAAAGACAATTTTATTTTACGAAATCTTACGAATTGGATTAAATCCGACGTATTTTAATTTATTTGTTTAAACATGGACAGACATAAGTTTATTTGTTTTATGAATTGATATGAATATTATGAAAAATCATGAAGTTATGTATTTATATGGCTTAATTCGAGCTTTGCCTAATTGCAGATACCTTCGTGGACGTTCGGTCTAAGATGCGTCAGATCAACTGACGGTTTCCCTTAGGTCTGAGAGGACGCAGGTTTGAATTCTTCAAGAGAACGCCTATTTTCCTAAAAAGAAAAATATAAAGCTTAATTATAAAAGAGACAGACAGTAAATATATTTCTCAAGATTTTATAAAAAAGAAACATTTCAGAAAAAAATTAATTTCTGAATAAGTTTTACGAGTTTCATTAAAATCTGATTATTATCAGATTTTTGAAAGCATTTCCAAAACAACGTATTTTACCGAAAAAAGCTCAAATTTTCCGTACAAATTTAAGGTCCCGCGTTGACGAGAAAAAAAGATTTTAACCAAAATTTTCGACGTTTTAAAAATTAAAAAAGATTTTTACATCAATAAATTATTTGAACTTTCCTCATAATAACATCATAAATATTTGGTTGTTGGTTGATTTTGTTTTATGCCATATCAACCTCGGCGGGTCATTTATTGCCAACTAAATTTTATTTATTTATTGCTGGTAATACCTTTTTCTTTCAACTATTGTTTTTTTTTTATATAAGTTTTGTGTCTAGTAATACTTTTTTCTTTTCGAGTATCAAGATTCATTGGGATTTGTTTTTTAAGGGCAGGGTCCCCAAGTCCTACCCTGTTATTTAACCCATAACTGGAGGGAAGGGACGGGTTAATACCTTTCCCAAGGGTACCACTGCTTAAGTGAATGCAGGGTATTCAACTGGAATTCGAACTCGGCTCACCGATTTCTCTTTCCGAGCCACAACGCACATCCGTCACTAAACGCTTACAGCAATAAAGATTTGGACGATGAAATTTTGTTTTATTGATTGCACTTTTGCTATTATGTGTTCTCGTTTTAAAAATTTTTTGATGGTATTTAATCTTCGCCTCAAAACTGTTCTGGACAGCCCAGGCCCGATGAAATTTTACTCTTGCATGAATAACCCTTCGTTGCAGGGCCACATAGCAGCCATGGTAATAAATGTCACAAAACGGTACTATATGGCGTTCATGGCTCAATGAATCCCATCTATGTGGCGTTCATAAGTAAATAAACCCAACCTGTGTGGCTTCATCGATCAATAAACCTATCTTATGTGGCGTTCATGTAATCTAAACTCATTTATAAATGGAACTTTGTCTGTGTGTATGTATCCGTGACCTATAGACTCCGAAACGGCTGAACCGGTTTCCTTGAAAATTTATACAGTTGTACTATAAGCGTCTGCGAGTGTTCTTAGCTAGGTTTTGCGTCGAGGTACCCCCGATAAATATCGAAAATCGATAATCCAAAAAATCGGGTTATAGAAGGAGTGGTCCGATTTTAATCAAATTTGATACACCCATAGACAAAGACATAAGAAACGATATTCAGAAGTTTCAAGGTTGCAGTTCGATCCTTGGATGACTTATTTGACTCCGATATTGGAAATCGATACCCCGATATCCTACCGGGTCTGATCAAAATCAGTTTTTCAGCCTTTTTATTTTAGTTTTTGCTTCGGGTTTGGCTCTAGGTAGGTATAACTGTAGTTCTTAGTCTCAGCCATGATACCATTTACTCAACCTTTAAAATTTATTTAGCCTTCAAAATTCAGTTTACGACGGAAAAAAATATTTGATATCGATACCAGGAAATCAAAATTTGACCTACATGCATTCATTTTTCTTTCAGTCTACGGTTTCGCTTTAACTATAAACAACAATTGCTTGTTAGTCTGTCGTGCCAACGTCCAAAGAGTCTGAGCTCCAGGACCATGGATTAGTTTTAAAGCTTTCATTACACCCGAGCAACGCCGGGCTATACTGCTAGTAAGAAAATAAACTCAGCATATGTGGCGTTTTGAGCTAAATAAGCCCAACCAATGTAGTGTTCATCAATCATTAAACCCGCCTATTGTGTTGTTCATCTGTCAATCAACCGAACTTATGGGGCGTTCATAAGTAAATAAATTTAGCATATGTAATTTGTTTATCGGTAAATAAGACTAACCAATGTAGTGTTCATCATTCAATAAATCTACCCTACCCTATCAATAAACCCGACCTCCGTGGCATTCATCTGTTAATGAACCCACGCTTATTTGGTGTTCATTAGCCAATAAACCCAATCTCTTTGGCGTTCGTAAAGGTAGGTAAATACCACCAATCTATTTGGCGTTCAATGGCCAATAAAACCGGCATATGTGGCGTTCCTTGGTCAATGACCCTAACCTATTTAGCGTTCATTGGTCAATAACAACCTATGTGACGTTTATCGGTCAGTTAACCCACACCTATGTGAAGTTTATAGGTTAATAAATCTACACTGATGAAATGTTTATCGGTCAATTAATCCAACGTGTGGCGTTTATCGGTCAATGTATCCCATCTATATGGCGTTCACCTATCTATGAACCCGACCTCTTTGACGTTTATCGGTCATTTAAACTTAACCTATTTCGCATAAACACACCCCAAACCATTATACCATTATGTAAATGCAATCATCCTGGTCGGTGCCTTGTTGACAAATGGCTCCATAGTCTCAGGAGATCTACTTTATACAGAAACCGAATCATCGAATCCTAAAAATTAAACCTATAACTCACATAATCATTTCTATAGGGTCACCAGTCCTGATGAGATTCTGTGTTGTATCGTTGAGTTATTTGTTATACCCAAGTTGCTTCTTGTTGTACAATTTCTTTTTTCGTAGAATTACTTGCTGTAACAACATTGCCAAATAATTTTTTTATTTCTTTTTTGAACTGATTCAGTCTTTTTTATCCAAATGCGAAAGAAAAGTTCTCCTGAACGACCTTTTTTTCTAGGTATGTTTGCAGTAATGCAGGTGTTACCCTTGGCTATATCCTTGGCCCTGCTTCATTGCTAATTATCATCAATGACCTTTCTGATGGTACCAGTTTTCAACTCTGTATCTGCGCTGATAACACAGCTATTTATTCCCGTCTCAATAGTAAGTTTAATCGCTTCCATTTGAGGACCCAAGATGACACGCCAGGATTTGTTATTGGAGGCCACAACCTGAACAACATAAGATATGCGGACGATACAGTGCTGATTGCGGACACGGAAAGGAAACTACAAGACCTCATACAGAAAGTTGCAGTGAAGAGTGACAAGAAGGGACTATAAATAAACTTTAAGAAAACTGAGTGCATGGTCATCAGCAAAAGATACAACCCAAAATGCCAAATACAGGTGGAGGATAACAGAATCAAACAAGTACAAGAATTTAAGTACCTAGGAAGTGTTCTAACAGGAGATGGAAAGTGCGACACGGAGATCCGAAGGCGAATTGGCATGGCAAAGGACGCGTTCCAGAAGATGAGCAAAATACTAACACACAGGCAAATCTCAATAGAAACGAAGAAAAGAGTGCTAGACTGCTACGTGATGTCAGTTCTTCAATACGGCTGTGAATGCTGGACAATATCATCGAAAATGAGGACAAAACTGGAAGCGGCCGAAATGTGGTTCTACAGAAGGATGCTACGGATATCGTGGACTGAGCTTACAAGCAACGACGAGGTGTTAGAAAGAATGGCAACAAAAAGGAAATTGATGCTGAGCATCAGGAAGAGACAACCGAAGTTCCTGGGACATGCAATGAGGAAGGAGAGCCTGGAGAACTTGATACTGACTGGACAGATAGAAGGAAGGAGAGACGGAGGAAGGGAGCGGATAACATATTTGCAGGGTCTGATCAGGTGGATGACGGAACGGGGATTGCCATCAGCATCCCCAGGGGCAAACATACTAAGAGCCACAAGGGATAGGGAGACGTGGAGAGCCATGATCGCCTACGTCCTGAAGGGACAGGGCACATAGAAGAAGAAGAAGGTCAAGCTTTTCTAGAGATACTCTAATGATAATTGTTCTGAGAAACTTTCGGCTATGGTTCTCAGACTTTATGAATTTTAGCGCTCTACGAGATTGGCAACAAGTTTCATCAATTTGCAGTTGAATTGGCTAAATATAACCTAACAGATTTATTTTCCTCGCACTTTTCGCTTCTGGAACTCTCTTACAGCTCCATACTTTCCAGCTAACTTTGATCCTCAAAAATTTAAAAGCAATGTCAATTGTTATCTACCGACTTTTTGATTACTCTTCCTTTATTTTTCTCCTTCCTGAACAGCTTCTCGCCTTTTTTTCTTATAATTTCACACTCAGTAATCACTTGCGTCTTAGTGGCTTTACTGCCTTGTTTGGGGTAAAATTATTTTTTAGAATATGATACAACATAAAATCATAATTCACAGAAGCTATAACAATAAATTAATTAAAAAGACGAGAAATTATTTAAAAGAAGCTCTGTTCAAAAAGAATTTACTATCTGGTTGAGATTTTGGAATTTACAGACAAGTGTGGTTTTATCGTTCAAAAGTTGAACTAAATTAATAAAATTGTAGATAATGATCAAAATAAAGCGAAATGAAAATTAATCTGTATCAACAGAATCCAACCACCCTCATTACCTTCGTAATGTAAGGGGGATAATCTACACAGATAGCGTTCTACTTTCTGAAGCCTGCTCCCACGTGGATGCTTCCCTAAACAGTGTAATCTTAACTATTTAAGTCTAAGAATAATTAACTTTCCTACCACCACCTCATACACAATCCTCATTCTGAAGCCCTATACGTAGATTGTCTCTCAATTCTTTTACTGGGGGGAATTTATTTTCATAATATATTGAAAACTTGAACTTTTTAAACAGGTGTAGTTTTGTTTACTTACATGTATCATGGCTTGCGAGATACAGGGATTCGATAATAAAACGCCGCCCCTACTGTACCGTTTGGGGAATTTTTGCACATACTTAGGTGAGGTATGATGAACGAGTTTTTTTTTTTAATCATATCACCCCGAGCAAGGCGGTAACGCCACTGATGTGCAGGAGGCTACGTGAAAGTGAAAAGATTGGAAAAGAGAAAACCGGAAACCACATCCTAAACAAGGAACAAGGGATGAGCCTCTTCACCTGTTCAATAGACGTGGGTGGAGTGTGAACCGGGCGATAATTTAGTCTATCTACTCCAATTGAAAAAACAAAAGGAAAGAGGAGTGAAAAGATTGGAAAAGAGAAAACCGGAAACGACATCCTAAACAGGGAACAAGGGATGATCCTCTTCCCCTATTCAATAGACGTGGGTGGTTTTACTAAGTTTGGGTTTTGTTTAACGGCATATCAACCTCTGTAAGTTATTTAATGCCAAAAAGGTGGGCTTTTAATGTATTTTTTTAATGTTCGGAAATAGTAAGAAGGTTGATTTAGTCAGATTTTAATGAAAATTTGTTTTTATTATTTTTTATTTTAGAAAACTGAAAATGTCTTCTAGCTTTGTATTCAAAAATGTTTTATTGGGAATAATTTTTCTTCAAAAATGTATTGTTGGTAATATTTTTCCATCGAAAATGTATATTGTTCTACAAAAGTCTATTTTTATCTATTTCTATAAAAGTGTATTTTTTATACTTTCATAGTGTTTTGACAATAGTTTGGGGGGTTAACTATTTGCCCATAGCTGGGACCCTAACAGATGCTACCACTCCGGGTCAGGGTGGACCTGAGAACAACAGCAATTAAGAGGTGGTTCCATGCTCTTCACAACCTCCCCATCAGAGGCCTTGCTGCCGGATGCAGTTTACCGTCATGCCCAAGAACAAACGGGTTTTAAGTGCCTATAGCAATGGGAGATATTACATTTAAAGTACATATTAATCATTCAGAATGTACATTAGATTTGGGGTATTTGGTATAAACAGGCGCTTTAAAACATACATGGGCTCATCCAACATTAATTTTCAACATTTTACATCTGTCCAAAGGGTCTAAAAATACAAAAGTTTATTCTACAAATATTAATATAACCGCTTCACTGGTTCCTAATTAAATGTCTTGTCCTGTTCTGTTGAAAAAAAAATGCTCTAATAGTTTTAAAATGTTTCTATACGTACTCTCTATATTGTTTTGAAATAGTCTTTTAGAAAAGAAAATATGACGTCAACCCCTGATTTTAGCGTTATCATTCAAAAAAGGGTCATCATTTCAAAAAGAGAACTTGTTAGTCATCTAAGAGATCATGACAGTAAACAATCCGAGGTAGACTGCATTGACACTCATCCATAACGAGTTGTAATAAATTTACGTCAGTTTTATAACAATTCATATATGATTCAGCAGCAGGCCTGAGAAGCCTTATAAATGTGCAACTGGAACAGGTAAATTCGGACCTTACACAAGTTCTTTTCTGTTGCCACATACGCAGAAAAGATTTTCTTTAATTATGGATTCGCTGCTGATCAATCCCAAATTGGAGATAGGTTATTCTTTTTTAATTTCTTCTTTTTTCTTATGTTTACCTAATACAAGGCCCAAGAGCCACTCAATGTAGAAGGTATGATGCGGTGTTGTATTAGCGTAAGAAAAGGGAAGAAGTGAATTTCTTAGAACTATGCAGGAAAGACAACAGCCAACTCTATACTTGAAGTTGATGAGATTCATTTAGTGAATAACAATTCAGAGTCCAGTAAGATGATTGGTTGATTTTGTTTTACGGCATATCAATATTCATTGGTTATTTAATACTGAAATCTAAATATTTTTATTGGCTAGGTTGGTTGATTTTGTTTAGCGGCATATCAACCTCTATGGGTTATTTAATGCCGAAATCTAAATTTTTTGATTGGTTAGGATGGTTGATTTTGCTTAGTGGCATATCAAATTGTATGGGTTATTTAATGCCGAAATCTAAATATTTTTATCTCAATTTTATAACTTTAACTGAATATATGCTTTAATTAGGTATTGATTTTACCATAAATACGTATTATTGGTATTTTTTTTTAATATGTTTATATATCTTCATAGATTTTTGTGGGTGTGGTTACTACCAATAGCTGGGATTCTAACATGATACCACCCCGGGTCAAGGTGGAACTAGGAACAACATCAATTAAGTGGTGGTTCCATATTCATCAAAACCTCTAATCTCCCGATCAGTGGCCTTGCTGCCGGATGTAGTTCATCGTCATACCTAGCACTCAGAGCTAAGTTGAATATTTTAAAGGTAATAGAGTGAATGTAGACTTTGAAAAGAACCGGTAAAAAGATCTTAAGCAGGAAACTAGTGATAAGCCTCTACACTTGTTCAAAATATCTTCGCCGTTGCCTGGGACAAAGGACTAAAGAGGTAACATCTACTCAGTCAGTCAGCTAAGTGCCATACGTAATACACGCTTTGGGTGATCATGTCTCTTTTGAGACATGATTGAATGGGTAAAAATTATCCAACAGTAGGTTGCCATAACTTTCTGCGGTAGACTGGTTGCCAGCCAAGGCTATAGAACCCAATCTGTCCTGCCATTTAACTCATAGCTAGAGGGAAAAGAGATAGACTATATTACATTATTATATTAAGTATAATTAGTGGGGCATCAGTTCATTACTTCATAACAATAGAAAACCGATCCCCTACTTTATGCTCAGTAGAAGTTTTGTTTCCAACTCTTGGGCAATCATGTATCTTTCGAGACATGACTGACTGGATAGAAAATGATCACGCAGTAGGTTGCTATTGTTTTCTGCGTTAGACTGGTCGCCTGCCAGGTCTATAGAACCCAAACTGTCTTGTTATTTGACTCATAGGTAGAGGGGAAAGTGATGTATTATATTATTAAATAGTAATTAGGGGGATCAGTTTATTACTTCATAACAATATAAAACCAATCCCCCACTTTATACCCAGTAAAAGCTTTAATCATGTTTTCAACTATTATATTCAGTCAGTTAAGTGCCATACGTGATACACGCTTTGGGCTATCATGTCTCTTTCGAGACATGACTGAATGGGTAGAAAATTATCGCACAGTAGGTTGCCATTACTTTCTGCGGTAGACTGATTGCCTGCCAAGGCTATAGAACCCAATCTGTCCTGTTATTTAACATATAACTGAAGGGAAAAAACGGATTAATGCCTTTCCCAAGGCGATTTGCGCATAAGTGAATGCAAGGAATTCAACTGGAATTTGAACTTGGCTCTCCGTTTTCTTGTTCCGAGCCGATATCCACTGCACCACAATGCACATCCTCATCTACTAGAGTACAATATTTCTAGGCAGGCAAACTATTCTGATTCTTCCTGATAGCCAATGAAAATTTGTTATCTTTGATTGATAATGTTGGTAGTTCACGCTCTTTACATTGTTCGAATTATTGTCCTCATCTTTATTTTCATATTCACGATGTTTCGGTAATTGTATGCTACGGCTTTCTTCATGTGATATTTGTTGGAATTTCGAACCGAACCCTTTATCTTGTCCACCGGGAGCAAATTGTTCTAGTTCCACGTGTCATTCTTTTTAAGGATATCTTAGTTTCAGTTATCTACCTTTAATAACTCAATGGGTTTGGATTTTTTTTTGTTTTGTTTTGTTTTTGTTTTGTTTTGTTTTTGTTTGTTTTTTGTTTTGCTTTTTTTTTGTTTTTTGGGTTTTTTGTTTTTTTCAGTTCACCTCTGCTGTGGCTAGGTATTGAACACTGAACCCTTTAGGTCAAAGCAATAGATTACTTCAACGAACGATTTTATGTTTGGGCAAAGTATATAACTTGAAGAGTACTTGAGCGTAAAACGACCGAAACGACGTGAATATGGCAACAAAGATGGAGACAACATCCCAAACAATGTAAATAGTGTAAATAAAAACAATCTCTCATTCCATAGATACAGACAGATATTGAAGGTGAATATGGCAACAAAGATGAGGACAACAGTCCGAACAATGTAAAATCTGTAAATAATTACAATACCTCATCTCAGAAAAATGGGCAGATATGGGGGAAAGTTAATATAATTTTTTCGAAACAAAAGAAGCTGTGAAAGGTTTCCAAGAATGGGTTGTGGGAGTTTCTCTGAATGTTTTGATGTCAGAAGCTGATGATAAGCAAACAGTTGCCATTCTATAAAATTGATTCGAGTTTAGAAAATAGTTTAGTGCTAACGTTTCATAGTTGGTAATGGTAACCTTTTTTATGAGCCGTAACCCCGCAGGACGTAGCGATCACGGCCCTTACAACTTCCTGCCCTTTGTAGCTCTCAACGAACTTCGTCTTTTAGTTATTTCTCTGAAACCCTGTTCCTTCCTCCATTTATTCAAGACTAGCAGTATAACCCGGCGTTGCTCGGTTGTAATGAAAGCTTTAAAACTAATCCATGGTCCTGGACACTTTGGACGTTGGCACGAAAGACTAAAAAGCAATAGCTGTTTCTAATTAAAGCGAAACCGTAGACTGAAAGAAAAATGAATGGATGTAAGTCAAATTTTGATATACTGGTATCGATATCAAATAAGTTTTTTCGTCGTAAACTGAATTTTGAAGGCTAAATAAATCCTCTGAGTAAATGGTATCATGGCTGAGACTAAGAACTGCAATTATACCTACTTAGAGCCAAAACCGAAGCAAAAACTAAAATAAAAGGGCTGAAAGAATACAGACATACAGGTAGATAAACAGACACACACACAAACATCTTGCCTTTTATATATTATCGATTTTCTGCACAATTGTAAGAACCGCAACCTTGAAACTTTTGAATATCGTTTCTTATGTCTTTGTCTATGAGTGTATCAAATTTGATTAAAATCGGACCACTCCTTCTATAACCCAATTTTTCGATTATCAGTTTTCGACATATATCGGGGGTACCTCGACACAAAACCTAGCTAAGAACACTCGCAAACGCTTATAGTACAACTGTGTAAATTTTCAAGAAAACTGGTTCAGCCGTTTTGGAGTCTATAGATAACGGACACACACACACACACACAGACAAAGTTCCATTTATAAATAAGTTTAGATCACTAAGTATGTCATGCGTTGTATCACACGGACGTAAAGTTGCATTCACATCACTGTTATATAGCTATTTCCAAGACAGATGCGCTGTATTTTTTAATCGAACCAGTTCAGACCTTTACAGGTCGGACCCACCATACTAATTCTATGGAGTCAAATTATTTCCATCATGTCCTAATTGTAAGCAGGAAGTTGAACTGTAACTTTTTTCTCCAAGAACTGTTCTTTTTAGAAAAGGCTCCCGTGAAGATACTTTCCAAACACTAAAGCCTTAAACCTTTATGTCAAGATTAAATTTTTATATATCCTTCTTGTTTGATAATCTTAACGTCCTTTTCCATTCATATCCCACAATTTATTCATCGTTATATTTCTAAAGCTTTCCTTTGAATTTTTCTCAAGCTTTTCTATAGATTTTAGACGATAATCTTTTTTTTACTTCTAAATATTTTTTATCGGTTTTATCCCAAACAAGGCAGTAAAGTCGCTAAGACACAATCGGGTGTGGAAGAATTAGGAACAGAACCATTAATAATGAGCGTGAAGTGAAAAGCGTAATCAGGAGGAATCGCGAGATTGATATTGAGTTTAATTTCTTGATGATTAAAATTGGCAGGAAAGCATGGAACCGGATGGGAGTTCCACAAGTGAGAAGTTGTTGTATATCAATAAACAACAAACACGTCTGTATATATAAATATATCAGTGATATTTTTATTAATGAACGATGGACCGTGTGGCCTAGTGAACAGAGAGTTGAGGGAGCGCGCCTCTAAGGGTTGACAGGGTGACGGGGGGGTGTCGTCGTATCTGTTGCTCCTCTACTCTGGTCTTGTCTGGCTCTCTGCCCAGACTCGTCTGTCGAGACTGACTGACTCTGACTCTGACTCTCTCGAATCCGTGTTTTCGCAGTCTTTATATATCTTCCAAAACCGGAACTTGTTTCTTCCGGGATTGCCTTGATCACGCGACGCCCACGCGACGCCTACGTAATTTTCAGAGACACCTGTTCTGTCTGCCTCTTGTAGCCATTTCCGCTACTGCCGGAAATAAGGTCAAACAAACATCCGTTCCTTTCAACGGCCGGAAAACGCCCCCGCTTCCTCACTTCCTTCTTCGGGTGGGGCCAGATTATTATATTACAAAGTGTGATAAAAGAAACTGTTAGCATAGAACTTACGGCTACATCTCGCCAGCTCAATTGTAAACTGATGAGATCTAGACGCCAGTCTAGTACACAGCGTAAATTCAAAAAGCCCATAAAGTCCACGTACCATAGAGATTAACTCATCCAAAAAATTATCATGAAAGTATTTAGAGAAAAATATAGAGAGGCAACATTATATCGATGGGAAATTGACTGAAAACGAGCTGCCATATCAGGACCAATAATATTGCTGATTCTACTTTGGATTTTATTAGGAAGCTAAAGTTAAATACCAGGGGACCGGACCATATGTGGCAGCAATATTCTAAGTATGGATTAATGATAGACTTATAGATACGTAAGATAGATTCAAGAGATAAAAAATTGTCTCAAATGATTCAGTGAATCAACTTTCTTAGCTGTTTATCTAGAAATGAATTTAATATAATCTTTTCACTTCATGCCAGCTGAGTACATTAGCCTGAGAAGGCATAAGGAGTCGCTTTTCAGGGAGGTTAGAATCAGCCATACTGGTGGCAGGCAGAGAGGGATCTCACAGATACGAGGGTCATTCAATAAATAAGGTGAATTTTTTGCTATAAGTACTTCTAAAACAGATAGAAGTTTTTTTGTTTTTTTTGTTTTTGTTTTGTTTTTTGCAGCGTAGTCTCCAAGCAGTGTCACACACTTTTCCCATCTGTGCACAAGCTTCCGTATTCTCTCAGTGTAAAAATCTTTGGACTGATGTCTCAGCCAATCGCTCACAGGAAGTTTGACTACATCGTCACTTCAAACTTCGTGCCTCTCGTGAACGCTTTCAAGGGACCAAACAGCTGAAAGTCTAAAGGGGCAAGGTCTGGGGTGGAGAGGGAGAGACACTACCGGGACAATTCAACTCTCTTCTGTTTGCGTTCTGCAGTAAGCATCTTTGGCACCCACCGACAGCTGACCTTCGAGTAGGCAAGGTTATGGACAATTTTGTGTACTGTCCCAACAGATAGGCTCAAAGTCATTGCAATGTCATTCACTATCACCCTTCTGTCAGACTGAATGAGGTCATTGATTGATTTGATCACCTCAGGAGACCTCACTTCTGTAGGCTTCCCAGGCCTGTCTTCATCCTCAACACTGCTCTGTCCTTCTTTAAACAATTTAGCCCACTTGTAGACATTTTTTGGCTGAAACATGCGGCACCATACACGGTTGACATTCTCTTACGAATTTCAACTGGTTTGCACCCTTCAGCAACCAAAAACTTGATAACTGACATTTGTTCAATGCTGGAGCATGCTTCTTGTTCGGTCATCTTTGTTAATCTCCAAAACTCTGAAGGTTTGTTTTTTTTTCAATGTGCAAAAAAATTAAATACTTTTGAAAAAGAAGTAAAGGAAAAAAAATAAAAACAATGTAAGCTTTTATCTGTATTAGAAGTCCTTATACCGAAAAATTCACCTTATTTATTGAATGACCCTCGTAATTAATAGAGAGAAGTTTAGGTTCAGCTTAATGGAAAAAAATTTTGAGAATATATTATTTTCTAATTATTTTATGTTCGCTTTTATATTATTATTTTAAACCGATAATAAAACCGTTTTTCTGATATTATTTTTATGAAGAATACTTTAACATAAACAGTTGCTTAGTTACTATGATATTGATGCAAGCTGTGTTATATACGGCCAATTTCTTACTAGTTACAAGTCAATATTTTTAAGCAATGTAATCTAAGAAATTTAATTATTTGTTAAGATCAAAAATACCATCTCCGAAATAATACAATGCATTCATTATTTAACACATATTAATTTTTAAATCGTATTTTTTATATTGAAAACAGAAACTATCGTCGTTAAGTTACCCAAAATGTAGAAGTGTTGCTAGATTTCAATGAAAAGTCATGTAAAATTGAAGATTCACATATACGGATTTACTGTGGAAAACACTGTATATTCTCGAGGTTTATAATGAGTCTCGATAAAAATAAAATAT
The DNA here is from genome assembly GCA_037127315.1 of Ascarosepion bandense. Taxonomy (NCBI): domain Eukaryota; kingdom Metazoa; phylum Mollusca; class Cephalopoda; order Sepiida; family Sepiidae; genus Ascarosepion; species Ascarosepion bandense. Next base: position 801,512 of record JBBBDQ010001487.1, read on the forward strand.
AAAAATAAGTATAACCCGAATATAAGAGACCCATATATAAGAGAAACTCTGATATAAGATAACTTTTATCCGGTCCCGACAACTCTCTTATATCAGGGTTTTAATTCATGAAGTAGTCGTAAAAATAAGAAAATAAGAAATAGAAGGTTTGGAAGATTGTAGAATGTTCGAGTAAAATCGAGAGAATTGCAAAGGATTCTAGAAATATGCAAATTAGGTGTTAGCCCCTATAAAATAGGTTTTGGGAAGAACGTAGTTAGTTGTTAACAGAAATTGCTGACATTACCAACTCCGGCCCAATTCGGGGATCAGTGCATCCAGTCGAAAGAATCTCTAAAAAAAGTTGCCAACCAACTAAAACCTGAAAGAGAACCTGGTGGAACTATATGGGTAAATAGATATTTTTGATTCTTTCATTGACCATACTGGAAATTATTCTTTATATGCACATTTAAGGATTTACAAAAAGTATAGCACTTAAACTACTTTGCTAACTTAACTAGTGTTATATATCGACAAACAACAAACACGCATATATATAAAAATATAAAGTTATATTTTTATTAATGACGATGAACCGTGTAGAATAGGGAACAGAGAATTGAGAGAGCGCGCTTCTAATGAGTTGACGGGAGTGTAGTCTTATCTGTTGTGTCTCTCTTCACCGGCCGGTCTCTGTTGCTCCTCTACTGGCGAATCCGTGTGCCGAGGTCTTTTTATAATCTTCCAGAACCGGGACTTTTTCTTCCGGTTTTGCCTCGCCCACGCACGCCCACGTAATTCTCAGAGACACCTGTTCTGTTTGCCTCTGTAGTTATTTCCGCTGCTGCCGGAAATAAGGTCAAACGACATCCGTTCCTTTCAACGACCGGAAACACCCTCGCTTGCATCAGCCTTCCTCGGGTGGGGCCAGATTGTTATATTACATTCCTCGCCCTCCCATTTTCCAAAATGTTCACCTAAGAACATTTTAAGCGCAACACCCTCACACTCCTCCCCATGCCACACAAGCCCGACAATTGTATAAAACATGTGCACGCCAAAACAACAAAACATGTGCATGCCGAAACAAAAAAACAACAAAAAATATATAGGGGAGCCTACATCGGCAACCCAACAATGTTCGTGTCCATCGTGAAAATTGTTCTACCAGCTCGATGTTTCATTGTTCTTTTTTTTTTTTTTTTTTAATATCCATTTTCACAGAATTGGGTAAAGTTCTTAAAAATGTTCATTTTCTTTCTCGACTCTGTCCATAAGCGTAGACGCCTCGATGCACGACCACATGATCATAGGCGGTAACCGCGCCCCAGTTTCTAAACTGACATCGAGTAAATGACCTTTGACCAACACCATGCGTGTTTCTGCTTGAGTTTATTGTTACACATGTAACTTCATTTAATTTAATTTAATTTCAAACATACTATGTTTGAACACAGAAAAATGGCCATTATCTGCAGTACATATCATTCATAGTCTGACCGAGAAATGTTCAATAGAAAATGAAGAAAATTACCCTGATTCCAACGTTAATCCGCATGCAATTTACTTGTGGAGGATTAGAGGTTTCATCTATATTAATTTAGTCTAAAAAAATGGACCCGTGACTCGTAGTTCCTTAGTTTGTACAATGTTTTCTATTCCTTGAACTACTTCCTCTGGATTCGAATCCAAGCATATCTGATTTGTTGACATCTCTCTGTTTAACGCAGAGACATTTGAGTGTTGAACACCCGTTGACCCCGGAGTACTATTCACAACGGATAACTCCCTTTCCTTTCCCGAAGCACTGTTGCTTCTTTCACACTTAAAAATCCGCTTCCTAGCTATTATTCCAAGGATTATCATAACGCCGACTATGCCAGCAATGACTCCTATCGTCAACTTCTTCGGGAGTTCTTCATATCCTTCACTAAATCTTTCCATATCTATCTGTTCCAAGGTATTTACTAGTTTGCGGATAGGAATCTCCTCCATATCGCGCAATTCTACCGGCATGGTGTCCACTGAAAAATTGGGAAATTTCTGCGTAATTGGGGACCAAACCACTGAACCAGAGACGTATAATTTACTTTATGCTTTAGATACTATTAATAATTTTCCACGTTTGTATCTTCCTAACTATTTCACTTAAACTATCGTTAATCCTCCCACTGCTTCTTTCCCAATCCTATAGCATATCAGCCAATAAGTCTACAAGACTTTTCAGTTGTTCTTTCTTTTTGTTCCGATCAACTGTGGAATCTGCAGGTCTATCCGTGTCAATATAAAGTTTTCAGAAATTAATATATCTTCAAAAGATATTTCCCAAGTCACATAAATGAAAATTCACAGAGGATGTTGAATTGATGGGAACCTGCACAAAAGCATAATTCACAAACATAGAAATGTAAATCATTTTGTAGTGTACAGTCATTGAAAAGAAATCCAAAAAAAGAAAACCTAACACTGCACAAACCAAAGAAAACATTGTTATCAACAAGTTAATCCAATTATCCACTTTAAAGAGTAGAAGAAACTTCCTTTACATGATTTTACATTTCACTTACTCAATAAAAGTAAGATTTATTAAGCAACGTACCAGTAAACTCACTTCACATATATGGTAAAATATTAACAAAAAAATAAATCATTAACTCAGATGTTTTATACTTACAGATAGGTAAATATCTCAACTTTATTCCTCCCGTCAACCTCAACCTATGCGCTCTCCGCTAGGCGTACTACTCTCTGCATGTAGTCCTGCACCCCCTCCGTTCTACCCTTAATGTGTTCGACACCGAACAATCCACATTTCTCAATTCTAGGGTCAGATCGGCAAAAGTATGCTGTTCCATTTTTTTTTTCTAACTAGACTTATTATAAACAAGAGCAAACACACACACTATCAAATCAAAGAGTCACCTACCTTGGCTGATGTCTATAGTCGTGCGGTTGCTTCTATTTTCGTCTTCTTTTTTCTTTCTATCTGGTAGTTTTAAGTCCGTTGAATTTCAATCGTCGCCGTTGCAACCAGCTCGCATCTAACTGTTTTGTTGTCTCAAAACAGCAAGTCACTAGGCACCAATTATGCGTCTCAAAACAGCAAACACGCATATATATAAAAATATAAAGTTATATTTTTATTAATGACGATGAACCGTGTAGAATAGGGAACAGAGAATTGAGAGAGCGCGCTTCTAATGGGTTGACGGGAGTGTAGTCTTATCTGCTGTGTCTCTCTTCACCGGCCGATCTCTGTTGCTCCTCTACTGGCGAATCCGTGTGCCGAGGTCTTTTTATAATCTTCCAGAACCGGGACTTTTTCTTCCGGTTTTGCCTCGCCCACGCACGCCCACGTAATTCTCAGAGACACCTGTTCTGTTTGCCTCTGTAGTTATATCCGCTGCTGCCGGAAATAAGGTCAAACGACATCCGTTCCTTTCAACGACCGGAAACACCCTCGCTTGCATCAGCCGTCCTCGGGTGGGGCCAGATTGTTATATTACACTAGGTAAAGATACTGACCCTTCCTTCCCCTTCATAACACTTCGCTTGCCAATAGTAAACTCTACGTTTCTGCTTTGAATGTAAAAAAATTGTAATTTTTGTATATATATATATATCATTTCGTGTTTATGGTAAATTAAATATTTGTATGTAATTTAACTCTGAGTTTTGGTCAATCATTTTTTTCTTTTGTTTCACTTAACACGTAATGCTCTCAAGTAACGATTAAACAACACCCAAATAAAAAGAAAAAGAAACGACTGAAGAAACATGACACTGAAAAAATATGTCATCTCGCACACCCATACAAACAGCGTTTTATATATAATGATTTATTACATTTTTAATACATTGAATTTTTTCCTTTGAGAAACTTCTAAAATCCAAAGAAGAATCAGCAATATTATTGATCTTGATCTGGCTACTCGGCTTTAATCACTTTCCCAACGCCGTAAGGTTGCCTGTCTATATCTTTTCCATAAATACTTTCATGGTAATTGTTCGGCCAAGCTCTTCACGATGGTAACAAGGCTTTTTGAATTTAAACTCAGTACCAGACTGGCGTCGAGATCTTATCAATTTACAGTTGAGCAGACTAGATGCAACCATAAATTCTATGATAACAGTTCCTTATCTCGTAATTCTTGCTTGTGGAACTTCATTCTAGTTCCATGCTTTCCATCCAATTTTAATATGCAAAAATTTAGATTCAATGTCAATCGCTATTTACTGTCCTCTTTATGACGCATTCCTCTTCACGCTCATTAACAATGTTTTTGTTCCTAATTATTCCCTCTGTAACCATTTGTCTTGGTGGTTTTACTTTCTTGGATGGAGTGATACCGATTTTTCAAAATATATGTCTAAAGGAAAATAGATAGATTTGGAAAACATCGTGTTACAATTTTTCTGTATTAAATGAAAAAATAATATTTTATCGGTTGTATTTCGGCGTGAGATAATCATGAGCGCTGCTAATCTACTTGGCCATTAATAGTAAGTTCCTTACTCATTGTATGCCTTAAGTAATTATACGAAATTAGATAACCTTAATTAGGTTTAGGATATCGTAAAATCAATCAACTTAATCTAAATTAATTCGACACATACTTGTTTTCTGATAAAAAAAACACGAAGACACTTAATCTTTTTCATAAAAAAAAACTTTAAGGTTAAATTTTGCCTTCATCTCCTTGGCTTACAAAACAGCATCTCGTTGAGCGAACCTCTGTCAGCTTTTTATATACATTGCTAGCAAATGTTGCTTACGACATCAGCAGTAATATTTTATTTGCATAACGACTTTTAAAACCATATTTTAACAAATATTTCTTTTATGTTATTTATTTTCAACTGAGATTTAAGAAATCGACATTTTCATATTAATAAAAATTCGTCAAGTGGGACTGAAAAATATACATGGGCCAAGATCATCTACTTAATAATATTTTATTAAAACTGTATTGAATTATTTTAACAAATCATAAAATATTAAGTTTGCTGAATTTATTATTATTATTATTATTATTATTATTATTATTATTATTATGTCATTTTTCATCATATTTTTATTTCTGCTATGGTCGCACTACTAACCAAGTCTGCGGGAAGACCTAAGGCAGGTAATGGTGGGTTGTTGTGTCTCTATTTCATTTTTTTTTTTATCTTCCCTATCATCCCTAGCGTTACATAGACAAAGTTCTCCTTAGTGTGTGGGCTGTACTTAAAGACAATTTTTTATATATCTCTTAAGCTGGGGTTTCCAGGGATTCTTTCAATGTGTTGTTTTGTTCCATTTATTATCATTCCAAGTGCGCCTACTATCACTGGCACAACTCTTGTTTTCAATTTCCACATTTTTTCTATTTCAATTTCCAGGTCTTTATATTTTGACAGTTTTTCAAATTCCTTGATTGCTATGTTACAATCCGCTGGACAAGCCATATCAATTAATAGACAAGTTTTCTCCTTCTGGTTTTTAACAATAATGTCTGGCCTGTTTGCTTCAATTTTTCTGTCTGTGTAGATGGTGTAATCCCATAGAATGGTTACATCTTCTATTTCTGTAACCGGTGCTGGATGATGTTCATACCAGTGTTTGTTTACAGCTTTTCCATAATGTTTGCACATTGCCCAATGTAAATATTGCCCAACTCTATCGTGGCGATTTTTATATTCGTTTGGGGCAAGCACAGAACAGCCTGAGATTAGGTGGTCTATTGTTTCTTGGTGTTTATCACAAAACCTGCATTTTGGATCCATATTATTATGCATAATATTTGCCTGAAAGTTTCTCGTGAAAAGACTTTGGTCTTGTGCTGCAAGTATAAATCCTTCAGTTTCAGACTTTAATCCAGATGCACGTAACCATCGATGAGTATTAACTTTGTCAACATTGGATTTATTGGCACGTACTGGATATTGGCCATGCAGAGGTTTGTCTTGCCAGCGCTGTTTCATCTTTTCAAGAGCTTTATCTTTGGCTTTCATTTTCATATTTTTTGCCGCAATAGTTGGTTCTTGGCTACTGTTTTGCTTTTCTACAGAATCTACTAACTGTAATTCTTGTTTGTATTTACTGCCTTCTTTTATTATTGAATATTTTTTCTTTCTTTCTTCATGTTGCCTTACTAATTGTATCATCCAATCCTTTGTTGTTTCTATGTATGTTAGTAAGCCAATAGTTGTTGTCTTGTATGACAATTCCAGCTGAATAAGACCCCTTCCACCTTCTTTACGGGGTATGTATAGACGGTCTACATCAGCCTTTGGGTGATGCATCCTATGCTTAGAAAGAAGCTTTCTTGTTTTAGTATCCATTCGCCTGATGTCGTTTAGAGTCCAGTTTAAGATGTTGAAGCTATATTGGACAACTGGGATTGCAAGGCTATTAATGGCCATAACTCTATTCTGTGAATTTAATTCAGTTTTTAATATCATTCGTAGCCTTCTATAGTACTCTTTACGCACTATTTCTTTCATTTTTTTATGGTGAATTTTTTCGCTCTCATTTACACCTAGGTATTTATAAGCTTCTTCTGGTTTCAATTCTTTTATTGTTACAGCAGGGTCTAGGCTAATTGATGATGTTTCTTGTATTGATCCACGTAAAACTGTAGCTTTAGCACATTTATTCAAATTAAATTTCATTCCAATGTCTTCGCTGAAGCATTTTACAGTTTGCAGAAGACCTTCCAGCTCATTATCATTCTTAGCATATAACTTTAAGTCATCCATGTAAAATAGATGACTTATTTTCTTTTGGCCTATTTTATAACCACATTCTGTCTTATTAAGTTGACTGGTTAGTGCTATTAATGATATGCAGAATAGTAAGGGAGATAAAGAATCACCTTGAAATATACCTCTTTTGATGTTTATTTCATCAGACTTATAGGTTCCATTTATATGATTGAGGTAAAGGGTTGTTTTCCATATAGACATGCACTGTTTGATGAAATTGATGATGACGGGCGATATCTTGTATATATTTAAAGTCTTTAAAATCCATTCATGTGGCACACTATCGAATGCCTTTCGGTAGTCTATCCAGGCAGTACTAAAATTTTTCTTTGTCTTGTAGCAGTTTTCCAGGATCATTTTGTTAATTAGCAATTGGTCTTTACAGCCATAACAGCCACGTTTGCACCCTTTTTGTTCAAGCGGTATCATGTCATTTCTTTCTAAGAATAAATATGTTTGTTTTGTTAAAATAGATGTTAGTAGTTTATATGTTGTCGGAAGACATGTAATTGGTCTGTAGTTTTTCGGGTTGTTTGTGTCACCATTCTTGGGTAGAAGAAATGTAATTCCTTTTGTCATCCATGCAGGAATTTTAGTGGGATCGTCAACCATTTCTTGGAGTTCTTTGGCTATTTTTTTATGTGCTGCATTTAAATAATATAGCCAAAAGTTAGGAATTTTATCTATACCTGGAGTTTTCCAATTGTGTGCTTTTTTTAGTGCAAATTTAATATCATCTTCTGTAATTCCAGACCATGTCTGTTCGGGTTTATTCTTCATTCGTTCTATCTCCTGCGTAATCCAATGTACTTCCTTGCTAGGTTCTTTAGGGCAAGCCCATATCTTTTCCCAGAACTGTGTGACTTCTTCCATTCTGGGGGGTACTGTCACTTCAATTCTTTTTTTACCTATTTCCCTGTAAAATCTCTTTGTATCAGTCTGAAAGATCTTGTTTTGTCTGTAAAATTTTGCTCTTTTTTCATAGCGTCTTATTCTTTGAGCCTTCAGTTGGATTTTTTGCTTTATTTTTTCTTTATTTGATAAGACGTCATTTTCATTCCTGATGTTATATTTTTTTTCGGCTCTTCTTCTTTTCCTAGTTCTTACATTTATTCCTCTACTCAGTTCATCCAGTACTGACAGTTCACTTCTTAGTTGTTCGATTTCTCTTTCGATTTTTCTTTTCCAAGGTGGATCTTCACGTCTGCGTGACTGCCTTGTTTTTATTTTGATGTTTAATTTTTTTGTTGCTGCTGTTGCTGATGCATATATTACTTCGTTAAGATTTGTATTCGGGTCTTCATCCAGTATTGATTTCAGTGCTGCATTGTACAATTTAATAGTTCGGAGGTTTTGTTTTGTTGGTTGGAATTTTGGGAGCTGTTCACGTTCCTCCATTGTAATACTTTGTATTTGACTTAGCTGGTTTTTTATTTCTGTCTTGGCTTCCTGTATATTGTTATTTTCCGTCAAATAATTATCTTCGATGTGTTCTGAACTAATTTTATTTTTGTCTTTTAACTGACTCAGACTCAGATCGCACCTTTCCAGCACTTTTAGACTTACATCATTATCTTCGCAGTGATTTGCGTGTTTCACGGTTTCTACATTATGACCTGTGATTTGTTTGATGTTATTACTTTTTATTTCTGGTTCCGGTTCCTTTTCATATTTTGTTGATTCGACTCTTCTTGTTACAATTCTTTTAATTTCGTGAATCTCAGCCTCTGACAGTCGGTTATTACGAATAATGTACCTACGTACATTGGCCAATTTATTTTCGTCAATATACTTTCTATTTGTTTGACCAACTTTTTCACGCCAAATGTCATATGTTTGGCGAGTCATGTTTTTTTGAGGTTTGAGTAACGCTTCATGAAATGCAGTCATAACGACTTTGTACTCCTCACGAGACCATTTTATTTTTTCTTTCTTTAAATATACGGTTGTAGATCTAGCTGGTGAATTTTCAGGACCATCATTAGGATTATCCTGGTTGTGGGGACCTGAAGATACATTCTTTGTGTAGGAGTTTGTTCCTATGGCAGATTTTTCGACCTCAGGTAGGTTCCCTCCTGAAGGACGGGCTCCCTGTTTATCCACTGGAAGAGCCATACTGGACTTTTTATTTCTATTTGTGTTTTTCATGTTTTTCCCACGAGTGACGCACGGGTCCAAAAGTCCACCCAAAGTTGCCCGGCACGTTGGGTAACGGTCTTTTACAAACAGGGTCCCGAAGCCTGTAGGGAATCGTTTGTGACCTCATAACGCAGTAGCCATTCACTCCTCGGCACGATTAACACCTTGAGTTGCGGGTTGTTGTTCGGAGTTTTCCTTCTCCTAAATGGGCTGCCAAGCAACATCTGACATAGACGCGATTGGAATTCAAGGAGAAAGACGGCTCAGCGAAACAAAACATCAATATTACTAGAGTAGTTTGTTTAAAAAAAAAAAAAAAAAAAAAAAAAATTATAATATCTTAAGAAAAAAAAAAAAAATCCTGTTTATATTAAAACAAAATTTCATATTGAGAAAAGGAAAAATTCAAATAGAGAGACGTTTGTTGAAAAAAAAAAAAAATGTAATAATTTGTTCGTCCACTTTATCTTTCATTTTTTCAACAAAGTCGTTGGTCAATATTGGATTATCATAATAAGATAAATTAAATAAGTAAATTAAAACAATAAATAAATAAAAATAAATTTATCAAAAAAATACGTAGACTTTCTATAAAATAATACCATATAAATTGTTTTTCATCGGATTTAATTTATTTTCTTGTTTTGTTTTGTTTTTAAGAAAATTATAATAGTTAAAAAAAAAAAAATAAATAATTGACACGAAATATCGACAGCTAAAGGAAATATAATACGGATGATTTTATTTAGGTTAATTTAAAGAACAAACAGATAAATTAAAATAAAGCAGAATTTCGTTAAAAAAAAAAAAAAAAAAAAAAAAAAAAAATTCCCTAATATCTAAAGAAAAAATCCTGTTTATATTGAAACAGAATTTCATATTGAGAAAAAGAAAAATTCAAAGAGAGAGACGCTGGTTGAAAAAACAAACAAACAAACTTGGATGTAACGGCCGTTCAACGAAAAAAAAAACATCACTGCACTTAGAGAGTATTTTAAAAAGAAAAAAAAAACATTTATTGCTACTATTAACCTTTGTCCTTGCAAAAAAAAAAAAATTCAAAATTTAATTTAATATGAAAAAAAAAAAAAAAAAAAAAAAAAAAGTGGACATACCTTTGAGTTTGAGTTTACTACCGTAACATTTAAAAATAATAATTTGTTCGCCCACTGTATTCTGTGTTATTCTTTCATTAAATCCAGCGAGAATAAAATTATCGAAAAATAAATAAATATATAAAATGAACGAACAAATTAAATATAATAAATTATTACATATTCTTCTTATTATTATTATTTACCTTGATTTCCGTTGTGTACACGTTTTCTCCCAAGTCTAATCTTGTCCCTAATGTCAGAAATAGCATCATGACCTTATTATTATTATCATTATTATTATTCCATTTACATAATAATTCAATTTCTGCTATGCTCATACTACCTACCAAGTCTATCAGTTTCCAGAAAGTCCTAAGGCAGTTCGTGGTGTGTTGTTATGGCTAAATTTAATTTGTTTTTCTATCTTCCACAACATCACCAGCGTTACATATAAAAAGTGGGCTATACTTAACAAGACAATTTTTTCTTAAGCTGCTATTTCCAGGGATTCTTTTAATGTGTTGTTTTGTTCCATTTTTTATCATTCCAAGCGCACCTACTATCACTGATACTATTCTTGTTTTTAATTTTCACATTTTTTCTGTTTCAGTTTCCAGATGTTTATACATTGATAATTGCTCAAATTTCTTGGTTGCTATTTTACAATCCACTGGACACGCCATATCACTTAGTAGACAATAATGTCCGGCCTATTTGCTTCAATTTTTCTGTCTTTGTAGATGGTGTAATCCTATAGAATGGTGACATCTTTTATTTCTGGAACCGGTGCTGGGTGATGTTCATACCAGTGTTTGTTTACATATTTTCTTTGTAAATAGTGTCCCACACTATTGTGACAAATTTTAAATTCATTTGTGGCAAGTGCAGAGCATCCTGAGATTAGACGGCCTATTGTTTCCTGGCATTTGTCACAGAACCTGCATTTTGGATCCACATTATTATGTATGATATTTGTCTCAAAGTTCCTAGTGAAAAGATTCTGTTATTGCGTTGCAAGAATAAAGCCTTCAGTCTCAGACTTTAATCCAGATGCCCGTAACCATCGATGAGTATTAACTTTATCAACGTCGGATTTATTAGCACGTTCTGGATATTAGCCATGCAAAGATTTGTCTTGCCAGCGTTGTTTCATCTGTTCAAGAGCTTTATCATTGGCTTTCTTTTCTTATTTTTTGTTGCAAAAGCTGGTTCTTTTATGACGCAAACCACCCTTGGTTTCACGTTTGCCTGTATGTAGATTGCGTTCGTTAACCGGACGTAAGTTAGTCGCAACTGAGTCTGCAACTGTTAAATTCCGTTCCGTCCCCTGGTGATCGAAGATGCCAGAGGGTCAGTCGAAATCCCTCACTTCCTCTACCACGTCGTGATTTCTGATCTAAAAGAAAGTTAAGGACATAAGGAAAAGGATACGGTCGTCTTCGTGCTGCATTCCTCGACAAATAAAAATCAAGAGACGGTTGGGTGCATAATGCAGAAATAAGGAAAACAGACAAGAACAACAACGATAACAAGACAGTAGCGAAGGCCAGTCTATGTGGACTAATGATTATATTGTAACTCTTTGTACAGCAAGAGAGAGTAAAAATATAATGATAAGAAAATATAATCCAACTTTTTTCAGTGTTCACAAATTACTTGCTGCTTCTATGTCTATTTGTTGTTAGAAGTAACACAGTCTTTATGCTTTACTTCCCTAGGGTTCTGCCTAGAAGCGGTGTACTAGTCTACTAGCGTGGTTGGAGAGGAAATTTTCCGCATCTTCACTCCAACGCGATCCGAGCGGCTCTGTTCTTCTGACGTCTCTGGCTTCTCTCTTTCTCTCTCTGACATATCTCACTTGTTTTTCAAATCCGTTGCCTTTTTTCTGAAACCGTTTCAACATGGCGTCGGGTGGTAAGTGATCGGAATGTTTCTCTATAAAAGTCTAATGTCAATGTCGTGTATCTGGCTTAAATCACCCGCTCACGAATTCGAGCCGATGTATGCAAATATGGAGGTTTGGAGACATGATTCTGTTGACTTTGTACGTTCAGCTGTCAGAACCAATTACAATTCCATTCTACGTGGGTGGTCTTTCTTCAGAAACGACCGGTAATTCCGTTTTCGGTTGCTCTTTTATCTCTTTCTCCGTGAGAGAAAGGGAGAGAACAAACAAACAAGAATGTATCAGAATTCTCTCCCTTTCGCAAGGCCAGCTTGATTTCTGGTCATTGTTCAATTGTTATCATATCACTCGAAGTCATTTCGTGTTTCGCCTTGTGTTTCGCCTTTCTTCTATCCTCCTGCCAACCCCAGCGCTCACTTCTTCCTTCCTTTCCTTCTTAACCCTTCCTAAGAAAAAGGAAAACAATATATACACACAGAGATATTCTCCAAATATTTATTCCGGTGTTCGAATCCAGGGTCCGTCAACATTGGTTTAACGTGTGTGCAAAAGGAACACTTACACTTGGGTTCTGTTTTGATTTTCTACAGAATCTACTAAATATAAATCTTGTTTTTATTTCATATCTTGTTTTATTATTATTTCATTTTGTATTAAAATTCGATTTTTGCTATGGTCGCACTACCTACCAAGTCTGCAGGAAGGCCTAAGGCAGGTTGTGGTGTGTTGTTATGATTCATTTCATGATTTTTCATATCTCCCTAAAATCCTTAGCGTTACATAGACATAGTAATTAGTGTGTAGGCTGTACTTAACATTATTGTGTGGGCTGTACTTAACAAGACAATTTCTTTGTATATCTCTTAAGCTGGGGTTTCCAGGGATTATTTCAATGTGTTGTTTTATTCCATTTTTTATCATCCCAAGTGCACCTACTATCACTGGTACATTTCTTGTTTTCAATTTCCACATTTTTTCTATTTCAATTTCTAGGTTTTTATATTTTGACAGTTTTTCGAATTCCTTGGTTGCTATGTTACAATCCGCTGGACAAGCCATATCAGTAACTCATTTGTCTTAGTGGCTTTACTGCCTTGCTTGGGAATGAATCCAATTGGAAGAAAAAAACATTTCACTTTCATATCCGTCTCATATTTTAAATCATAAACTTACATTGCGAAGAAGAAAAAAGACGAGATATATCATTTTACTTTAATTTCTTATATTTTGACCCTCACTAAAAAGAATCAGTGGTCCTGATCTGGCAACTCAGCTCTAGTTATTTTCCGACCACCATAAGGTTGTCTCTCTATATCCTTTTTATAAATACTTTCATGGTAATTGTTTCAACGGGTTCTTTGCTATTGTAACTAGACATTTTGAATTTAAGCGCAGTACTGGACTAGCGTTGATGTTTCATAAAGTTACAGTTGATCTGGGTAAATGTAACCATAATATCTATACTAACAGTTTCTTTTCTCGCAGTTCTCGCTTGCAGAACTCCCTTCCTGCTCCATGCTTTCCGGCCAACTTTAATCTGCAAAAACTGAAACGCAAGGTCTATAGCTATCTACTGTGCTCCTGATTGCACTTTCCTCTTCCCGTTCATTATTAAAATATCTCCTGCCCGGTTAGTCATGTCACTTTTGAGACATGATTGCCTAAGCGTGTATCACGTATGGTACTTGACTGACTGATGTTGGTTATTATTGCAGGTAGAAATTATTTGCATCGATCGATCAAAATATAGTTTTGTAAACTCTGCGTTGCTGATGCTTAATAAAAAAAAATCAACGAAAGAGTTCTTAAGAAGGAAGAGTAAAAATGGATTTCTCTCCTATCCTGATATGAAAAGTTATCATGTCATTATGATTTAATCGGGCGACGTGTAAAACATAGAATGTATGGGGTCGTCAGCCAAAAAGAAAAATTATTATAACGACAAATTGGAGATATCTATCAATTTGCAATCGGCTAGATGCATCCGTAAGTTCTCTGCTAAAATTTCTTTTCTCGGACTTTTCGCTTGTGAAAATCCCTTCCGGCTCTATGCTTTTCAGCCAACTTTAATTTGTAAAATGCAATGTCAACCGCTATCTACAGTCCTCCTAATTACTCTTTCCACTTTCTGCTCATTAATACTGTTTTTTTCCTAATTCTTCCACATCCTTTAACTCCTTGCATCTTAGTGGCTTTAATGCCTTGAATAGGATTATACAGATTAAAACAAATATTCAAATGCAGTGTCACTCTCTGTCTTCTGTCCTCCTGATTACTCTTTTCTCTTCCTGCTCATTATTAATGTTTCTGTTCCTAATTCTTCCCCACCCTGTAACCCCTTGTGTCTTAGTGGCTTTACTGCCTTGCATGGGATGATACAGATTAAAACAAAAATTTAAATGCAATGTCAATCACGATCTACTGTCCTCCTGATTACTCTTTCCTCTTCCTTCTCATTATTATTGTTTCTGCTTATAATTCTTACACACCCTATAACACCTTGTGTCTCAGTGGCTTTACTTCCTTGCTTGGGGTGAACTCTTTTTTTTTAATCATTTCACCCCGAGCAAGGCAGAAATGCCACTGATGAGCGGGGGGCTACATAACTGTAAAAAGATTAATTAGAAAAGAGTGAGGAGTACAAACTAGTTAGAAAGGAGCAATAGAAAGCTGAGAATACAGGTGCGATGACAGATACATAGGTGGAGAGAAAGGGAAGGATATACATGGGTGGGGAGAGAGCTAGAGTCCAGTGGTTAATAGATGAGTATTGACTTTGCATTTAAATTTCTGGAGGTTGTAGCCGTCAGGAAAGCAAGAATATGGGAGCGAGTTCCACAGGCGGGAAGTGCGAGAGAAGAAGCTGAAGAAGTAGAAGTGTCTATTAAAAAAAAGAGATTTCCATTGTTTAAACATATATATTTGTTCGTGTCCATTTCTAAAATGATTTTACTTTGAAAAGGAACAGTTATTTTATTGCTCTAACGTCATAAAATTGCGTATACTTATTTCCGAACACTTTGTGGTGTACAAGAAAAAAACAGTTTATAAAATTAAAGGAAATATTTTTCTTACAACATTGATTGATATAAATTTAAGTACAAGGTAACTTTTAAAATATTCCTTTCCAATTTTTTAAAAAAGCTATCAAATTAAGCAATGCTTTGATCTTCAAACGTTGCTAGATGTAATAGTATTTTAACTTTCCATTCAGTCAGTCAGTTAAGTGCCATACGTGATACACGCTTGGGCGATCATGTCTCGAAAGAAACATGACTGACTGGGCAGAAGATTAGGTTGCCATTGCTAGACTGGTTGCCGACCAAGACTATAGAACCCAATCTGTCCTGTTATTTAACCCATAACTAGAAGGAATATACGGATTAATACCTTTCCCAAGGGTATTTGCGCGTAAGTGAATGCAATGAATTCGGCTGGAATTCGAACTCGGCTCCCCGATTTCTCGTTCCGAGCCGATATCCAATGCACCACAACGCACATCCTGCACCACAACGCACATCCTTTCCATTTCCATTATCAAACAAAAAAATCCTATTCTTCTCATTTTTAATAGACAAGGAGTTATGAAACAAAAATAAAAGAATGTTTTCTAAACTTAGCTCATCCGGTGCAGGCCACCACTAAGTTAAACCTAAAATAGGGATTGATTGAACTTGTTGCCCTCTGTATCGTTTGCCGTCTTCAACTGAGCAGAACGAGCAATGTTGAACAGCATAATTGTATAGAGTCAATCAGGTTTTTTTTTCTTTATAAAGGAGTACTGCGCTTAAGATGTGTGTTGTGATGCAGTGGTTATCGACTCGGAATTATGAATAGAAGAGCCGAGTTCGAATTCGAGGTGAATTCACTTACGCGCAAATACTGTTGGGAAAGTATTAACCCGTCTCTTCTCCCTCAAGCTATGGATTAACAAGCAGGACAGATTGAGTTCATTTCTTTCGTCCTTTCTTTCTTAGCCCTTCTTAAGAAAAAGAAAATAATATAGACACACAGAGATATTCTCTAAATATTTATTCCGGTGTTCGAATCCAGGGTCAATCGACATCGGTTTAATGTGCGTGCAAAAGGAACACTTACAGTGTTACACTTGGGTTCTGTTTTGGTTTTCTACAGAATCTACTAAATGTAAATCTTGTTCTTATTTAATATCTTGTTTTATTATTATTATGTCATTTTTCATTATAATTTTATTTTCTACCTACCAAGTCTGCAGGAAGACCTAAGGCAGGTCGTGGTGCGTTGTTATGGCTCCATTTCATGTTTTTTCTATCTCCCCTAACATCCCTAGCGTTACATAGACAAAGTTCTCCCTAGTGTGTGGGCTGTACTTAACAAGACAATTTTTTGTATATCTCTTAAGCTGGGGAAAGAGATATATCTCTTAGTTGTATATCTCTTAGTTGTGGAAAGAGATATAAAATAGAAACAGGCCGCTCCCCTTAAGTAGGTCTACAACAACATTCGCAAAGCCTTAACACGAGGGGAGATAAAAAAAAATCAGTCGTAGCTGACCACATGTAGGGGAAGAAAGGGATCACCGCTCCTATGGGATGAAGTTGAAATAATAGAGAACGCCACTGGAACCTACGTAACCTTAAGGAAAAAGCACATATGCTAGACTTCAAAAATCTCCTAAGCCGACCAAGCATAAAGATGAACACAATATGGGAACCAGTAATACGGGGTGCCATAGAAAACCATTAGGGTCAAAATTTCAATATGAGCTCTGGTAAAAATACTAGAGAAAACCATTAACATCAAAAATTGCAATATGAACTCTGACAAAAAAAATGTTACTGGACATTAGGTTTATAAGTCACAAAAATTCAGTTGTTCTTAAGGACACATGGTCCAGTATATATATATATATTAGTCATCCACATACAAGCCCGTTTCGCTGTATCACAGCTCATCAGTGTGGCTAGACATATCCATTTGCTTCTGGCCGGGAACGAAACTCGACCGATTTGGTGTCAGTCGGTGTCTCTACTCCCTAAGCTATATATATATATATATATATATATATATATATATATATATATATATATATATATATATATATATATATATATATATATTTTAATTCAGATACTTCAATCCAAGGGAAAAAAGCAGGAAGGTAAATTCCAAAAAACCCGATCCTAATTAATATTAAAAATTTATTTTAATATTAAAAAATGATAGAGGAAGAGAGCTCCATGTAATAAAATATTACAGAGCAAATATATATTAAAAAAGGATTAATTCAAAGATGTTGAAAATGGCCATTCAACATCTTTGAATTAATCCTTTTTTAATATATATATATATATATATATATATATATATATATATATATATATATATATATATACACACACACGTTGGTTAGTTTCTGTGACTTGACCCAAAATAGTTGTGAGTTCAATACCAAGCTACAGTAGTGGTGAACGAGTAATTTGCAGGATTAAAGGGAGATAAATCATGACTTCCAATCCGGGTATTACTACGCAAGGAATGACGCGTTCAGTTCGATATTCCTAGCACCTGAAGAAAGCCGGAGTGTACAACGGCCGAAACAAATGGCAGCAAAGATGAGGACAATAGTCCGAATAATGTAAATACTACCTCATCTCAGAAATATAGACAAATACTAAAGGATAAAAGATGAATGGAATTCAAGGAGAAAGAAGATGGCAACTAACGTTGCGTTTAAACTTTTGGAGATTGTAACAATCGGATCGGCACAATAAAACAGAGAGCCGAGTTCGAATTCCAGTTGAATTCATTGCATTTACTTCCGCGCGAATTTCGTTGGAAGCTTGAAAAGTGGAGATTTAGTAACTCCAGCTCGAATAAAGCAACAGTGCTTTATTTTGGTCTCGTTGGGCTGTTGAAAATATTAATAGATTAAGTCAGATCCTTCCTCGAATTATAAAATCTACTTCTATGGTCTCTTGTTCTTTCAAGACGTACGAGATCATGGCTTTCCACGTCTCCCTATCCCTGGTGGCTCTTAGCACGCTTTCTCCTGTTACACCACCCAAACACCGCTCTACCATCCATTAGCTCAAGCCCATAAATCTAGAATATAAATGAAAAAAAAACTAGCATGGCCACAAAATGAGAGATCAGTTCATATATTGAATATAATACATTATTGATCCCCCCTTTTATATCCACATTATAATTTCTTATGAACAGTTAGCATATATATTCTTCTATGTGTTTTGTCCTTTCAGGACGTAGGCGATCATGGCCTTCCACGTCTCCCATAAATCTAGAATATAAATGGAAAGAAACTAGTATGGCCACAAAATGAGGGATCAGTTTATATATTGAATATAATACATTATTGATCCCCCTTTTATATCCACATTATAATTTCTTATAAACAGCATATATATTCTTCTATGTGTTTTGTCCTTTCAAGACGTAGGCGATCATGGCTTTCCGCGTCTCCCTATCCCTGGTGGTTCTTAGCACGCTTTCTCCTGTTGCACCACCCAAACCCCACTCTACCATCCCCACTCTACCATCCACTAGCCCATAAATCTAGAATATAAATGAAAAGAAACTAGTATGGCCACAAAATGAGGGATCAGGTTATATATTGATTATAATAATGTAGCATATATATTCTCCTTCTATGCGCCCTGTCCATTCAGGATATAGACGATCATGGCTCTCCACGTCTCCCTATCACTGGTGGCTCTTAGCACGCCTTCTCCAATTACACCACGCAACACCTGCTCTGCTACCCATACGCTAAGGCTATGTTACACGCTGTTTTCTCCTGCATCTCTTTCCCTCTGTCTGGCCTGTGAGTATCAGATTCTCCAAGCCCTTCTTCTTCATTACATGTCCCAGGAACTTTAGCTGTCTTTTCCTGGTGCTAAGTATTAGTTTCCTTTTCGTTTCCATCCTCTACCTGACCTGTAAGTATCAGATTCTCCAAGCCCTCCTTCCTCATTACATGTCCCAGGAACTTCAACTGTCTTTTCCTGATGTTAAGTATTAGTTTCCTTTTCGTTTCCATCCTCATTGTAGCCGTCAGGAAAGCAAGAATATGGAAGCGAGTTCCACCGGCGGGAAGTGCGAGAGAAGAAGCTGCAGGAGTAGAATTGTCGTCTGCATTTGGTTAATCTAACTGAATGGGTGAGACCCAGTTGCCAATCTGGTTGCACGAGTAAACACCTGTTGCAAAGTCACCAGTGACCTAAGTTCGTTGGAGCAGAAGCCATGAAAGTATTTATAGAACAGACAAAGGGAGGCCACATCTCGTCGGTGGGGAAGTGGCTGTAGTCGAGCCGCCAAGTCGGTCACGCATGTCTTCGTGTTTATTTAATTTTGTCTGTATATGGGGAGATTGATGTTGTTTAATCGCCTTCAAACGGGAGTTGTCCTTTTTATGGTCCTACTGGTGTAATTAGTCAACAGGGTTGCCGCGTATTCGAGTGGTTAGAACGTTCCCGGGTTCGAATCTAACTATGGTCGATTTGTCAGGAAGGTGACATCTTGATGTTATCGGTTTGAAGGAAATACCTTTACGCGCAAATACCCTTTGGGAAATGTATAAATATATCTCTTCTCTCCAGCTATTGGATAAATAACGGCACAGATTGGGTTGTATAGCCTTGGTTGGCAACCAGTCTACAGCAGAATGTAATGGCAAATGTACCGCAGGAAAATCTTCTTGGTTCGTCTTTCTCTTTACTCTCCTCCAATCTAATCTTTTACTTTCATGTAGCTCCATGCGCATCAGTAACGTTACCGCCTTGCTTGGGGTGAAACGATTAAAAAAAATGTCACAGTCATGTATCTTTCGAGTGTGTATCACGTAAGACACTTAACTGACTGGATATGGGAAAAGAGGGTGCCAGTTTAAATTGACGCCAGGGTGATATAGACTAAGACTTTTTTTAATTATCTATATATGTAAAAAGCAATCTGTGAGTCTGTGTGTGACTGTTCCCTATGCACGCCTACATGTTTTAAGCTACGCCATTCAAACTTTCTAGGGACACATATCTACAGGGAAGCCAGGTCGACACATACTTTTTGAGTTTAAGTTCAGCAATTTTCCTTTTCGCACTTTTTGGCCAATGGAACCGATTGTTTACAATTGCTCCGTAAAACATCTAAGATGGTTCCTAAATTACGTCACAGAAATCAAATCACACGTGTCAAACGCGACTAAAATATTTTTTATTAAAAAAGAAATGAGCCTTTATATTTAATTTTTATACTGACGTTTTAAAAATTCATTTGGTCAACAAAAACATATGAATATTTTTCCACGTAATTTTGAAAAAGAAATATTTTTAAAAAAAAGTGTTTTTTCAAAGAAAAACAAAATATGTAAAAAAAAAAGTGCCAATGGTTAATTTAATTATTTAAGTCTTTTTTTTTTCAGATTTAATATTTCATACTTCAGAAAATCAAATTAAAAAAATAATAATGCTTTTTTTCTTCGCTAAATATTTCATGCAGGAAATCAACTGTCTGTAATTCGTGTGGCATTAATGTAACTTTTTCCTCTAAAATTAAATTTCCTTTCCCACTTTCAATAAATGATTTCCATCTACTCCTCTTATTGGCATCTTATCCTACTACGAAAACGTTCTGAGTTGCACGGGCAACGCCGGGCAACGCCGGGCTATGATGCTAGTTATTCATTAAAGTAAGAAATTTTTGTTGTTGTTTTATATTGCAGTTTCATCATGGTGGAAAAAAAGTATAGTTACCAAACCGGGAAAGTGAATTCCTTCTCTGAAGTTGATTATGTCCTCTTTGCGCTGATGTTACTGGGATCGGCTGCAATCGGAGCCTTTTATGCAATTGTCGACCGCAAGAAGAGCAACACAAAAGACTTCCTTTTGGCTGGTGGCAACATGAATCCAATTCCTGTAGCTCTGTCTCTTCTCGCCTCTTTTATGTCCGCCATTACACTCTTAGGAACCCCAGCAGAAATGTACAATTACACAACCATTTATTTCTACATCGGACTTTCCTACCTGTTTGTTATGGCTGCCAGTAGCCATCTCTTCATACCAACATTTTATAATCTCCGGGTCACAAGTGTCTACGAGGTAAGTACTTTTGACATCTTTTTTTCTTTTTACAATCATTTTCACCCTGTACAATAACCACTCGAGGTTCTATGTTACAGTATAAGAGGCAAGTAGCAGAGTTGGTAAGAATATGTAGATAAGATAAATGTCAACCAGAGATTTTAACAGGTTATGATAGTAGTGGTCAGGTAAGTATTCTCTTGGGAGTCGGTTCCACATTGCAGCAGTTCGTTAGAAGAGGATGCTCAAGTGGAACTTACATCTCACCAATGGATTTACGAAGCGAATGAGGGTGGTTCACTGTAATGGGCCTGGTGTGGCGGGCCTTAGCCATGAAGGTTAGAATTGGTGGAACAAAGGTATGTAGTTAGTGGAAACATTTTTCTTAAACAGGTTAAGATTGTAGTGATCGGATAAGCATTTTTTGGGAATCGGTTCAACAAAGCAGAGGTTTGTGGGAAGAAGGTGCTTTAGTGGGACTTACATCTCACCAATGGAATACAAAGAGTATGAGACTTATTCATAACAATGTGGAACTACTTTCAGTTGTTTTGAAAACTTCCTTGAACAGGTTAAGATTGTAGCGATCGAGTAAGCATTATCTTGGGAGTCAGTTCCACAAAGCAGAGGTTTTAGGGGAAGAAGCTGCTTTAGTGAGACTTACATCTAACCAATGATAATGAGGCTGATTCATAGCAATGTGGAACTACTTTCAGGCGAGTGAAATCTCAAAGGCTCTATATGATACTAATTCTTTCAATCTGGACACTTAATCTCATCCCTGAATGATTCGGCTCCCCTCTTTTAGATGTTATGGGAAAGCATTGTTTTGATCCCTAGTGCCCTGTTGAATGTGTGCGTATTTCCATCTCTAGAATAAGAGAAGGCTTCAAGATTTGGTTCTAATAAAAAGAAAATATAAAAATTTCTTTCAGGCTGGGAATTGTCTTTATGTTTTTAATTTGTTAATGAACACTTATCCTGTTTATATTGCTTATATCTTGCTTATCATTGAGTTTGAGTTTAAGTTTTGTTTAACGGCATATCAACACCTCTGTGGGTTATTTAATGCAAAAAAAGTTGGGATTTTAAGGTAATTAATATTCGTTTACAATGAGAAGGTTGATTTAGTCAGGTTTTAATGAAAAAAAATTGTATTATCTAAACTTATTTATAAATGGAACTTTGTCTGTGTGTGTGTGTGTGTGTGTGTGTGTGTGTGTGTGTGTGTCCGTTACCTATAGACTCCGAAAAGGCTGAACCGATTTTCTTGAACATTTATACAGTTGTACTATAAGCGTCTGCGTGTGTTCTTAGCTAGCTTTTGTGTCGAGGTACCCCCGATAAATATCGAAAATCGATAATCGAAAAATTCCGATTATAGAAGGAGTGGTCCGATTTTAATCAAAATTTATACACTCATAGACAAAGACATAAGAAACGATATTCAGAAGTTTCAAGGTTGCAGTTCTTATAATAGTGCAGAAAATCGATAATATATACCGGATCTGATCAAAATCAGTTTTTCAGCCCTTTTGTTTTAGTTTTTGCTTCGGGTTTGGCTCTTTTTAGCAGGTATAATTGCAGTTCTTAGTCTCAGCCATGATACCATTTAACTCAGAGGATTTATTTAGACTTCAAATTTCAGTTTACGACGAAAAAACCTTATTTGATATCGATACAAGGAAATCAAATTTTGACTTACATCCATTCATTTTTCTTTCAGTCTACGGAAACAAATGTTGCTTTTTAGTCTTTCGTGTCAACGTCCAAAAAGTCTGAGCTCCAAGAGCATGGATTAGTTTTAAAGCTTTCATTAAACCCGAGCAACGCCGGGCTATACTGCTACTTATTTTATAAAAAAGGAAGATGTCTTCCAGTTTTGTATTCAAAAATGTATTTCTGGTAATAATTTTTTCCTGAAAAAATGTAGATTTTTCTATAAAAGTAATCTATGTACATATTTCTATAAAAGTCTATTTTTATACTTTTATAGCGTTTTGACCCCAGTTTTGGGATAAACTATTTGCCCACAGTTAGGACCCTAACAGGTGCTACCACCTGGGAACAGCGGCAATGAAGAGGTGGTTCCATGCTTCTCACAACCTTTCAATCAGAGGCCTTGCTGTCAGATGCAGTTTATTGTCATACCTGCTTATCCTGCTTATCATTGAAAAACAAGTAAATCCTAAACATTTTTTAACATATTCACTGAAGTACTAAAAAAGAAGATGAGATGTTGATGAAACACAGTAAATTTCTTACCAAAATCGAAACATACAAATGACAATACGACTATGTGCCCTAACAGAGGACGGAAAGAGCGATACTGAGATCCGAAATCATATTGGCATGGCCAATACGATGCATTCCAAAAACTGAGTAGAATATCAAAGATAGAAATATTTCACTGGAAACAAAAAAGAGAGTAATGGATTGTTATGTGATGTTTGTCCTTAAATATGGCAGTGAATGCAAGCAATGACGAGGTTTTGAAGAGGATGGACACGAGAAGGAAACTAATACTTAACATCAGGAAAAATAGCTGAAGTTCCTGGGACATGTAATGAGGAAGAAAGGCGTGGAGAATCTAATACTCACAGGTCAGATTGAGAATGGAAACGAAAAGAAAACTAATACTTAACATCAGGAAAAAACAGCTGAAGTTCCTGGGACATGCAATGAGGAAGAAGGGCGTGGAGAATCTAATACTCACAGGTCAGATTGAGAATAGAAACGAAAAGGATACTAGTGTTTAACGTTTTTTTAAATCATATCACCCCAAGCAAGACGAAAACGCCACTGATGCGCAGGGGGCTACGTAAGAGTGAAAAGATTGGAAAAGTGAAAAACCGGAAACCACAACCTAAACAGGAAACAAGGGATGAGCTTCTTCACCTGTTCAATAGATGTGGGTGGAGTGTGAACCGGGCGATAGTTTAAAACAGCTGAAGTTCCTGGGACATGTAATGAGGAAGAAGGGTGTGGAGAATCTGATACTCACAGGTCAGATTGAGAATGGAAACGAAAAGGAAACTAATACTTAACATCAGGAAAAATAGCTGAAGTTCCTGGGACATGTAATGAGGAAGAAAGGCTTGGAGAATCTGATACTCACAGGTCAGATAGAGGATGGAAATGAAAAGGAAAGTAATTCTTAGCATCAGGAAAAAACAGCTGAAGTTCCTGGGACATGTAATGAGGAAGAAGGGATTGGAGAATCTGATACTCACAGGTTAGACAGAGGATGGAAAAAAGGAAACTAATACTTAACATCAGGATAAGACAGCTGAAGTTCCTGGGACATGTAATGAGGAAGAAGGGCTTGGAGAATCTGATGCTCACGAGACGGATAAAAGGGGAAAACAAGGGAAATCAACGCACAAAATACCTGATTGACCTGAGTAGATGGATGGTGGAACGGGAATTGAGTGCAATAACAGGAGAAGAGTTATTAAGACTGACAAGGGATAAAGACATGTGGATTGAACATGATTGCCTACGTCCTGAAGTGACACAGCACACAATAGAAGAAGAAGATATATCGGTCATGCATCCTTATCACCTTTATTATTATAAAGACGTATTCAGGAGGGAGCATTGCTTGACACCAATAAGCGAAAATACCTAGTGTTAATAACGGAGGCATGTTTTATTAATAAGTAGGGTAGATCAGTCTTCCAATACTTGCATTTTAGCTCTTTTATTCCGTGTTAATTTTATTTGGATAATTTTTTTATTCAATTATTTAAAAAGTGAAATTCTTACGTACAACAATAGAATCAGTTGTTTAACTTCTATTTCATATGTCGGGTTATGGCACTCTACAACTTCCCCTCTTTTATCGATCTATGTTACTTTATTGCTCATATTTGAATTTGTTCTGCTTTCCATGCACTCCGAATCGTCAAATAATTTATTTGTTGTTTCCAGCTGTTTCTTTTGCTCTTCAAAATATAATGCTACTCGAATTCTCTAAGCCTTCTTTCCTCATTAGGTTTCCCAGGTATTGAAGAAATTAGTTTCTGATTGTTAGCAACAATTGTCTTGCCGTTCCTTCTTCTTCTTTTATATGACATGTCTTTCAGGGCGTAGGCGATCATAGCTTTCCAGATCTCCCTGTCCCTAGTAGCTCTTAGCACGCTTTCTCCTGTTACACCACGCAACCCTCGTTCCATCATCCACATGATCAGGTCATTCAAATATGTTATCCGCTGCTTTCCTCTGGCCTGTTAGTAACAGGTTCTCCAAGCCCTCCTTCCTTATTGCATACCCCCAGGAACTTCAGTTGTCTCTTCCTGGTGCTCACTATTAATTTCCTTTTCGTTTCTGTCCTTTCCGAAACCTCGTCATTGCTCACATGCTCGGTCCATGATATCTGCAGCATCCTTCTGTAGAACCATATTTCAATTGCTTCAAGTTTTTCTTTCATCTTCGAAGATATTGTCCAACATTCACTGCCATATTGAAGAACCGACATCACATAGCAATTCAATACTCTCCTCTTTGTTTCTAATGAAACTGTCTAGTTTCTTAATACTTTACTCAGCTTCTGGGATGCTTCTTTCGCCATGCTCATTCGCCTTCGGATCTCAGTGACGCACTTTCAGTCTTCTGTTAGAATACTTCCTAGGTATTTAAATTTTTGTACCTACTTGATTTTAGAGTCCCTCGTCTGTAATTGGCATTTTGGACTACCCTATGCATTCGGTTTTCTTGCAGTTTATTTGTAATCCTTTCTTGTTACTCACTTCAGCTACCTTCCTGTTCCTATCGTCCTTAAAAATTCTTTTCTGAATCACATACTCTGTCCATGGTATCAGCATTTGTCGGTGGAACCACAATAAATCTATATATTTCTGTCATAAATAGTCAGGCGCCCCCGCTGTTCATCTCAGTGTTCTCGACAGGCTCCGAATCGACTCCAGCTACTTTCTCACCGACGGGATGTGGCTTCCCTCTGTCTGTTCATAAATATTTTAATGGCTTCTGCTCCGACGAACTTAAGTCACTTGCTCCCCTGCCACATGAATTTACTCGTGCAACCTGACTGGCAACTAGGTCCCACCCATTCACAGTTAGATCAACCAAATCCAGCTGACAATTCTACTCCAGCAGCTTCACCTTCTTAAGTCAATTAATGTAGGCGTCCGTGTTGAGTTTGAGGTCCTGTGGGAAAATGAATGTAAGCATAACGTCGTCATCACTCCAATGACCTTAATAATCACCATTAAACTCATCCATCTCTTTCCGAATCCTCTGAACTGTCCACAGAGTTGCACACAAATACTCTGAAATGTTCGTATTGCATCTTCCGGCGCGAATGCCAAGCGGTATATCATGCTGTTTCTAAATTTCTGGCAGAGTGAATTACGTCATCGTGCTCCTTTTCTTACAAACGGTACCCAACTGACACTACTATGCAGTCGATAAAATCAAAAACAAACAACGCGCGAAATTAAAAGTATAAAATAGCGACAATTTAGCCATCGTGCCCTGTATGTATAACACTCATTTTAAAAAATCGCTAAGCATGAAAAAAATTGTAAATAGAATCAAAATACGTCTTAAAAGCACTTTCAAAGAATTTACAATAGAACACTAAAATATCCTTAACAAAATAATATATATATATCAAGCCTATGTAATACAATTTTCGATTCTACGCAAATAACCATCTCTGCTATGAAATGCTATGTAATGTCAACAAATGTAAACAGACAATGTTACGGAAAATCCCAAAGACTAACGAAATGGTTTAACAACCGACATATTGAAATTATTTTTTTTAACTTTATTTTTAATCCATACTCGTATTTGAGTAGATAATCTGTTTTTAATAAAACATTTTGTTTCTACCGGCCTGATCATTTTTGAAAAAATTTGTAACGAAAAATTATGCCGTTTGGGAGAATACGAACCTGCAACCCTTAACAACATAGGGGAAAATCATCAATTGATTTGGTGCGTACTAGACCACTCGACCACAAACGATTCCCTCGTCGAACCGAAGTCAACTCAAGCCTATATAACACATATCGGTTGTTAAACCATTTCGTTAATCTTCGAGACACATTGTTTACATTTGTTGATATTACGATACATTTCAGACCAGAGAGGGTTATTTGCGTAGAATCGAAAATTGTGTTATGTAGCCTTGATTTGAATTCGGTTAGGCTATGGTAATATATATATATATATATATATATATATATATATATATATATATATACTAGCAGTTTAGCCTGGGTAGTTTAAGAAATAATAAGAATAAAAAAACACATATGATGAATTTGCAGAGCAAATACTTACACAGCGTCCACCTTCGTCACTTTTATAGATATAGACTAGCAGTTTAGCCCGGTTTCACTCGGGTAGTTTAAGGAATAATAAGAATAAAAAAACATATGATGAATTTACATAGCAAATACTTACACAACGTTCATCCTTATCACTTTTATAGATAACAATGTAGAATGTCTCTATTGAATTAGGGTGGGAGGGGCAACATATATAGATATAGATAATATAAAGTGGGGTGATCGATTCTATATTATAATCAATACATAAACTGATCCATGACTTTGTAGGGGGATAACATATTTTTCTATCCCTAATTTTGGCTTTCTGAAAAATTTCAAGCTGTTGTTATTGTTCTAAAATTTTGATCTACATCTGAGCGCAACACCCGTCGAGCTAGACTGCAAAATGCAGACGCTAAGTCGAATCTATCAAATAAACAAATACTTACACAACGCCCACCCTCGTCACTTATATATATATATATATATATATATATATATATATATATATATATATATATATATACTGTAATGGTTGTTACAATTGTATCACTACACAAAAATCTTCGCATTTCAGAGCTACGTTTGCTCCTTCATCTAGTGATAAGTTGAAATAAAAAGTTAAATGGTGAAAACGATTTATTTTTGGTCATATGATATGTAAGTAAATGTGGTGGCATTTTAGTACAATTTAGCCGGCAGTTTGTAGCCATAGTGATACAGCCTTGGGTTAGAAGAGGGATGCGGAGTAGCTTAGTTTTGGACAAGTTACTTTTTAGTTTTGTCTGGGCAATTCTTATATTGGGATGTAAGGTTTTTTTAAAAAAGGGTAGATACTTTTTATTTTACTACTATCTATGAGTGGATGGAATAAAGTTGCTATCTTGTGTGAGTTTATTTTCTTTTGTTTATACGATGTTCGTTTTTTTAATTTTATTTTGAGGATTAAACATGGGTATTAATTACTTTTTTGGAAGGGTATTATTTTATGTGAATGAGGTATTTTTGGTTAATTAAATCTTAACGAAAAATATTTTCGATGTTTACATAACACTGCTAATATATATATATATATATATATATATATATATATATATATATATGCATATGACTATATATATTATATCATATGACTATATATATATATATATACATATGACTATATATATATATATATATAAATCCTTTTTATGTAAATTTCTCTTCAGCTAATGACGCATCAGGAATTTAATGGATATGCTTTTTAAACATGGCGAACTACTTAAAATTATTTTATACATTATTACAGGAAAGAAAGGCAATTTCAGAAACGTTGAACACGCCATCATTGAATCTGATTATGTAAAATAATGCGACGATTTTACAGACAACCATCATTTGAGTTTACAGGTTTGTAAAAGAAAAAGAAATATCAGTGATCAGAACTTTTGCGATCAGAAATTTCTTGATGATGGAAGAAATCAGTTGAGAATGGGCAGACTGGTCGATTCAAGTTGATTGAAAAGCAACAGTAGCACAAATATATAGTCATTAAATTAAAAAGTTACAGAAAAACATCTCGGAACACAAAATATGTCGAACCTTGAAGCAGATGAGCTATAGCAGTAGTAGATGAGAACAAGAAACTGAAATCTCAAAATATAACTTTTTACTATAAAAGTATACAGAAGAACATCTCAGAGCACAAAATATGTCGAACCTTGAAGCAGATGAGCTACAGCAGTAGTAGATGAGAACAAGAAACTGAAATCTCAAAATATAACTTTTTACTATAAAAGTATACAGAAGAACATCTCAGAACACAAAATATGTCGAACCTTGAAGCAGATGAGCTACAGCAGTAGTAGATGAGAACAAGAAACTGAAATCTCAAAATATAACTTTTTACTATAAAAGTATACAGAAGAACATCTCAGAACACAAAATATGTCGAACCTTGAAGCAGATGAGCTACAGCAGTAGTAGATGAGAACAAGAAACTGAAATCTCAAAATATAACTTTTTACTATAAAAGTATACAGAAGAACATCTCAGAACACAAAATATGTCGAACCTTGAAGCAGATGAGCTACAGCAGTAGTAGATGAGAACAAGAAACTGAAATCTCAAAATATAACTTTTTACTATAAAAGTATACAGAAGAACATCTCAGAACACAAAATATGTCGAACCTTGAAGCAGATGAGCTACAGCAGTAGTAGATGAGAACAAGAAACTGAAATCTCAAAATACCACTTTTTACTATGAAAAACATACAGATGAACATACACTCGCTCTGTCCATGGTATTAACAAAAAATACAACTATATTTTATTCAATTATATATTCGCCATTAATTTCAGTGGCTTGTTGCCACTTCGCATTTTTTAGGTGAAAACATTTTTGACAAATTCTTGAATTCTGGTGTCTCTTAGAGAAATTTTTCTCTATCAAAATGTTTTGCAGCGATCGAAAGTGTCATAACCGGTGGTGCGGACACAGATGATATGGATAAATAATGGCGAGATAATTTCAGGGCACATGGCCTAGTGGATAAAAACGTTAGTTTGATCCAGTGACTTGACCAAAAGACATGTGAGTTCAATACCTGGCGACAGCAGTGGTGAACAAAAAACTTAGAGATTCAAGTTAAATGAAGATAACTAAGACATTTAGAAGTGGTATGACTGAGGGAACAAGAACTATTTACCCCAATGATCAAAATTCCAGTCACCGGTTGAAGGCCAGGGCGTACAACGGCCGAAACATTGTAAATATGACAATAAAAATTAGGGAAGCAGTCCGAATAATGTAACTAAGGTCAGGGTAATATGACGTTGAGTGGGACTAAAACAGTTCAACTGACTTTCAGATTATTTCTTCTGTTATTTAAATAAACAGAGCAAGAGGAATGAGTGCTGCCGGCCATGTGTTTCGAAGCAATAACCCAGCCTCGACTGTTTTGTTTTGGAACCCAAAGTATGACTAACAACGGCGAGGGAGGCCGACGACAACTTCACCTACTATCCTGCTCATGAACACTGAGGTTGAAACATTCGACAACCTCAAATGGGTTATGTCAAAAAGAGAAGAGCGGAGGAGACGTGTGAAGAACTGGGAACCACCCGACCGATGATTCGCGATGTACACGAACTTGCGTCGTCATGGAGACGAAAGCTTTTTGCCTTTTATCAACTGTGTACGCTGCCATGTTGGATGTGCGTTTTGTGCAGTGGATGTCGATTCGGAACAACAAATCGGGGAGCCAAGTTCGAATTCCAGTGGAATGCCTTGCATTCACTTATGCACAAATACCCTTGGGAAAGATATTAATCCGTCTCTTCCCTCCAGTTATCGGTTAAATAATAGAACATATTGGGTTCTGTAGCCTTGGTTAGAAACCAGTCTACCAGTCTAACTTCTACTGGGTATAAATTAGGGGATCGGTTTTCTATTGTTATGAAGTAATAAACTGATCCCCCCCTAATTATACTTAATATATTGATATAATATAATCTATCTCTTCTCCCTCCAGCTATGAGTTCAATGTCAGGACAGATTGGGTTCTATAGTCTTGGCTGGCAACCAGTCTACTGCAGAAAACAATGGCAACCTACTGCGGGATAATCTTTTGTCCAGTCAGTCATGTCTCTTTCGAGACATGATCGCCCAAGCGTGTATCGCGTATGGCACTTAAATGACTGACGCTGCTATGTTAGTATATTTGAAAATTATTTTTAACTGACCCACATTTGATAGTTAGAATGACGCATTTACCAGCCCAGTTGGTTCCCAAAAAAAGTAGTTACTTGTGATTCTACCTGATAGAAATTAATATCTCATAAAATGATTTTGATCCATAAACGCGAATGTATGCTTTAAGAATATGTTAAGATTTAGTGTGAAATAAGAATAAACTGTCATAAAATGTACAAAATAAGATTATTGAAAATCCGACATTGAGACGCCTTGCTGAGTTCAAAAGAACATATTGAATAAGTAACATGGGAGTAGTATATATTAACTGCTCGGCCATCTTATGAGAGAGAGAGAGAAAAACTATTTAAAATCTTTTTTATAATATAAATTGTCAAGCTGACAATTCTACAACGAATACAATTGGAATAAATTTGGAGAACTGTTCGTGAGAAATATGAAAACAATTAAAACAGTGTGAAAAGGAAAAATTCCAAGAGAGATGGACGTGTGCTTTTTAACCGTTTTATGTGCACAACGACGGGGTTTTGGAGAGGACGAAAACGAAAAGGAAGTCGATAGTTAACATCAGGGAAAGACAGATTAAGTTTCTGGAACATGTAATGAGGAAGAAAGTCTTAGAGAATCTAATACTCACAGGACAAATAAAGACAAAGAGAGAGGGGGAAAGCAACGAATTTGGTTCTACAGAAGGATAGTGAGGATATCATGGACCGAATATGAGAGCAACAACAAGGTTTTGTAAGGGATGGAAACGAAAAGGAAACTAATACTTAACATCAGGAAAAGACAGCTGAAGTTCCTGGGACATGAAATGAGGAAGGAGGGCTTGGAGAATCTGATACTCACAGGTCAGATAAAAGATGGTAACGAGAAGAAAACTGATACTTAGCATCAAGAAAATACAGCTGAAGTTTTTAGAACATGTAATAAGGAAGAATGGCTTGGAGAATCTGATACTCACAGGGGAAATAGAGGATGGAAACGAAAAGGAAACTAATACTTAGCATCAGGAAAAGACAGCTGAAGTTTTAAGAATATGTAATGAGGAAGGAGGGCATAGAGTATCTGATACTCACGCGACAGAAAGACGAAAAGAGAGACGGGGGAAAGTAAAGAATGATATACTTGACGGACTTTAGCAAATGGGTGGCAGAGCAGGGTTTAGGAGGGGTAACAAAACAAAAAGGTGTTAAGAGCTACAAGGGATAGAGGGATGTGGAAGGCCATGATCGCCTACGTCCTGAAGGGACACGGAGCATAAAAGAAGAAGAAGAAGAATAAGAGTGTGTTAAGAGCTACAAGGGATAGGGAGATGTGGAAGGCCATGATCGCCTAAGTCCTGAAGGGACACGGAGCATAAAAGAAGAACAATTAAAAGGGTGTAAAGAGCTACAAGGGATAGGGAGATGTGGAAGGCCATGATCGCCTACGTCCTGAAGGGACACGGAACATAAAAGAAGAACAATTAAAAGGGTGTAAAGAGCTACAAGGGATAGGGAGATGTGGAAACCATGATCACCTACGTCCTCAAGGGACATGGCACATAGAAGAAGAAGAACAAGACAAAGGTGTTAAGAGCTACAAGGGATAGGGAGATGTGGAAGGCCATGATCGCCTACGTCCTGAAGGGACATGGCACATAGAAGAAGAAGAAGAAGAGAAAGGGTGTTAAGAGCTACAAAGGGTAGGGAGATGTGGAAGGCCATGATCGCCTACGTCCTGATGGGAAATGGCTAACAGAAGAAGAGCTATAAATAACTAATCAGTAATGAGAAGACTTGGATTCATACTTCATCAGAATTTGATAAATAAGAAATTATATTATGGATATAAAGTGGGGGATCAATTCTCTAATACAATCAATATATAAAATGATCTCTCACTTTGTGGTGTTGCTCGTTTCTATGCCTTTATATGCTAGATTTATGGGCTTGTGCAAATGGATGGCAGAAAAGGTGTTAAGAGCATCAAGGTATAGGGAGATGTGCAAGGCCATGATTACCTACGTCCTGAAGGGACACGGCACATAGAAGAAGAAGAAGAAGAAGAAGAAGAAGAACTTTCCGGTAGATAACATTTAATTCCTTAAACAGGTTAAAATTCTAGTGATCAGGGAAGCATTCCCTTGGGAGTCGCTTCCACAAAGCAGTGGTTTGTGGAAAAATGCTACTCGAGTAGAACTTACGTCTCGAATGAAAGAAGGGTAGTTTGCTACAATATGCGAAGCATGGAGGGCCTTAGCCGTGAAGATTAGAACTGGTGGAATGTAATTCGTCTGAAAACTTTCAAAGGAAAAAGCATTAGAGGGGCGAGAGGCTCGCTGTATTTCGTTTGTGAAAAAGAGATTGAAGGGTAGAAAATATTTACAATTTTACGACTACTTTGTTCCATAAATCTGTTATTTCATTGATCTTTCTCCTCAGAAACGTCGTTTTATTCTCTTCCGCTCCCAGTAACCTCATGCGTTTGAGAGGCTTTATCGCCTTGCTTTGGGTGAAATGATTAAAGAATCGCAGATAAAAAAAAAATTGATTTTGCATGAAGGAAAGCATCAGAAAAAAATTCAAAATATATCGATTTTGGTAAGAATGTAGTTTTATTTAAATTTACTAGAATAATGGAATAAAATTTATTTGTTTGAACATTATATTTAATAGATAATCGTATTTGAGTGGATAGTCTCTTTTTCTGTAATATTCGAGAAACCTCGATAGGAGAATACTTTCCAGTAGTATTTGAAACTACGACCATCATCTAAACTTATTTATAAATGGAACTGTGTGTGTGTGTGTG
The DNA here is from genome assembly GCA_037127315.1 of Ascarosepion bandense. Classification (NCBI taxonomy): domain Eukaryota; kingdom Metazoa; phylum Mollusca; class Cephalopoda; order Sepiida; family Sepiidae; genus Ascarosepion; species Ascarosepion bandense. The sequence goes on from JBBBDQ010001487.1 coordinate 835,254, forward strand.
TGTGTGTGTGTGTCCGTTACCTATAGACTCCGAAACGGCTGAACCGATTTTCTTGAAAATTTACACAGTTGTACTATAAGCGTCTGCAAGTGTTCTTAGCTAGGTTTTGTGTCGAGGTACCCGCGATAAATATCGAAAATCGATAATCGAAAAAATCGGGTTATAGAAGGAGTGGTTTGATTTTAATCAAATTTGATACACTCATAGACAAAGACATAAGAAACGATATTCAGAAGTTTCAAGGTTGCAGTTCTTACAATAGTGCAGAAAATCGATAATATATATATATAAAAGGCAAGATGTTTGTGTGTGTGTCTGTTTACCTGTCTGTATGTCCTTTATACTCATCCACAATTTTTATCCGATTCTCATCAAACTTCACACAAATATTCTATAGGCCGAGTCTGAGCTCCAGGACCATGGATTAGTTTTAAAGCTTTCATTACACCCGAGCAACGCTGGGCTATACTGCTAGTATATATATATAGAAGAAACCATCAATAGATTTGATATCTCTTACCACTCGACCACGGAAGATTTCATAGTAAGACAACATCGAATTAAGCCTTAAATACATAAGTTCCTGGTTTCTTACAACATATATATCTTCTCTGGTTCGTATCATAATGTAAACAACCGCAAAGGAAATAATACGAACTTTTACGGAAAGTAACGAAATGGTATTAACCGACATATTTATTTAAATTTATTTTTTGCGTTATGTTTTGCGTAGTAGTAGTCCCAGCACAGCTATCAAGGTTTAATGTGACGACAGGGTTTTCTGTTTTTTATCTCTCCGGATATTCTCTATTTATACTTGCCAATGAATTTAAATATGTTACTACACCTCCCTGAACCGGAGCGGTCGTACACCCTTGTTTTTTTGTTTTTGTTTTGTTTTTTTGTTTTGTTTTACTACTCCTTTGGCAGCCCAGCTGCAGTCACTATCTCACCGGCGTGATGTGGCTTCCCTGTGCCTCTTCTATAAATACTTTCACGGCTTCTGCTCTGATGAACTTAGATCACTGGTGCCCCCTAGGTATGAATTTGCACGAGATACTAGATTAGCAACTAGGTCCCACTCTTTTACAGTGAAACAGATGAGATGTAACCGCAATTTCTACTCTAACAGCTTCTTTTGTCGCACTTCCCGTTTGTGGAATTCCTTTCCATATACTTGCTTCCCCGACAGCTACAATCCCCAGGAATTTAAATGTAAGGTCAGTCGACACCTCTTATCACACTAACTCGCATCCATTCTCTCAAACACTCTTCCCATCTACTCAACTCTCATCCTCGGTATCCCAATTCGTTTCCTTCCAACATTTCCTATAACTAACCACTCTTTCTCATCACTTTCCCCTATGTAAGTCCCCTGCGCAACAGTGGCAGTAGAATGGCTTGCTTGGGGTGGAACGATTAATAAAAAAAAATTGTTTTTCTTTTGTCCTTCTTCTTGTATTTCTTGTTTTCTCTTTAATGGTGATCTTGGTCTCTCTTCAATTTCTTCTTCATAGTCATCTGTCTATTCATTCTAACTTTTCTTCCGGCTCTGTTCCACTTTTGTAACTTTTTACCTCTTCTTGTGCCTGACCTTCCATTTCCACATCCTGCAGCTCGTTCCTGCTTCTGAACTGATCTGCATGTGTCAGTATATGCTGCCAACTCTTTCTCAAGTATAGCCGTGTTGTGTCATATTTTTGTATCAAGGAACTTGCTTCTTCTGGATTCGCCTCTATTCTTTCTATACCATTTTTTTCCTTTCGTTGCAAAGGGCATAGATAGTTATGAAGACTCTAATGTGTCTTCCCACTAATGCCAAAGGGCTTAGTTTACTTCCCGTGTGTGAAATGGATCTGTAACTGAGGAGCATTTTTGGTAAATAGGCTTCTATATTTTCATTCAGTGGTGAGAATGCTTTCAATCCCATTTTCACCGTTTGCATCATTCTTTCAGCAATGTCAAATTGTCAAATTGTGGGTGATATGTGGGTGTCTTGGAGGGGATACATTTAATTTGTTTTAACTATGTGCATAAGTTCTCCTCTCTAAATTCGGGTGCATTGTTGGTGACTACATTTCTTGAAAATATAGTTTTTTGTCTTTGCTTTATTGTGAGGACTTTTCTGTCTTTTACTCTGACAACGTCTGGCCGTGCTGAATATGAGTCCACTAATACCAATAATAATCTCCCATCTCTGATATGTGCGTGATCCATGTTGGACCCTAAATCATGGCCCTGCTTCATTGGGTCATTTTTTTTTGTTTTGTTTTGTTTTGTTTTGTTTTTTGTTTTTTTGTTGTTTTTTTTTTTTGTTTGTTTTTTTTTGTTTTTTCGCATGTTTTGGGCATCTCTGAACTTATTCTTCTACGTCTTTTGAATATTCTAGCCATCAAGTTTGCAACTTTAGTCTTCTTTGCATTGCTGTTATGCCAAAATCTACGTCATCATGTACTCCTCTTAATATGTCCCTTCTCATTATTTGTGGAGCTACTATTACATCTCCATTGCATATTATGCCAATTTTTATGGTTAGTTTATGCTTTGTTTTCTTAAAGGGTCACTCTGCCATCGAACAATTGCTCCAGATATTATTTTTATTCTCTCTACTTGTTATTGGGTCTTGCTTTGTTTTTATTTTGAGTCTATTTAGAGGAAGAACGTCCATTTCCACCCAGTTCATTATTTTATCTTCAGCATTTTCTTGTCTTTTTTCTGTTTCATTCGTGAACTGTAATCTTAATAAAGCGTCTACGTGAGGAATATTGTTACCTTTTACGTATCGCTCGGGCGATCATGTCTCGAAAGAGACATGACTGACTGGGCAGAAGCTTATCCCGCAGTAGGTTGTCATTACTTTCTGCGGTAGACTGGTTGCTTGTCAAGGCAATAGAACCCATATTTAACCTATAACTTGAGGGAAGAGACGGATTAATACCTTTCCCAAGGTTATTTGTAAATAAGTAAATTCAAGGAATTCAACTGGAATTCGAACTCGGCTCCCCGATTTCTCGTTCCAAGCCGATATCCACTGCACCACACTGCACATCCCTTTTACGTTTGTTAAAATCAAATGCAAAGAATTTTATTGCTAGTCTTATAATTCTTGATTATGTGTGTTTTGGCGATTATTTTCTTGGGTTAAAAATGAATTCTAATTGTTTGTGGTCCTATTTTAATAATTTTTTCTATCACAAAGTTTCGTGCCCTTTCCATGCTCCACACAATTGCTAGCGCATCTTTTTCAATGTTCGAGTATTTCATTTCTGCTCACGTTAACTTTCTTAATATGTACATGATTGGAATGTTCTTTTTGTGATAGAACAACAGTAATCGCTATTTTACTTGCGTTAGTGGTTAACACTACTTCCTTTTATGGATGAAATTTTTTTATTATTGGTTTGCTCCGTATAATATACTTTAGTTTTTCAAAAGCGATAGTTTGTTTTGTGCCCAGTCAAATTCATTGTTCTTTGTTTTTGTTTTGTTTTTTTGTTTGGTTGTTGTTTTTTATTTTTTTATTTGTTTTTTTTTTTTGTTTTTGTTTTTTTAAGTAATTTTGAAAACTGCATTATCGTGTCGCTGTATTTTTATATGTATTTACGATAAAAATTTATCAGCTCTAAAGAGGATCCTAATTATTTTTATTTGTCGCAGCAGCTATTTCTGTTATTTTCTTTGTTAGTCTATAATCGGGTGATATGCCCTCTTTTGATATTTAATATTCAATATATGATATTTTTTACGATTACATTTATCTTTGCTTATGGTCAAGACTGTCTTTTTTAATCTCACTAAAATTTACTCTGCTTTATATTTTCATTCTATTTCATTCTTGCTCCTACACTCTATCAATTGCTTTTTGAAACATATAGCTGAAAGTCTTTAACCCTAACGGTAGAGTCTAACTTAATAAGCCTATATGGGTGTTTATCGCGGTTATTTCTTTGAATTTCTCGCTTATTTCTATTTCATTGTATGCTGCCTTGAGATCAATTTTTGCGAAGTAGGCGCAAATACCCTTGGAAAAGTTATTAATCTGTCTCTTCCCTCTAGTTATGGGTTAAATAATAGAACAGATTGGGTTCTGTTGCCTTGGTCGGCAACCAGTCTACCGCAGAAAGCAATGGCAAACTACTGCGGGATAATATTCTGCCCGGTCAGTCATGTCTCTTTCGAGACATGATCGCCCACGCGTGTATTACGTATGGCACAACTGACTCAATTTTTGCTAAATCATGCTCGCAATTTCGATATTTGGCAAAGGAAACGAGTCTGAACATATCTGGTGATTTACCCCTATCTTGTAATCACCACATATCCTTAAATCTCCGTCAGGTCTCTTCATCGCTAATGTCAGTTACGTCCAATTACTACCACCTTGAATTACACTTTCTAGTATACGTTATTTTATCATTTTGTTTAATTTGGCTACTACCAAAGGTAGGATACGAACTGGAACTTTTCTTGATTCTGTACACTCTGGGTAATAGTTTTCTTTTAGTCGAATGATTCAATAATTCTATTTCAGTTCCTTCTGCTTCTATGGAATTGATTAAAGCTTTTATTTTCAATACTTTTATTGAAATAAAATTATTTTGCAAAATAAACAATCAACAAAAATGTGAAATTCATGAACCATTAATTATTGTATTTTTGGAATATGAGAAAAAAAACAATTTGAATTATATCAAAATCTCTAAAATCTGAATCATTTTATTCGGAATTAATAAAAAGGCACATTAAACTATATATAATATTATATAACTCCCATTAATCTATTTGTCTGTCTCTTCTTCTTCTTCTTCTTCTTCTTCTTCTTCTTCTTCTTCTTCTTCTTCTATGTGCCTTGTCCTTCCAGGATGTAGGCGATCATGACATTCCACGTCTCCCTTATCCCTGGTGGCTCTTAGCACGCCTTCTCCTGTTACATCACCCAAACCCCGCTCTGCCATCCACTAGCTCAAGCCCATAAATCTAGACTATAAACCGGAATCCCAATCATAGTCTTAAAGACATGTGCCCCTGAACTCTCCTCTGTCCTTTCTAAGCTCTACAACTTCTGCCTCTCTGCTTCCTGCTTTCCTGCCTGTTGGAAATATTCCTCTGTAGTTCCTATATTTAAAAACTCCGGAGAACAGTCGGACCCCGCAAATTACCGCCCTATCAGCCTTCTTCCGATCTTTGGCAAAGTGTTCAAGGCATATTATCAACGCCGATCTCATTCAGCACCTCACAGAACACAGGCACCTCTCGGACAAGCAGTATGGTTTCCGCTTCACCAGGTCTACTGCCGATATGCTAACGACCATCACCGAGTATATCTACCAGGCACTCGACAGGAATGGTGAAGCCCGAACCGTCGCCTTGGATATCTCTAAAGCGTTCGACAGAGTTTGGCATGCTGGCCTTCTATGCAAACTGCGGAGATATGGTATAGCTGAACAATTGTTTGAAACTAATCCAGTCATTCTTATCTAACCGCACATTGAAAGTGGTATTAAACGGACATGCCTCCCAGAGCTACCATTCGAACGCGGGTGTCCCTCAAGGCTCTATCCTAGGTCCTACGCTCTTTCCGATCTACATTAATGATCTCCCCGATACCATAATATCCCAAGTAGGTATGTACGCCGATGACACCACAGTTTACTCTCGCCTCGATCAAAAATCTGGTGTGGGCGACAAAGCTAACCTTGCAGCCGAGATTGGAAAGGACCTCCAATCCGTAGTGGACTGGGGTAAGAAATGGCTTGTAAATTTTAATGCTTCTAAAACGAAGCTACTATCAATTAACCATCATAGACAACCGCACCTACCTCCCATTATCATGGACCAGGCTTGCCTCCCAGAGAGTAAAACACTACGCCTCCTTGGTCTCACACTTTCAGCGGACCTCAAGTGGAATGACTATATAGAATCCATTGCTAAATCCGCTGCTATGAAAGTCGGTTCTCTGTACAGGGCCCGGAGGTTTTTTCCGTCTGAATCTATCCTGCACCTTTATAAATCTACCATCCGCCCGTGCATTGAATACTGTTGCCATATCTGGTCGGGTACCCCTGCTATTCTCCTTGGGCTTCTCGACAAGGTACAACGGAAGGGTCTGTAATGTGATCGATACTGACTTGGCAGACCGCCTGCAGTCTCTCTCTCACCGGCACGACGTGGCTTCCCTGTGTCTCTTCTATAAATACTTTCATGGCTTCTGCTCCGATGAACTTAAATCAGTGGTGCCCCCTAGGTTCGAATTTGCACGAGATACTAGATTAGCAACTAGATCCCACCCTTTTACAGTGAAACCGATAAAATGCAACCGCAACTTCTATTCTAACAGTTTCTTTTCTCGTACTTCCCGACTGTGGAATTCCCTTCCACATGACTGCTTCCCCCGACAATTACAATCTCCAGGAGTTTAAATGTAAGGTCAATAGACACCTCCTTAACAGACTAACTCGCTTCCATTCTTTCAAACACTCTTCCCATCCTCCAAACTATCTATCACCCCCCCCCCTTCTGACATTTCCTATATCTGACCACTCTTTCAATTTACCTTCCCCTATGTATCCCCAAGCGTAATAGTGGCAGTGGAATGCCTTGCTTGGGGTGAAACGATTAAAAAAATGTATAGAAACTAGCATGGCCACAAAATGAGGGATCAGTTTATATATTGATTATAATATAGAATTGATTCTCCATTTTATACCCACATTATAATTTCTTATAAACAGTTGGCATATATATTCTTCTTCTATGTGCCTTGTCCTTTCAGGGCGTAGGCGATCATGGCTTTCCACGTCTCCCTATCTCTGGTGGCTCTTAGCACGCTTTCTCCTGTTACACCACGCAACCCTCGTTCCATCATCCACCTGATTATGTCTTTAAGATATGTTATCCGTCTCTCATTTCCCTCTATCTAGCCTGTTAGTATCAGGTTCCCCAAGCCCTCCTTCCTCATGGCCCAGGAACTTCAGTTGTCTCTTCCTGATGCTCAGTATTAATTTCCTTTTCGTTTTCATCCTTTCCGAAACCTCATCATTGCTTACATGCTCGATCCATGATATCCGCAGCATCCTTCTGTAGAACCACATTGTAGCTGCATCAAGTTTTTCCTTCATCTTTGATGATATTGTCCAGCATTCACTGCCATATTGAAGAACTGACATCACATAGAAAACCATTACTCTCTTCTTTGTTTCTAGCAAAATTGTCCTGTTTCTTAATACTCTTCTCAGCTCCTGGAATGAGTCCTTGTGATTTTGGATCTCAGGAATATAAATGTATAAAAACAGTTGTGGTCACAAAGTGAGGGGTCAGTTCATATTTTGATTTTAATATGGAACTGATCCCCCACTTTATATCCAGTATTCTTTTCTGTAGAACCACATTTCGGTTGCTTCAAGTTTTTCCTTCATCTTTGATGATATTGTCCAGCATTCACTGCCATATTGAAGAACTAACATTACATAGCAATCCAGTACTCTTTTCTTTGTTTTTAGCCAAATTTTCCTGTTTCTTAATACTTTACTCAGCTTCTGGAATGCGTTTTTTGCCATGACAATTCGCCTTCGGATCACTGTGTCACACGTTCCGTCTTCTGTTAGAACATTTCCTAGGTATTTAAATTTTTGTACCTGCTTGATTCTAGTATCCCCTGCCTTTATTTGGCATTTTGGGCTGCTCTTTTTGTTGATGACCATACATTCGGTCTTCATTCATCCCACCGTCAAAAATAGCCATGCATTGATCTAACGAAACCAAATTTTAGGGAGAAATATAAACAGGTAAGTGGTTACAATCTACAGTCGGTTTTACAAGGATGCTTAGCTTATTAACTTTTTTGAAAAAAATAGGTTTTATTATTTAACAAGCAAAATACTCCCACTATTTGAAAAACAATTTAATGATTAAAATAAATACTTATTTAATAAAAATGCAATATTATTTTTTGCATATCTTTTATTTACGGTTGTATAAATACAAGGATCCAGTTTCCAGTTCACTCTGCGTTTGCATGAACTAGAAGTTATGCCAGGATTCATCAATGGAGGCCACAATTTCAACAATATAAGGTATGCAGATGATACAGTGCTGATAGCAGACACAGAAAGAAAACTACAAGACCCCCTACAGAAGGTAGCTGAAGAGGGTGACAAGAAAGGACTACAAATAAACTGCAAGAAAAACGAATGCAATGTCATCAGCAAAAAGGACAGCCTAAAATGCCAATTACAGGTGAAGGAGTTGTTAATTGCGATTTGTCATTTCAAGCTGCTATTATTTCGGCCACCCACCGAAACGACAGAGGGGTTACGAGCTGATTTAAGCTGTCCATCTTGTCTTTCGTATAACCTATAAGTGCCTAATTTGACAAAACCTTTTGTACTAATGTGTTGCAAACATTTCACATATCTCTAACTGATTCTAAGTTTGAGCGTATTTTTATTTTTATTTTTTAATCAAGTTGTTGAGACTTCCAACCTAGTGATCGGAACAAATAGTTCGTTTCAAAATTTCAATCACCTGAAAAAGGCAGGAGCGTACAACGCTCGAAACGTCGTGAATATGACAACAATAAAAATGATACCAACAGTCCGAACAATGTAAATAATATAAATACCTCATCTCAGAAATATAGACAAATATTCAGACTTTCTGTTTTCCTCATCTTTATTGTCATATTCACGATGCTTCGGCCGTTGTACGCTTCGGCCTTCATCGGGTGCTTGGAATTTTGAACCGAAAACTTTATTTGGATTAATGGGGTATATCATTCTCGTGCCATGCCGCTTACGGATGTCATGTAGTTATCTCTCTTTCACTCAACACTCTAGATATTTGTTTACCACTGCTGTAGCCAGGTATTGAACTCACAACTCTTTGGGTCAAGTCACTAGATGTAACCAACGCTTTTATCCACTGGGTCATGTGACCTTGAGGAAATAAAGGGTTCGGTTCGAAATTTCAATCACCTGAAAAATATCGGAGCGTACAACGGCTGAAACGTCGTGAATATGGCAATAAAGATTAGAGCAACAGTCCGAACATTGTAAATAATGTAACTGAGACTTCTTGTTGAATATGTTTGGATGCAACTGCATGGTTTGCAATTATCCGTAGAGTTCACGATCCGGAGAAAACCTGTCTACCACGGATAACGAGATCGTAAAAACCAAATAAGCTAAATGCACTTCGTGTGAAAGATTTATTGATTCTATTCATTGTTCAGCAGTTAACAACTGTAATATTATGCGACTGTCATAAAAAAAAAGGAAATTTTTGACGCGCTTTAGGTGGAGGGGTTTTTGTTTTTCGTTTTTTTAAGTTTACCTGCTTCGTACACAACCTGATTGTATTACAGTCCCCCACCCCTTTCGTATACATGCAGAACCGAGTTTCTTTTACAACCCACAAATCACATTATCGCGTGAAAAGTTTGCTTACAAATATTTATGTTCATAAAAAAGGTCTAACATTTTTTGGCGCATATCTGTTTTATGCTTTGTCATCTACATAGCAACTAACTAGTAGCTTTTATTTTCGGTCTTCTTTTTCTTTTATGTGTCATATCCATTCAGGGCGTAGGCGATCATGGCCCTCCACATCTCCCTGTCCTTGGTGGCTCTTAGCACGCTTTCTCCTGTTGCACTATGTAACCCTCGTTCCGTCATCCACCTAATCAGGTCCTGCTTTCCTCTGTCTCTTTTTCCCTCTATCTGGCCTCTTAGTAACAGATTCTCCAAGCCATCCTTCCTCATTGCATTCCCTAGGAACTTTAGTTGTCTCTTCCTGTAGCGCACAATTAATTTCCTTTTCGTCTCCATCATTTCCAAGACCTCGTCATTGCTCACATGCTCGATCCATGATATCCGCTGCATCCTTCTGTAGGACCACATTTTAGCTGCTTCAAGATTTTCCTTCATCTTCGAAGATATTGTCTAATATTCTATGCCATATTGAAGAACCGACATCACATAGCAATCCTGTACTCCCCTCTTTGTTTCTAGTGAAACTGCCCTCTCTCTTAATACCTTATTCAGCTTCTAAAATGCGTCCTTCGCTATGCCAATTCGCCTTCGGATCTCAGTGTCACACTTTCCGTCTTTTGTTAGAACACTTCTTAGGTATTTAAACTGATTTTCAGTTAGATTTTTCGAGTAAGGATTTTCTTTTTTAAACTTTGTTTGTGCAAGGAAAGTTTCTCATTTAATATAATTCAAATCAAGTTAACGTTTTCCTTCCATGTGAATTGGGAAGGTTAATTGATATTCGTTTTTCTTTTTCTTTTTTTTTTTTTTGTCGTTTGCTGCTAAAAATGTCACCTGAAAATGTCATAGTACGAAAATGGAAAAAAATCGTCCCATTAACGAAAAAAGTAATGAATAAACATCTTTTTAAGCTTGCCTATATCTCATTAATCAGGAATTAATAGCCGACGAAAATAAACCTTTTTCTTTGATAAGATCATTCTCCTCTCTATTAATTTCCTTTTAGAATCATCTGATGAATATTATCAATCAAGTTCAGTTCACCGTAAACGCTGCAATGGCTTCACCATGTACTGCTCTTTATTTTATCTACTCGGGGCTTTTTAGATGGGAGAAGAAACAAAAGAAAAGAGAAATTTAGCGCCTTCAATTTAAATTTAAGCACTCCATCTTTTCTAATTGACATATATTACGAGTAAAAAAACGCTTAAATAAAGATATATCACTGATGTTAGATGGAAGTATTTTATAACCAACGAATCATAAGAGAAACTGAACGATTCTGCAGCAGACAAAAATGTAACATTTGTATTTCTTCAATGTTCGGACTGTTGTCCTCATATTTATTGCCATGGTTACGACGTTACAGCATTTAATATGCTCCGGCCTTCTTCAGGTGATGGGAATTTCAAACCGAACCCTTTATTTTGATCACTGGGGTATATCATTCTCGTTTCATGTGCCATGCTACTTCTGGTAGCCATGTAGTTATCTCCCTTTAACTCAACTCTCTAAGTCCTTTGTTCACCACTGCTGTAGCCAGGTATTGAACTCACAACTCTCCGGGTAAAGTCACTGGAACTAAGCAACGCTTAACTCAATCCTCTAAGTTATTTGTTCACCACTGCTGTAGCCAGGTATTGAACTCACAGCTCTTCAGGTGAAGTCACTGGAACTAACCAACGCTTTAACTCAACTCTCTAATTTATTTGTTCACCACTGCTGTAGCCGGGTATTGAACTCACAACTCTTTGAGTCAAGTCACTGGAACTAACAAATGCTTTTATTCACTGGGCCATGTGTTCCATTCAAAATTCCAACCTGAAGAGGGCCGGAGCGTACAACAACCGAAACGTCGTAAACATGGCATTAAAGATGAGGACAAGAGTCCGAACAGTGTAAATAATGTAAATACCAATTCATCTCAAAAGTATAAACCAATAGTTACAACTGTGTTTGTGTCCACAATCAACCAAAAAGTTATATATAAAATTGGTTCCTAAAGTAATGCTATATTCTCTATTATTATTAAGTTGTTCCTCTTTCTGAGAAAGAACTTTATAGATTAAGGGAGTGGCGATCCTCAAAAGTTTGCGAACCATTCACTTTTGAAGAAACTGAAGCATCCAACCGAACATGCTTTGGATTTTCTTTTTTATTGGTTTACTGTATCCCCAAAAGATGTACTTAGAGTGATGAAAGCCAAATATCTAGTCAATTCCATAGGGTCTAGAGTGATCACGAGTGACGGCGAATGTTTATGCCTTCATTCCTCTTCTCACATTTATTTTATCATTTCATCCCAAACAAGGCGGTGCAGCCACTGGTGTGCAGACGGCTACATAAAAGAGTAAAGGTTTTAGGCAGGAGGAGAGTGAAGAGAAAGACGAACCAGCTACAGAGTTTGAAAGAGAAAGGCCAAGAGAAGGATGTGAACAAAGAAGTGAAGACAGTTGTGAAGGTAGAGAGAAAGGAAAAGAACAAGATACACGGGGTGATGTGGAAATGTCTAGAGTTAAGTGGATAAGAGATGGTCATTGACATTGCATTTAAATTCTTGGAGATTATAGCCGTCAGGAAAACAAGTATACGGAAGGGAGTTCCACAGGCGGAAAGCTCGAGAAAAGAAGCTGATGGAGTAGAATTAAGAAAGGGCCAAGAGAAGGATATGAACAGAGGAGTGAAGACAGTTACAAAGGACGAGAGAAAGAACAAGATATACAGGGTGATGTGGAAATGTCTGGAGTTAAGTGGATAAGAGATGGGCATTGACATTGCATTTAAATTCTTGAAGGTTATAGCCGTCAGGAACGCAAGTATATGAAAGGAAGTTCCACATGCGGAAAGTTGAAGAAAGGAATCTGATGGAGTAGAATTGTCGGCTGCATTTGGTTGATCTAATTGTAAAATGATGGGACCTTATTGCTTACCCGAGTGGCCTTAGACTCAACACGGAGACCTACATTAAGTGCCTTGAGGAGGTAGTGTTGCTCGAAGTCAATAGGGTGGCTGCTTGTAGACAATGTATCTAGCAACATATCTCTGCATCATGTCTCAGAAGCAAAAAAAAAAACAATCATGGCTTGTCAGACAGTCTCTACGACCACATCACCTTCTTACATCTGACCACCCAACTCCCCAAACTTCAACCTCTTTGATTATTATGAGTGGGACACACTTAAGCAAAAAAACAGCAAAACTCCTTTCAATACCAAAAATGGATTGTAACCGAGTGATGACAACATTAACGGTTCATCCATGACACACGTGTTCGAATCTCACTATGATGGATTTATCAATATGAATTCTTGGTTACAGTTTATCTTTGTCAGTGTTTAGAAAAAGAAATGGGCTTGAGCATCTATCTATCTATCTATCTATCTATCTATCTATCTATCTATCTATCATAGTCTGTTCCTATCTATCTATCTATCTATCTATATATATATATATATATATATGGGTCTTATTATCTATCTATATATCTATCTGTCTGTCTGCTCATACGGATACCTCCTTGTAACGCAAGATAATACCGTGGAGATCTTAGCTCTTAAAAATTGTGGCCTTGTGCCAAACTTAGATCTTTTGGTTAAATACCAATATCAATGAACAAATATATGCATTTATTTGTTTTCTTATTGAGGTTAAATTCTAATTCCAGCCTGATTTTTATTTCAAGTTGATCCCAAGTATAAATTCTATCAAAGCCTAAAATAATTTAATATCATTTTACAAAAACAATTTTTACAGGTCATGTCCGTTCTTCCAGCGAAGATTGTAATTAAATACGACAATAAGTTTTTGATAGTTTTTTGCTTCGGGAATCTTGTTTGTTTTCAGTATAATATATGGTGTCAGTTAACTTTGTGTTTCACAGTATAAATTTCTATATTTGTAAAATCAGTCGTGCGAAATTCAAAAGCCAAGCATTTTTATCCTCTTACATAATGACTGATATTCGAATCCTATAATGTTGTATCACGCCAAACATTTGAAAATTTTAGGCGTCTATTTTCTTTTTTCAATAATGTAATAGAAGCATCTTTATTAAAAATGGGATAAATCTTCTGTCAGTTGTACAAGACTCATGTGCATTAATGTTTTCTATAATGGCATTTGGTGTTTAGAACTTTATAATTTTGTAAACGTTTTTTTTTATCACATGCTGATGGCATCGTTCTGGGGCCAGTTATGCAAATGTATAGCTGCTCATGGAATTAGTTAGAAAATTATTGAATATATAATTAAGACATTAGTTATGTGGCTAAAAAAAATTTAATGTAGTTTTTATAAAGGTTATATCTATAAGTAATTCTACGCATTTTGCAATACATTTTGCATAATATCTTTGCGTTGTCTCCACGGTGATTGAAAAGTAACTCCCTATTTTATGTATGGATGTTATTCTTTGCGGTTGGTTAAAGGATGAACAACTACTATACCAAACCAAGAATTTGGAAGAACTTGATAGGCGAATAAAAGAAATTATGTCTTACATACCACCAGAGTCCCTGGTGAAATCAGTTAATGCATTTCTTGGGCGACTCAAGAAGCTGATAGCGAAATTTGGTGTCCATATCGAATGTTAAACGCTTTCCACTTATATCCGTTTCTTACAAAAAACATAGTTAATAAATAAATGATAAGTATTTTCAAATTGGGATTTATTTTTGAATCACCCTGTATATGAGTATCGATCTAATATTGATAGGAAGATAATGCCCTTTTGTTCTATATTGATTAATATGTCAATATTTTCTGAACAATGACATGTTAGTTGACGTGATAGGGCTGTAACTATTTGACTAATTTAGAAATTAATTTCTTTAATTAACATTGAAACTACAATCTCCAAATGGATAATAGAATTCATATTCTACTTCAAAATGCTACATTCCTTAAGAACGTTGGCGATTATGGCTCTGCACAATTTGCATTGTATCTTTAATAAATTTTGTCTTTTTGTTATCTTTTATAATTCTCTCTGTTCTGCCGTCTATCTACTAGATTGGCTATTCCCTGTTTTCATCTTCTCCTCATCTTACACTTTCTGATATAATTATGTGCATTAACATCGCATTCCTTGACACACTGCTTTTAACAAACCTGCGTCATTCTTTACATGTTTCGTGTTTGGAATCATATTTTTTATGCATTTAAGACTTAATTAGATTTTTATATTAAGTTCTTTTTATTTATAGATAATTGAGTAAGTTATATGTAAATGGCTTCTATAATTTTTCATCTATTTTACAGTCAGATTTATAAATTATTCTAAGGAGTTGGTATCCATTCATCTCGCGAGACAATGGTTCGCTCTGTTTGATCAAAATTCAGTCTGTGAGTAGCGGCTGAACAATCTCCTGTTGCTCCCTTACCGGATAGAGAGACTGAAATTGCAATTCTTTTTCAGGTTTTTTTTTAAATTTTAAGTCGTTATTTTTCTATACCCAGCTTGAGTTGCTCTATTCTTTCTTGCTGCTCAAGTTGCTTTTCTTGCCATTTAAGCTCCCGTTGATTTTGTTGCTCAAGTTAGAATTTAAGAATTTCGCGTGTAGTGGATCTAAATTCGCCCATGTTTATACGTGTGTTTTTGTTTTGTTTTTTAAATTACTCGAATATAAATTAAATTCAAATGAAAACATTTTCTTTTCCTTTGAATAATAAAAAAAAATTAGTTTTTTACTCACTCAGTAACGAAATAACAATTAATTGAAAGTGAATAGCTTTAATTTTTTACTGACTCAGAGAATCACAAGTGTTTTTTTTTCTCGAAAAACATGAATTCTCGTAGTTTAGCGGCACGCGTTCAAGTTCAGTGTAAGTTGGTTACATTTTGTTTTGTTTTTTTATTTTCGTTCGATTTCCTTTTCGAGATTGCCAAGTACTGATAAAAAGAACAAAGTGTGACGAAAAATAGAATTGTGTGGACGATGTTGAACCAATATTGACAATTTACACGCAGTCCTTTTGGGGTCCTCAAGGCTTTTTAAGACTCGTCGTCGCCAAGTTGTTGTTGGGGGCTTGTTGTATTTCAGATCAGGGCATTTATAACAGCTGTTTTTAAGTGCTGTGTCATACAATTTGCTATGTACATACAAATGTTTTCTTTAAAAGCATTGTTACTAATTCTTTTTTCTTGTGTAGCAGAAAAATATGTTTTTATTATAAACTTATAATAAAATATTACCATATATATATATATATATATATATATATATATTGATTGATTGATTGATTGTTTAATTACTTAGCTTCTGGTCATAATAAATTAGACCAGTTCACATTTGTATTAAAAAGTGTTCAATACAATTATATTGTAGAACGAGTTGTTACGCGACATAGTTATTGAAAATCGCCTGAAGACACCTAGGTCGAGTAATAACTCGATTACAAATGGAAAGTATATATATATATATATATATATAAAGTAAATTAAACCTGGTGAGCCAACAAACCTACCAAGATTTTACCTAAACGGATCTTCAGGGAACATTGGCTCTTCTTTCACCTAAACGGATCTTCAGAGCCAACGTTCCCTGAAGATCCGTTTAGGTGAAACCTGGTAGGTTTGTTAGCTCACTAGGTTTAATTTACTTATTCTGCTCTGCTTAAGTATTTTTATGTTATTGGTTACTCGTCTCGGATTTTTTTTCATTGGGTTACGTGCTGGCTTGGTCTAAATCTCTTTGGCTGATGTTCATGTGCTTAGCACTTTCTATTTTTTTACAACCACTTTTTTCCTTCCACGTATATACACGGAGGGTTATTCGAAACGAGTATAGTGATAAGTTTGTGTTTATATATATATATATATATATATATATATATAGTAGTGTGTAAAAGTATTTGGACAAGAACTATTTTGTCTTTTATAAGGCATATTAACAGAAAATAAACAATTTAATTAAAGTAATTTTATTTGATTTACTCAAAAAATGCTGTAACAAGGAAAAAAATACTTGTTACAAAATAAATTTAATATTTAGGTATAATAGCCTTTTGCTTTGATCACGGCCTTTATTCTGTCAGGCATTGATATGACTAGCTTCTTCAATGTATCTAATGATATCTTCCTGCCAAGCAGCTTGTATTTGCTCCCAAGTAACATTAGATTTATCAATTCAAGAGTGGGGAATAAGAAAAATGTCAGTCATATCTAAGAATGAGAGAATAATGAGTAGTTTCAAAATAACTTTTTTTAAATACATCTTTTTTTTTACATCTAGTTTTAAACAATCAATATTTATTAGCAATTTACTTGGCTTTTCACCCTGTATTTGAATTTCAGTGAGGTTTTTATGAAAATCACCCCTATCCTAACACTTTTGCAAAGTACCGGTAATGTGCAAAAGTGATAGAACATGGGTGAATTTAAACTTTATTCTGATGTCTCATAAAAGATAAAATAGTTCTTGTCCTAATACTTTTGCACAGTACTGTATATATACTAGGTGCGATTGGTAAATTGTCGCAATTATTTTGATGCCTCATAAAAGATAAAATAGTTCTTGTCCTAATACTTTTGCACAGTACTGCATATATACTAGGTGCGATTGGAAAATTGTCGCAATTATTTTGATGCCTCATAAAAGATAAAATAGTTCTTGTCCTAATACTTTTGCACAGTACTGTATATATATATATATATATATATATATATATATATATATATAGCGGGTATAAACAATGTGGGCTTAGAAATTCATAGTTTCACGCCTCAGTGAGATCCATTGACATAACAAAAATCACTCAGATTTGAAATCTTGATCGCTCTGCCGTGTTGACTCCTATACCCAAACTCTATCCCTATCAACACTTTATTTCAGATACTGAGCACGCCACTTCTATTAAGGTATGACATTTTGTCCACCACAAACTCACCCATTCTCACACATACACATGCAAATGCACGCATGATGGACTCTCCGGCCGATTTCTACATTTGAGGGTCCGACAACCTGATTCAGTTTTTATGTTTGTGTAGCATGTGACACTTCACGCACTCTGGTGATTTGTATACAATTCGACAAACTGTGCAGTAGCGAGAATCTCGGGACCCTTTTCATGTTTGCCTTTTGTCTCTTAGCCGGTCAATACGACTGATTTCAAAATTTCTGATACCACTCTGATAGAATTATTTCCATAAAATTCTATCCAGGATTACTCGCTCGAAGTTGGTTCGAAGCACATTTAGCAGGTGAGATGTTACCCTTTTTTTTATACCTGAGCCACGAACGTCCAACAGTCCTTTGTCCACTGTCCAGTTGGCTATACAGGAGGACCTTAGCTATTCTGTCATCCCTCATTCGTACAATATAACCAGACCAGCGAAGATATGACTGCATCAGGGAATCTCAATTTCACTAATGTTGTATATCGCTAGATCAGCATTGGACACCATTATCATCAAAATTATATCCACAGATCGCATGAGACAAATTTTGTGAAAGACATTTTTTTAATCATTTCACCAAAGAGGAGAGTGAAGAGAAAGACGAACCGGCTACAGGAGGTGAAAGAGAAAGGGCCAAGAGAAGGATGTGAACACAAGAGTGATGATAGTTGCTTAGGTAGAGAGAAAGGAAAAGGACAAGATACACGGGGTGATGTGGAAAGGTCTAGAGTTAAGTGGATAAGAGATGGTCATTGACATTGCATTTAAATTCTTGGAGATTATAGCCGTCAGGAAAACAGGTATACGGAAGGGAGTTCCACAGGCGGAAAGCTCGAGAAAAGAAGCTGATGGAGTAGAATTAAGAAAGGGCCAAGAGAAGGATATGAACACAGGAGTGAAGACAGTTATAAAGGTAGAGAGAAAGAACAAGGATATACAGGGTGATGTGGAAATGTCTGGAGTTAAGTGGATAAGAGATGGTCATTGACATTGCATTTAAATTCTTGAAGGTTATAGCCGTCAGGAACGCAAGTATATGAAAGGAAGTTCCACATGCGGAAAGTTGAAGAAAGGAATCTGATGGAGTAGAATTGTCGGCTGCATTTGGTTGATCTAATTGTAAAGTGATGGGACCTTATTGCTTACCCGAGTGGCCTTAGACTCAACACGGAGACCTACATCAAGTGCCTTGAGGAGGTAGTGTTGCTCGAAGTCAATAGGGTGGCTGCTTGTAGACAATGTATCTAGCAACATATCTCTGCATCATGTCTCAGAAGCAAAAAAAAACAATCATGGCTGTCAGACAGTCTCTACGACCACATCACCTTCTTACATCTGACCACCCAACTCCCCAAACTTCAACCTCTTTGATTATTATGAGTGGGACACACTTAAGCAAAGAAACAGCAAAACTCCTTTCAATACCAAAAATGGATTGTAACCGAGTGATGACAACATTAACGGTTCATCCATGACACACGGGTTCGAATCTCACTATGATGGATTTATCAATATGAATTCTTGGTTACAGGTTTATCTTTGTCAGTGTTTAGAAAAAGAAATGGGCCTGAGCATCTATCTATCTATCTATCTATCTATCTATCTATCTATCTATCTATCTATCTATCTATCTATCTATCTCAGTCTTATCATTATCTATCTATCTATCTATCTATCTCAGTCTTATCATTATCTATCTATCTATCCCAGTCTTATCATTATCTATCTATCTATCTATCTATCTATCTATCTATCTATCTATCTATCTATCTATCTATCTCAGTCTGTTCATTATCTATCTATCTATCTATCTATCTATCTATCTATCTATCTATCTATCTATCATAGTAGAAAGGACTGGAGTCAGGTGGATAAGAAATGGGTATTGACATTGTATTTAAATTCCTGGTGGTTTTAGCCTTCAGGAAAGCAAGTATATCGAATAGGAGTTCCACAGCCGGGAAAAGAAGTTGATGGAGTAGAATTGTCGCCTGCATTTGGTTGATCTAACTGTAAAATGGTGAGACTTTGTTGCCAGTTTGGTTGCCCGAGTAAATTCTTGTGGAGGGGGCACCAGTGACCTAAGTTCGTCAGAGCAGAAGCCATTAAGATATTTATAGAAGAGACAGAGGGAAGCCACATTCCGACGATGAGAAAGTGGCTGGAGTCGAGGTGCCAGGTCTGGACCAATCACATTACAGATTCTGCTCTGGAGCCTGTCGGGAGAACACTGAGATGAACAGCAGGGGCGCTTAATTAGGTATGACAACAGTATTCCATGCACGGTCGGATGGTTGATTTGCATATGTGCAAAATGGATTCACGCGGAAAAAACTTCCTGGCCCGACACAGTGACCCAACCTTCCTAGCAGTGGATTTAGCTATTGATTAAAATGTAATTATTCCACTTGAGGTCGGAAGATAGGGTGAGGCCGAGGAGGCGCCTTGTATTGTTTTCAGAGAGACTTTCATCCAGCTGATTTAGATGGGACCTATTTGTGATCCAAGATTCTGAGTTATACAAAAGCGTGGACAAATCGGCCGATCTTTAAATCCATTTGTTAGCGTTCCGTAGGCTGTGGTGAATCTTTTCAATTGCATTTGTAGCTTAGTTATTTCGTCATCCAAAGGCCGATGAAATAAATTCATGAGATAAAAAACAGCAATAATAATAACAATGATGATGATGAAAAACTAATAATATTTTTTTTTATATTAGGATCCCATTTAGCCAAATGGAAACATGTATGAAAAAGATGTAATGGATATCGGCTCGGAACGAGAAATCGGTGAACCGAGTTCGATTTCCAGTTGAATTCGTTGCATTCACTTACGCGCAATTACTTTTTGAAAAGTTCAGTTAAGTACCATACGTGATACACGCTTGGGCGATCATGTCTCGAAAGAGACATGATTAACTGGGCAGAAGATTATCCCGCAGTAGGTTGTCATTACTTTTTGCAGTAGACTAGCTGCCAGCCAAAGCTATAGAACCCAATATGTCCTGCCATTTAACTCAGAGCTGGAGGTAAAAGAGATATATTATATTAATATATTAAGTATAATTAGTGGGGGATTAGTTTCTTATTTCATAACAATAGAAAACCGACCCCCCACTTTATGCCCAGTAGATGTTTGAATTATGTTTCCAACTATTATATTCAGTCAGTCAGTTAAGTGCCATACGTGATACACGCTTTGGGTGATCATGTCTTGACTGGGCAGAAGATTGTCCTACAGTAGGTTGCCATCACTTTCTGCGGTAGACTGGTTGCCAGCCAAGGTTATAGAACCCAATCTGTCCTGTTATTTAACCCATATCTGGAAGAAATAGACACATTAATACATTTTCCAAGGTTATTTGCGCGTAAGTGAATGCAAAAAATTCAACCGGAATTTGAACTCGGCTCACCGATTTCTCGTTTACAAACCGATATCCACTGCACCACAACGCACATCCATTAGAAAAGTCATCTGATTTAAAACCAGTTTATCAGCAGTTGATCGTATATCTTCAGTAACATTTCACCGAATATCTCTTGGCCGTCTTAGTTTTACATATTCTTGTAAACATGTTCTTTTGTGACTCAGAAAAACCCAATTTTTTTTTTTTTACAGATAATGTATGCTGATACTCGTTCTCATTTATACTTTTTATGGGATTTTTATATACTCGTATGATTTTATAGATTTCGGTCAACGTGGGTTAAGTTCACAAAATATTTTTTTCAAGTAACAAGAAAGGATATATTTATCTACAAACAAATGGTCTCCTTTGCTTGAGAAAAATCGTGCATATATTAGATTGCTACAGGTTTTTAGCGATTTTTTTCTTTAACACTCTGACGCAATAAAGGTTGTAGGTTAGCTGCCTCACCCTCTAGCCCGTTGAAGTGCAGCAACGTAGCGTGGCATCGATTCTCCAGATGGACAATATTTTTGTCATGGTGTCTCAATAATTGTCCCCAGTTCCTTGATATTTTAAGTGCAGAATCTTGCATGGCCTGAGGTCACCTCGGTGTGGTGCAATGGTTAGCAAACTTATCTTACCTGTGAGTAGTGAGTTCGATCCTTACAGGGTGCCCAATACTTTCGGTTTTGTGCCACATCTAAGCGGTACAATCATATATATATATATATATATATATATATATATATATACTGATTGCATCCTTATTTAGTTTTTCGTCATAATAAAATTAGACCAGTACACATTTGTATTAAAAACTGCTCAATACACCTGTATTATAGAACTGAATATTCTTCATTTGTAAACGAGTTATTACGCGACCTAGGTTTCTACCGTGTGGTGTCTTCAGGCGATTTGCAATAAGTAGTTATTCCAAATCGCCTGAAAACACCACTCATGGTAGAAACCTAGGTCGTGTAATAACTCGTTTCCAAATGAAGAGGGTATATATATATATATATATATAGTCATCCGCAGACAGATCTGTTTCGCTGTATCACAGATCATCAGTACGGTTAGACAGCCGATTGCTTTTTACCTTTTTACCCAGAATTGAAACCCGACCGAATTCAGTCGGCGATTCTGCCACTGAGCTACGGGCTCTCGGTAGAATGAGGCAGACTTTTTAGCATGTATATTATCATTATAAACGCCCAATAACTGAGAGTGTTCTAATTCATTACTGAATGAACAATATATATATATATATATACACACACACACACACACACACACACACATATATATATATATATATATATATATATATATGGTGGGTATAAACAACGTGGGCATAGCAATCAATAGTTTCAAGCCTCAGTGAGATCCATCGACATAACAAGGTTGACTCCTATGCGCAAACTGTCTATACCTATCGAAACTTTATTTCTGATATTGAGCACACCACTCCCAAGAATGTAGCAATTTTGACGCACTACAAACGGACACATGCACACAAATACACACATGATGGACTCTCCCGTCGATTGCCATATATGAGGATCCGACAAACTGATTCTGTTTTTATGTTTGTGTCGTATGTGACACCTCATTTCCGGTAGTCACCTGCATACAAGTCGACATATTGTTCAACATTGGGGATTTTGCGACATAGCCACAGGAATATTTGGTGACTTATTTCGAAAATAATAAAATTCTGGGTGATGAATTCAAACATTAATGATATAAAAGTACACCACACAGATTACAAATTATTATTAATAATGTATATTTGCAAAAGAAAAAGAAGGAAATCAGGGGAGTGAGACAATTTTGTTTTAAAAATAAAATTTAAAGTTTTGTATCTTGATGTTTGTCTATTGATATTAAAAACTTGATGAATTAAAAAATAGTCCTCTAACATTATAAGATTTAACTTACACGAACATCAAGTGAACTTAAATTCAAATCTCTTAAACGGTCAGGTTGTCATATGTCACCGACGTAAGATAATATATTTATTTATATATAATTAATACCTATATTTATACTGTATTGGGCGCGCTGTTTTATTAACATCTGAATGTTTATATATATATATATTATATCCACAGGCAGATCTGTTTCGCTGTATCACAGATCATCAGTACGGTTAGACAGCCGATTGCTTTTTATCCAAGATTGAAACCCGACCGAATTGGCGTCAGTCGGCAATTCTACCGCTGAGCTATGGGCGCTTGGTAGAAAGAGGCAGACTTTTTAGCGTCTATATTATCATTATACACACCCAATAGCTGAGAGTGTTCTAATGAATTGCTGAATGAACGAATGATATATATATATATATATATAGTTATGTATCAATTTTTATGTTTCGAGATAGGTTCTCATCAGACAATGTTGATGTGGTTGAGCAGATGATTTACATTTAAATGAGCAACATTGCCTGATGATGAGAACCTATCTCGAAACATAGAAATTTCCATGTCGCAATGTAAAATTGATACATAACTATATAATTATATTATATTAAGCTCTATAATACTCATTATATTGAGCAACTGTTTATAATAAAATAAATGCCAGAGCACTCAAAATTAAAAAAACCTTGAGTCCTCTTCACTTGGAATTATATATATATAACACGTTAAAATTTCCCTTCTCTGATTCCATGTGCCTATGGCTTAGGGAGTAGTGACTCCGAGTGACACTAAATCGGTCAAGTTTCGATCCCGGCTAGAAGCAAGTGGATGAGTCTAGCCTTACTTATGAGCTGTGATACAGCGAAACAGGCTTGTATGTGGATGACTAATATATATATATATATATATATATATTCTATTTGTAAACGAGTTATTACGCTACCTAGGTTTCTAGACGAACTGTTAAATGAAAGAACGGAAATTATTCACACTAAAAATATGTCTTAGGTTCATACAACCATGAATAAAAACGCAATAATTCGTTTTAATCTAAAATTTGCGCGTTCAAAAATTACCTGCCACGTAATCATTCAAAAAACACCGTTACATGAGCGTTCTTAAAAAGAAAAATGCTAAACGGTAAAATCAGTTATTAAAAATCGCCTGAAGACACCCCACTAATCGGAGAAACCTAGGTCACGTAATAACTCGTTTACAAATGGAAAATATTCAAAAGTTCTACAATATAATTGTATTGAACACTTTTTAATACAAATGTGCACTGTTCTAACCCTATTATGACCCAAAACTAAGTATTCAACAATCAATGCACACACACACACACACACACACACACACACACACACACACACATATATATATATATATATATATATATATAAATGGGAAAGTTCCGGAGATTTACGAAATTAACAACCAATATATATGTATATATATATATATATATATATATATATATATATATATATATATTTTCTTTTTTTTTTGTTTGAACATTATTTTTAATAGATGCTCATATTTCAGTAGATACTCTGGTTTTAATTAAACAGTCGACTGACGCTAATTCGGTCAGGTTTCAATCCTGGGTTAAAAAGCAATCGGAGTCTAACCATACTGATGAGCTGTGATACAGCGAATCAGATCTGTCGGTGGATGACTATATATATATATATATATATATATATATATATATATCTTGCGATCTCTAACAATACAGGGGAAGCCGTCAATTGATCTGACGCGTCTTAGACTGCTCGAAAACGAATTATTTCCCAGTGGGCATCTGGGTTTAAGAGGAAAGTAATAAATGACGCTAGTCTTCTAGAGAGAAATACACTGCGTTTCCTTGACCTCACTCTCTCAGCCGACCTTAAGTGGAACTACTACATCAAGTCTATAGCTGCATTTATTGCCAGTCTGTTTTTCTCGTTAGAATCCATCTTGCACATTTATAAATATACCATTTTCCCACGCATTTAATACTGTTGATGTCTGGTTAGGTCGCTGTGCTATTTATCTCGAAAGTCTTGATACAGTTGACATAGCAGCTCAAAGATCATTAAACATCAACATTAGTGACATAAAAGCACCCCACACATTAATTAAACAGTATATATATATATATATATATATATATATATAGTCTTGAAAAGGTAGACATAGAAGCTAAAAGATCATTAAACATCAACATTAATGATATAAAAGTACCCCACTCAGATTACAAACATTTAATCAACAACTTTATTACAACCAAATGGCAAGAGTTGTGCAACTCCTGCAAAAATAACAAACTCTACAAAATTAAACCCATCCTCAATGAATGGATAGAAGTTAAAATTTCCAATAGGGAAAATGTCAAGAAGAGAAGTAGTAGTAATGACTAGACTTCAAATAGGCCACACCTCTGTCACCCATTCACACCTACTAAAAGGTGAAGAAGCACTAATTTGCATTCCATGTCAGGATCTCTACACAGTGAAACATCTACTAACAAGTTGCATAGATCTTGAACAAATGCGATTAAGATACTATCAAGAAAACAATCTGAAAAATATTTTCAACAAAGCTGACCCAAATGACCTTTTAGAATTTCTAAAAGCAACAAAATTATATAACAAAATATAGTTGCAAAAGAAGATAGCATATAACCATCACACATCAAATCACAACACCTCTACTTATATCTCGACAGAAATAGACTCACAAAATATTAACAAGCAGTAAACAAAACCAAACAAGTTCTTCAGCATTAAATGACCCAAACGGGTAGATATGCTGGTAAAACAAACAACTAAATCAAAGTTCTTGACAAAATCCAAAGAAGGATCTGCTATGTAATCGATCCTAATTTGGCGTCTCGACTTCACTCACTTTCTCACCGACGTGATGTGGCTTCCCTTTGTCTTTTCCACAAATATTTTCATGGTAACTCCTCTGACGAGCTTTTTATCTTGTGCCCCGATTAAATTAATTTACGCGTGTTACTATATTGGAATTTAGGTCCTACCTTTTTAACTATTGAAGTAGTTAAATGCAATCGCCACTTCTATTCAAACAATTTCTTTTCTCATCTGTGAAACTCTCTTCCGTTTACTTGCTTCCCTTATAACTACAATCTTCCAAAAATTTAAATGCAACATCAGTTACCATCTTTTATATTCTTGAATTCTGTTCATCCTTTTATCTTTTTCAATACCCCTTGTACCCAGTTTTTTCTCTGACAATCCTGCCTTGCTTGGAGTGAAATGAGTAAAAGTAAAATTCACAGGGATCCTACTAAAATACACATGACATGAAAAAATATACAATTGTATTTTTTTTTTTTTTTTTAAGGAACGATATAAAATTATGACATGAATTGAGCGGGAAGGGGTGCAGTAAATAAGGATTATAAAATACATTAGAATTAAAATATGTTAGTAGGACCCGTCCAAACCACAGAAAAATAAGCGTATCTGCTGTATTCTGTCGCTAAGCAGAATCAATCTGCTTACTCGCAAGGAAGAAATAAAATAAATTACAGAATTGAGAATTACATATTTTATGTTGATTTCTAATTCTTGTATTGTTAAAAGGAATGTATTTAATGCATTAGTGCAATTTAATTGAAGTTAATGTCTGATAATAGATAACATAGTTTTCAAATATTTTGATCTTACATTATGGTTTTATGAATGTCGGCATTCATAGTATGGTTTTATGAATGTCGGCATTCATAGTATGGTTTTATGAATGTCGGCATTCATAGTATGGTTTTATGAATGTCGGCATTAAAAAGAAGTGCGTCTGGAGAGTATCTATTCTACGCTGATTATTAATTAATATTCCTTGTAGGTATTTTTTTTTTTTTTGTAAGTAACATTTTTAAAACCCAAATTATGACTTGTTTTATTCCTATGTGATTCTAATGAGTTATCCCAACGAAGCATTTTTCTTTTTTCATAAATGAAGGTCTTCAGACTTCTTGAGGTCTCGCGCATATATTTATTAAAATACAGCAAAGCAACACATCGTGTCCACATCTACACATACTATATCTCTAATATTAAGCACTCTTCACCACATCTGTAACTTGATATTGAACTCACAACTCTTTGAGTCAAGTCACAGAAACTAACCAACGTCTGAACAAGTAACTTGCAGGGTTAGAGGGAGATTAACTCATGACTTTCAATCGAGGCTTTACGCAAGAAATGAGGATGATATACCCTAGTGATTGTAATAAATTGTTTGCTTTGAAATTCCTAGCACCTGAAGAAGGCCGATGCGTACAACGGCCGAAATGTGGTACAAATGGCAATAAAGATGAGGACAACACTCTGAATAATGTAAATTCTGTAAAAGAAAGCCCGTATATAAAAAACTAGTAACTGAAAAGCCGATACGCATTATTCAAGAAAAGAGATAGTTATTCATTTTGTGTAGATGTTTCCTACGCTGGAAATTATACGGGTGGTGTAATGGATAGAGGGCTCGAAAAGAGAAGCCAGGGAAACGAGTTCAAATTTAAGTCGGCTCCGTTACATTCATTTACGTAAATACCCGTGGAAAAGACATGACTTTATCTTCTATCCCTAGCATGATTTAGCAGGAGAACATGTATTAGGAAGAATCATACTAATTCTAAAAAGAAAAATAGTAATGCAATATTCACTCGCCATTTATATATATATATATATATCCGAGTGAATACAGAACGAAGAAAGAATTCTTACAACGTCCAAAACATTAATTTAAAACAGTGCTCGATATATAATATATAGAGCTGTGAATATTTATTATAAATTATATTTTAGAACATGTACATAATTTTTCTATATATATATCCACGACAAAGAAACTTCAATGTCTCATCAGGCGGTGTGTAAAGTAATGGAAATCCTCTTTCCTTATATTTGTTTAGTTTTGTTAACGGTGTTGGTGGGGGTTAGTGATAGGGGAATAAGTCTCTGACCGTTGGAATTTTTGGAAGAGGGTGTTTTTTAAAGTGGTTGATTAATGAGATTCTTTGATTTCTAAACAGATTTAACCTTGTAAGTTTTTATTAGCTAGTGACCAGACTATATCCTTTGGATACCGGTAGGGGGTGACGCCGGATATTTTTATTTTAGCAGAGTCTTTATCATTAATGTAAGTTTGTATATTTAATCTTAACTTTGGATTTAGGGAATATATTTTTTCTATTAAATTTTTAATTTTTAATTATTAATTAGATCATAGTTTGGAAACTGTTTTTTCTATTCAATTTTTAATTTTAAATTTCTATTCTTATATCTAGTCAAGTGTGTGTGTGGTGGGGGTTTAGTGTTAAGGGAAAAAGTACTGCTGATTGACCTTTAGAATTTTGGTGTGGGGAGGGTAGGTTTTATTTCTATATATCTTGTGACTAGACTGTATCTTCTAGGATTTCTTAGGGGAACAGGTTAGGGCTGGGATGCATATTCAGTACAGAATATTTTTGTATATAAGTAGGGTTTTTGTAAATAATTTAAATTTGTATATTCAATCATAATTTAGGAAGTCGATTTTTTTATTAAATTTCAAATTTTAATTATATCACCGTTTGTGGTAAAATTTAATGTAAGAGGTAAATTTTAATGTTAGGGTTATTTAGGTACTAGATAAACGCAGGTAATAAGTGCATAATAAGTAGAATTTTATGTAGGAGGAAATATATATATATTTTCTAAACATATGCTGTTAAATATAAAAGACAATGAATGTCTATTGTGTTTAATCATGAGCCGTTCTAAACATCGTATTTTGGCTTTAATTTCAGGCGAAAATAAAGACAAAAATTCTCCAACGTTTGGATAATTATTTATTAAGTTGGTTCTAAGCTTTCGGCTCACATGAGCCATCTTCAGAGAGGTTACAAGGACGTTAACATAAATACATCCAGCGAAGATTTTAACTTGTATTGACATAAAACTTTGCTAAGCAAGGATAACAGTTACCACAAATAGCAAACGCAGTTCGAAAATTTGTAATGCGTTTCTATGACATCACACCGCGTGAGAGCCCGAAATGATAACAGAATCATATATTTAGATGCAATGTAATGTGTTATGACCAGAATTAAACGTGATTTTATTAAGTGTGGGTTGGTTAGATTTAATGTAGATGATCTCCAATATCTGAAGGTTCTTTTTACTGTGTGTATGAGTGAGGATTATTGTATTGTTGACTAAGATCTGTCTGATATTACCTACATGGCTATGTTTTTTTCTGAGAAATGTGAGCCGAAAGCTTAGAACCAACTTAATAAAAATTATCCAAATGTTGGACAATTTTTTACTCTATTTTCACCTGAAATTAAAGCCAAAATACGATGTTTAGAACGGCTCATGGTTAAACATAATAGATATTCAATGTCTTTTATATTTAACAGTATGCTTAGAAAATTATCTTCTGCCTCGATACACTAAATATATATGTATATATATGTATATATATATATATATATATAGAGAGAGAGAGAGAGTACTGTGTAAAAGTATTAGGACAAGAACTATTTTATCTTTTATGAGACATATTGACAGAAAATAAACAATTTAATTAATTAGACATTGACATCACAAGCTTTTTCAATGTATCTTATAGTATCTCCTGTCAAGCAGCTTGTATTTGTTCCCGAAGTCTATCTTTTGAAGTAACATTATCAATTTTTTATCCAAAATATCCCTTAGATGTTCCATAGGATTGATACCAGGGCTTTGTTGGGGCCAATTCAAATTTCGAAGCCATCCTTCCCCTTCATTTTGAAAGAAATAATTCTTACAAAGGTTTGGTTTTTCATCCTGTATTTGAATTTCAGTGAGGTTTTTAGGAAAATCACCTGTCCTAATACTTTTGCATACTACCGGTAGTGTGCAAAAGTCTTAGGACAGGGGTGATTTTAAACTTTATTTTGATGCCTCATAAAAGATAAAACAGTTCTTGTCCTAAGAATTTTGCAGATTACTGTATATACAATCTAAATCTGTTTAATTAACACACACCGTATAGATAAACCATAAAAAAATTAATCAATTCTTATCTTTTTTCTTGGAACCGCCCGAAAATTACTTTACAAATGAAACTGTTCGCTAACTAAAGGCGTGTATATGTGAATCGGTAGGGAGATGGTTAATATTATTCTTAATACGCGTTGTGTCATACATAACCGAACTCCCTTCAACTTAAGATTATTCGCTATCATCGGAAGGTTGAAGATTGGAATGTGTGGATTACTGGAAGAATAAAAGTATACCTTTTGTATGTTAAAATAGAAATTTATTAATGGAAAAGAATAACATGAATTCGTAGAAGTTAATGTTCAGTGAGAAACAGTATTAAGAAGTTAAGGGTATCAAGAGTTCGTAGTAGTCCTTGCAAGAGTGAGTTTATGTGTACGTAGGCAGGAACGTATGTATGTATGTATGTATGTATGTATGTATGTATGTATGTATGAGAGTTTATTGTTGGGTAAGATTGTCTTTGAAGTTTTCGCTCAGGGTGAAAAGGAAGGAGGTGAAAGAGAAAGATAAAGACAATAATAATAACGATCGCTTGACGTTTGTTGAGGGACGTGTTAATTACGCTCGCTTCATTTCTCTCTGGCGACGGATGAGCTTGGCCTGTCTTTTATTTCGTTTGGGAATTCACCCCCGGATGTGATTCTGGCCTTTCCATCGGACAACATTTCGCATCGAGGTGGGAAATTTCGCAAGTTTTGTGTGTGTTAAGCAAAGGTTTTGTAAATTCAAGAAAATTTGTTTATTTCTAATAAAATCAATGAGTCAGTGCTTAGAATTTGAATTTTTAATTCGGGAACTTGTTTTATTCACTACATATCTGCTGTTATAGATAGATAGATAGATAGATAGATAGATAGATAGATAGATAGATAGATAGATAGATAGATAGAAACAGACACAGATAGATAGATAGATAGATAGATAGATAGATAGATAGATAGATAGATAGATAGACTAGACAAGATAGATAGATAGATAGATAGATAGATAGATAGATAGATAGATAGATAGATAGATAGAAACAGACTGACTGAGATAGATAGATAGATAGATAGATAGATAGATAGATAGATAGATTGATAGATAGAAACAGACTGACATAGATAGATAGATAGATAGATAGAGAGATAGATAGATAGATAGATAGATAGATAGATAGAAACCGACTGACATAGATAGATAGATAGATAGATAGATAGATAGATAGATAGAAACAGACTGACATAGATAGATAGATAGATAGATAGATAGATAGATAGATAGATAGATAGATAGAAACAGACTGACATAGATAGATAGATAGATAGATAGATAGATAGATAGATAGATAGATAGATAGATAGATCGATCGATTACCAATTATGATATAGGTACTTTATTTCTTGTGAGACAATAACTAGATATAACTGTAGTAGATTTACAATCTTCGCTACGCTTTACTAAACATTATGTAAATATGTTTATCCTTAAATAACAACTTTGTGATAATTGCAACTTTTATATTTTTACATGAAGATTAATCATTTTCCTCGACTTTAATGCGAAGATATTTTCACTGAATTCTAAGAAGTCCTCAATATTAACAGGTGAGCAAGTCCGTTCAATATTTGCCTCTCGAATTCTGTAATATTTTTACCTTTTCCATTATTTGATTGACGCACGTTTATTTCTCGATACGAAACGTGACTTATTCAAAACCTGTTTTTCTTGTATAGAATTAATTCATAATATAAAATTAGTCTCGCTGTTATTTCAAACTTTCTCCTGCTAAGATAACAAGTTTCTAGTCTTGACTTTCATCTGAATGGATTGAGAAGAAAAATTAACATAAATTTGTTAAGCATATAAATTTGTTAAAATTACACCAGATACGCATCTTCATGAGGATCGCATTTTTGGTTAGCAAACATTTTCAAACCTTTGCTGCCTTAATTAAAGCCACCGGTAGCCACACCCACTGCCCCAAATCTAAGTGAATGACTGTTGTGGGATTTCCCCTTTTTCTATGATAATGGACTCAACTTTAGTATATATATACTCCTGCCGTAGTGATATACGTCAGACATCGTACGAGTACCGTAAGGGGTCCGTAAGTTACCGAGAGATACCGAAGTTACACAGAGGATACCGCATCAGTAATTATAGTAGCTCTGAGCTCCACTCAGATAGAATAGTATTACGTGGACATAATCATTCCAGCACGGCTTCAGTTCAAGAAGAAGAATATATATGCCAACTGTTTATTAGAAATTATAATGTGGATATAAAATGGAGGATCAATTCTATATTATAATCAGTATATAAACTGATCCTTCATTTTGTGGTCATGCTAGTTTCTATACATTTATATTCTAGATTTATGGGCTTGAGCTAGTGGATAGCAAAGCGGGGTTTGGGTGGTGTAACAGGTGAAAGCATGCTAAAAGCCACCAGGGATAGGGAGACGTGGAAGGCCATGATCGCCTACGTTCTGAAAGGACAACGCACATAGAAGAAGAATATATATGCCAACTGTTTATAAGAAATTATAATGTGGATATTAAATGTGGGATCAAATCTATATTTTTATCAATATATAAACTGATCCCTCATTTTGTGGCCATACTATTTTCTATACATTTATATTCTAGATTTATGGTCTTGAGCTAGTGAATGACAGAGCACGCTTCTCCTGTTACACTATGCAACCTTCCTTCCATCATCCACCTGATCAGGTCCTTCAAATATGTTATCCGCTGCTTTCCTCTGTCTCTTTTTCCCTCTATCTGGCCTGTTCGTATCAGGTTCTCCAAGCTCTCCTTCCTCATTGCATGTCCTAGGAACTTTAGGTGTCTTTTCCTAAAAAGTATTAATTTTCTTTTCGTCTCCATCCTTTCCAAAACTCCATCATTGCTCACATGCTCGGTCCATGATATCCGCAGCATCAATCTGTAGAACCATATTTCAGCTGCTCCAAGTTTTTTCCTTCATCTTTGATGATATTGTCCAGCATTCAAGAGTAATGAAATGGATTCGACTAGAATTCGAACTCAGCTCTCCGATTCCCCGATCCGAGACCCTGTCCATTATTTTAGTTGAATTCGTTGCATTCATTTACGTGCAAATACCTTTGGCAAAGATATTAATCCATCTCTTCTCTCTTTAGCTATGGGCTGAATAGCAGGACAGATTGGGATCTATAGTTTTGGCTGTCAGTAAGTCTACCACAGAAAGAAATGGCAACCTACAGCGAGAAAATCTTCTGCCTAGTCAGTCATGGATTGAAAGAGACATAGTCGATTAAGCGTGTATCATGTATGGCACTTAACTGACAGAAAAAGGAAACAAATAAAAAAAATTGTAAACAAGATAAGCAAGAGTCGGTTGAAAACTTTAGTGAAAATAATAAGGAAAGAAGGCTTGGAGAAATTCACACACACATGATATACTGAAAGTAACAGAGACAACGGAAAACATCGAGTAATTTACATGAAACAGAGTGTAAATGGAAGACAGAAGAAGGGACAGGAAAGGAATGGTGGGGGAACATTGCTTAGGGACACGAAGAATTGGAAGTCATTGGAGTAACATTATCGCCCACACACTGAAGACAAACGGTACACAGAAAAAATGACTGAAGTCAATTGTAACTAATGTATAAATAAAGTAGTTTAGTATAGTTTAGTTTAGTTGTTTGTTTTACCAGCATATCTACCCTTTTAGGTCATATCTACCCGTTTGGGTTATTTAATGCTAAAGAATTTGCTTGGTTTTTGTTTACTGCTTGTTGATCTTTTGTGAGTCAACTGCTGTTGATATAAGTAGAGCTGTTGTGATTTGATGCGTGATGGTTATATGCTATCTTCTTTTGCAACTATTTTTGTTATATAATTTTGTTGCTTTTAGAAATTCTAAAAAGTCATTCGGGTCAACTTTGTTGAAGATGTCTTTCAGATTGTTTTCTTGATAGTATCTTAATTGCATTTGTTCAAGATCTAAGCAGCTTGTTAGTAGATGTTTCACTGTGTAGAGTTCCTGACATGGAATGCAAATTGGTGCCTCCTCACCTTTTAGTAGGTGTGAATGGGTGAAGTCTAGTCATTAGTACTTCTTCTCTTCTTGACATTTTCCTGTTGGAAATTTTAACTTTTATCCATTCATTGAGGATGGGTTTAATTTTGTAGAGTTTGTTATTTTTGCAGGAGTTGCACAACTCTTGCCATTTGGTCGTAATAAAGTTGTTGATTAGAGGTTTGTAATACACACCAATTAATGATAGCAATTAAGATTGCCGTATTTGTTTGACGACATATAAGACGCACGAGAGTATAAGACGCACCCCAATTTCAGCGAGGCAAATCTAGAAAAAAAATTAGTAATTAGTAAACACACATACATACATGCTCTACAGAGTAAAGTTAATGACTGCAGCACCAGCACGAGCAAGGAATGGCCATTCCTTGAAAGTCACGGACTCACTCGGACAGACACACACTCATCTGCCATTCTGAAGATGAGATTTTGATCTCGAAATATTAATGTATAATAAATAGGTAATACACAAAAACTTCTTTACCTTCCTTTATTTTACTAAACGCATTGTGACAGCCTTCAAGATCTAACCATATACTGAATTTTAAAAGATATTTTTAGTATAAAAAAAAAGGTGGGGGGGGTCTATATTCCGTCAAATACGGTAATCATCTTCTATTAAGAATAGCAAAAGCTTCGAAACTTATAGTCATAAATAGAGTAATAAATAGTGTAATCTAATTCATTGGACTTGATCCCTCACCCGTTAAGGAAAGATATAAGCGACAGGTGTCACCGGACCGTTATCCAATGACTGTTTGCACTAAGCAAAAAATAATTTTCAAGACGTGGAATCTGCGGTCGGTTAGAAAATATAATGCGGGTAAGGAACAGGTTAAATGCTTATTTTTTTAAGCGTATTCGAAACGAGGTTAGCAAACAATGTACATTTTGTCAGTGACAAACAAAGGATCATGTATGCAGAAAAATGAGAGAAAAATGCGAGATAAGTAGAACTGGTATTAGATCAAGATATGAAGAAATGTGTTCTGACATACTCTCAACTATATCAAAGAATTCTTGTTGTTAAACTGAACGACATTCTATTCAATATATCCATCACAGTAGTATATGCACTTATAGTACAAAATACAGAAAATAAATTAAAACATTTCACTGTACGCTAGGCAACACCAAAACTCAATGCAAATAGCAGGAAATTACAATCTTTATGAGAGATATGAATTCCAAATTAAGCATAGAGAGGGTTAGGAAAATTCGAACTAGCAACTTGTACTGAACGCGTGGGAAAATGGTACCAGAGCACGGCAAATGATCATATAGTAGCTAAAACCTGGTTTCGAGAATCTCCAAGACGTACACTGCCGGCCATAATTATTAGGCCACCCCAGTTTGTTAAAAGAAATGATGTATTTTATACTATTTTTAGTATTTATTGCCAAGTGGATAATCCTAAACGAAAATAGAATGGTTCTTTTGTTATTATTACTTTGCAAATTTTTAAACGGCCAAGGAAGCAAAGATGAACTCGTCCGAATCACCCAAAATTTTCTTCATTCTTTCATTGATGAAACTGCAATATAGGTAATTATTAAATATTTATAAATTCATTTGACACACATGTTATTGTGCAGTATTAACAAAAGAACCATTCTATTTTCATTTACAATTATTCACTAAAAAATAATATGAAATACATCATTTTTTTAAAACATTGCGGTGACCTAATAATTATGGCCGGTAGTGTATGTGGACATGAAAATGCCAAGGAGACAAACCAAATCAAAATCGACCACATAACTATCAATAATCGATTTTACACTGCAAAACATACTCAAGTATCAAAGAGGTGATCACCTTCCAGTCATATATAAACTTGGTAAATATATGGAAATTGAAGAGAGCCAGGCGAGTAACCAAAATGCAA
Source organism: Ascarosepion bandense (assembly GCA_037127315.1). Lineage (NCBI taxonomy): Eukaryota > Metazoa > Mollusca > Cephalopoda > Sepiida > Sepiidae > Ascarosepion > Ascarosepion bandense. The sequence goes on from JBBBDQ010001487.1 coordinate 870,972, forward strand.
TATGGCAGACTCTTGAATGACCCGAAAGGGAAGGAGAAATATATGGACAGTGTTAAAAAAAAAGATGCAATAGAAAAAAATGAAAGTGGAAGCCCGAATATTTTAAGAAAATGTTTAGCAACCTCATCAATCGAGATTATCTCAAGAAAACTGGGAAAAAGAGAGAAAAAAAAGTATAGACGACATACACTACCGGCCATAATTATTAGGACACTCATGTTTTTTGAAAAAAATAATGTATTTCATACTATTTTTAGCATTCATTGCCAAGTGGATAATTCTAAATGAAAACAGAATGGTTCTTTTGTTATTATTACTTTGCAAGATTTTACAAGGCAAATAGCGACAATTTACCGATCGCACCACGTAGATTTGTTATATATATATATATATATATATATATATATATATATATATATATATTCTAAACATATACTGTTAAATACTGGTAAATATAAGAGACAATGAATGTCTACGTTCTAAACGTTGTATTTTGGCTTTAATTTCAGGTGAAAATAAAGACTAAAATTCTCCTCCATTTGGAATAATTTTTTATTAATTTGGTCCTAAGCTTTCAGCTCACATGAGCCATCTTCAGAGAGGTTATTAAGACGGTAATACAGTAACATCCACCATCACCGATGATTTTATTTTGTGTTGACATAAAACTCCGCTAGGCAACGGTAATAGTTACTAAAAATTCGCAAATTTGCAATGCGGTTCTATGACGTCACACAGCGTGATAGCGCGAAATGACAGCACAACCATGTATTCAAATGCAATGTAATGTGTTACGACCAGGTTACACTGATTCTCAACATTAATTTCCTTTTCATTGCCATTTTTTCAAATACCTCACCATTACTCACATGCTTGGTTCATGATATCCACAACATCCTTCTATAGAACCACATTTCAGCTAGCTGGCCTGTTAGTATCAGGTTCGTCAAGCCCTCCTTCCTTTTTGCCTGTCCCAGGAACTTCAATTGTCTCTTTCTGATGCTCAGTATTAATTTCCTTTCCGTTTACATTCTTTCCAACACCTCATCATTGCTCACATGCTTGATCCATGATATTCGCAGCATCCTTCTGTAGGACCACATTTCAGAAGGTTCGTTAAAAACTGCGGATCAGGAAATGAAATGTTTATGGACATAATTATATTAGAATGAGCAATACAAATAATGAGGATGAGAGAAAAACAGCTCATGCCCTGACTAACTCTAGACCCCAATCACAAAAAGACTGATTTTGACCAAACAGGGCAAACTGTTATCTCGTGAGATAAACGGATTCCCTAAGCAAAATGGATGGTGGAACAAAGTTTATGATAGCAACAAAAGGAGAAAATTTATTAAGGGATTCAAAGGACGACAAAATAAGGAGAGCTATGACAGGATATGGACATGGCCCATATAAGTAGACTATGAATTCGGTTACCTATTTTAAGATTGTAGTTTCAATGCTAATCAAAGGAATTCGTCTAGCATATAAATTAGTCAAATAACTACAGCGCTATCACATCAACTAACTTGATCAGGCAATTTTGACATAAATCTCATATAAATCAATATAGAACAGAAAACCATCATATTCCTTTTTTTAATCGTTTCATCCCAAGCAAGGCGGTACCGCCACTGATGCGCAGGGTCTACATAAGAAGAGTAAAAGCTTAGGTAGGAGGAGAGTGAAGAGAAAGACAAACCAGTTAGAGGGTATGTCGGAGAAAGGGCAAGAGAAGGATAGAAACACAGGTGTGAAGACAGTTGCAAAGGTAGAAAGGAAAAGAACAAGATATACAGGGTGAGAGAGAAAGAACTGGAGTCAAGTGGATAAGAGATGGGAATTGACATTACATTTAAATTTCTGGAGGTGGTAGCCGTCAGGAAAGCAAGTATATGGAAGGGAGTTCCACAGGCGGGTAGTGTGAGAAAAGAAGCTGATGGAATAGAATTGTCGGCTGTATTTGGTTGATCTAATTGTAAATTGGTGGGGCCTAGTTGCCAGTCTGGTTGCAGGAGTAAATTCTTGTGGTAGGGGCACCAGTGACTTAAGTTCGTCGAAGCAGAAGCCATGAAAATATATGTAGAATCGACACAGGGAAGACACATCTCGCTGGTGATGGAGTGGCTGGAGTCGAGCTGCCAAGTTGGGACATATCACATTACAGATTCTCCTTTGGAGCCTGTCGTGAACACTGAGATGAACAGCAGATGCTTTCAATATTTAATAGATACTCAGATACAGGGTGACTGGAAAGTAACTCTCCATTTTTAAATATAAACCGGCTCCTGGGTATGACGGTAAACTGCATCCGGTAGCAAGATCTCTGATTAGAAGATTGTGAGGAGCATGGAGCCACCTTTTAATTGCTGTTGTTCCCACGTCCACCCTGACCCGGAGTGGTAGCACCTATTAGGGTCCCAGCTATGGGCAAATAGTTTATCCCCAAAATGAGGTCAAAACACTATAAAGAACTTTTTTAGAAATACATACATAAAAATAGACAAGAAAATCTGTTCAGCGGTTTCAGAGTCTATAGGTAATGGACACACACACACAGTAACACACACACACAGACACACACATACACACAGACAAATTTCCATTTATAAATAAGTTTAGATAATCTTTCTAGATAATCCCATGAGCGATTCTACATTTGAATAAGTGGTCGCAAAATGATGCCATCAGCATGTGATAAAAAAAACGTTTACAAAATTATGAAGTTCTAAACACCAAATGCCATGATAGAAAACATTAATGCACACGTCCCTTGTACAACTGACAGAAGATTTATCCCATTTTTAATAAAGATGCTTCTATTACATTATTGAAAAAAGAAAATAGACGCCTAAAATTTTCAAATGTTTGGCGTGATACAACATTATAGGTTCGAATATCAGTCATTATGTAAGAGGATAAAAATGCTTGGCTTTTGAATTTCGCACCACTGATTTTACAAATATAGAAATTTATACTGTGAAACACAAAGTTAACTGACACCATATATTATACTGAAAACAAACAAGATTCCCGAAGCAAAAAACTATCAAAAACTTATTGTCGTATTTAATTACAATCTTCGCTGGAAGAACGGACATGACCTGTAAAAATTGTTTTTGTAAAATGATATTAAATTATTTTAGGCTTTGATAGAATTTATACTTGGGATCAACTTGAAATAAAAATCAGGCTGGAATTAGAATTTAACCTCAATAAGAAAACAAATAAATGCATATATGTGTTATATCTTGTTACGCCACCTGAAGACACCTAGGTCGAGTAATAACTCGATTACAAATGGAAAGTATATATATGTATATATATATATATATATATATATATATATATATAAAGTAAATTAAACCTGGTGAGCCAACAAACCTACCAAGATTTTACCTAAACGGATCTTCAGGGAACATTGGCTCTTCTTTCACCTAAACGGATCTTCAGAGCCAACGTTCCCTGAAGATCCGTTTAGGTGAAACCTGGTAGGTTTGTTAGCTCACTAGGTTTAATTTACTTATTCTGCTCTGCTTAAGTATTTTTTTGTTATTGGTTACTCGTCTCGGATTTTTTTTCATTGGGTTACGTGCTGGCTTGGTCTAAATCTCTTTGGCTGATGTTCATGTGCTTAGCACTTTCTTTTTTTGCAACCACTTTTTTCCTTCCACGTATATACGCGGAGGGTTATTTGAAACGAGTATAGTGATAAGTTTGTGTTTATATATATATATATATATATATATATATATATATATATATATATATATAGTACTGTGTAAAAGTATTTGGACAAGAACTATTTTGTCTTTTATAAGGCATATTAACAGAAAATAAACAATGTAATTAAAGTAATTTTATTTGATTTACTCAACAAATGCATTAACAAGAAAAATACTTTTTACAAAATTAATTTAATATTTAGTATAATAGCCTTTTTTTCTTTGATCACTGCCTTTATTCTGTCAGGCATTGATATCACAAGCTTCTTCAATGTATCTAATGGTATCTCCTGCCAAGCAGCTTGTATTTGTTCCCAAAGTGTGTCTTGCAAAGTAACATTAGATTTATCAATTCAAGAGGGGGAATAAGAAAAATGTCAGTCATATCTAAGAATGATAGAATAATGAGTAGTTTCAAAACCACAAACTCACCCATTCTCACACATACACATGCAAATGCACGCGTGATGGACTCTCCGGCCGATTTCTACATTTGAGGATCCGACAACCTGATTCAGTTTTTATGTTTGTGTAGCATGTGACACTTCACGCCCTCTGGTGATTTGTATACAATACTACAAACTGTGCAGTAGCGAGAATCTCGGGACCCTTTTCATGTTTGCCTTTTGTCTCTTAGTCGGTCAATACGACTGATTTCAAAATGTCTGATACCACTCTGACAGAATTATTTCCATAAAATTCTATCCAGGATTACTCGCTCGAAGTTGGTTCGAAGCACATTTAGCAGGTGAGATGTTACCCTTATCTATCTATCTATCTATCTATCTATCTATCTATCTATCTATCTATCTATCAAAAGTCTGTTCCTATCTATCTATCTATCTATCTATGATAGAATGAGTAACAATGCTTTTAAAGAAAACATTTTTATGTACATAGCAAATTGTATGACACAGCACTTAAAAACAGCTGTTATAAATGCCCTGATCTAAAATACAACAAGCCCACAACAACTTGGCGACGAGGAGTCTTAAAAAGCCTTGAGGACCCCAAAAGGACTGCGTGTAAATTGTCAATATTGGGTCTACATCGTCCACACAGTTCTATTCTTCGTCACACTTTGTTCTTTTTATCAGTACTTGGCAATCTCGAAAAGAAAACCGAACGAAAATAAAAAACAAAACAAAATGTAACCAACTTACACTGAACTTGAACGCGTGCCGCTAAACTACGAGAATTCATGTTTTTCGAGAAAAAAAAGCACTTGTGATTCTCTGAGTCAGTAAAAAATTAAAGTTATTCACTTTCAATTAATTGTTATTTCGTTACTGAGTGAGTAAAAAACTAAATTTTTTTTTATTATTCAAAGAAAAGAAAATGTTTTCATTTGAATTTAATTTATATTGGAGTAATTCTAAAAAAAACAAAAACAAAAAAAAACACGTATAAACATGGACGAATTTAGATCCGCCACACGCGAAATTCTTAAATCCTAACTTCAGCAACAAAATCAACGGGAGCTTAAATGGCAAGAAAAGCAACTTGAGCAGCAAGAAAGAATAGAGCAACTCAAGCTGGGTATAGAAAAATAACGACTTGAAATTTAAAAATAAAATCTGAAAAAGAATTGCAATTTCAGTCTCTTTATCCGGTAAGGGAGCAACAGGAGATTGTTCAGCCGCTACTCACAGACTGAATTTTGATCAAACAGAGCGAACCTTTGTCTCGCGAGATGAATGGATACCAACTCCTTAGAATAATTTATAAATCTGACTGTAAAATAGATGAAAAATTATAGAAGCCATTTACATATAACTTACTCAATTATCTATAAATAAAAAGAACTTAATATAAAAATCTAATTAAGTCTTAAATGCATAAAAAATATGATTCCAAACACGAAACATGTAAAGAATGACGCAGGTTTGTTAAAGGCAGTGTGTCAAGGAATGCGATGTTAATGCACATAATTATATCAGAAAGTGTAAGATGAGGAGAAGATGAAAACAGGGAACAGCCAATCTAGTAGATAGACGGCGGAACAGGGAGAATTATGAAAGATAACAAAAAGACAAAATTTATTAAAGATACAATGCAAATTGTGCAGAGCCATAATCGCCAACGTTCTTAAGGAATGTAGCATTTTGAAGTAGAATATGAATTCTATTATCCATTTGGAGATTGTAGTTTCAATGTTAATTAAAGAAATTAATTTCCAAATTAGTCAAATAGTTACAGCCCTATCACGTCAACTAACATGTCATTGTTCAGAAAATATTGACATATTAATCAATATAGAACAAAAGAACATTATCTTCCTATCAATATTAGATCGATACTCATATACAGGGTGATTCAAAAATAAATCCCAATTTGAAAATACTTATCATTTATTTATTAACTATGTTTTTTGTAAGAAACGGATATAAGTGGAAAGCGTTTAACATTCGATATGGGCACCAAATTTCGCTATCAGCTTCTTGAGTCGCCCAAGAAATGCATTAACTGATTTCACCAGGGACTCTGGTGGTATGTAAGACATAATTTCTTTTATTCGCCTATCAAGTTCTTCCAAATTCTTGGTTTGGTATAGTAGTTGTTCATCCTTTAACCAACCGCAAAGAATAACATCCATACATAAAATAGGGAGTTACTTTTCAATCACCGTGGAGACAACGCAAAGATATTATGCAAAATGTATTGCAAAACGCGTAGAATTACTTACAGACATAACCTTTATAAAAACTACATTAAATTTTTTTTAGCCACATAACTAATGTCTTAAATATATATTCAATAATTTTCTAACTAATTCCATGAGCAGCTATACATTTGCATAACTGGCCCCAGAACGATGCCATCAGCATGTGATAAAAAAAAAACGTTTACAAAATTATAAAGTTCTAAACACCAAACGCTATCATAGAAAACCCTTATGCACAAGTCACTTATACAACGGACATCAAATTTATTTCGTTTTGATTATGGATCTCTCTATATATCATTTTTTTAAATGGAAGCCTCAAATTTAAAAATGTTTGGCAGTACAACAATATAAGATCGAGTATCGGGCATTTTTTTTATCATTTTACCCCAAGCAAGGCATTCCACTGCCACTATTGCGCATGGGGTTACATAGGGGAAGGAGAAGAGAAGGGGTGGTCAGATATAGAAAATGTCAGAAGGAGGGTGATAGATGGGTAAGGATACCGAGGCAGGAAGTTGGGTAGATGGGAAGAGTGTTTGAAAGATGGTTAGTGTGTTAGGAGGTGTCTATTGACCTTACATTACAATTGTCTATTGACCTTACATTAAAAAAGATTGTAGCCGTCGGGGAAGCAATCATGCGGAAGGGAATTCCACAGTCGAGAAGTGCGAGAGAAGAAACTGTTGGCGTAGAAATTTCGGTTGCATTTTATCGGTTTCACTGAAAAGGGTGGGACCTAGTTGCTAATCTAGTATCTCGTGCAAATTCGTCTTGGAATTTTAGACAATTTCGCATGACTGGTTTTACAAATAAGGAAATTTATACAGTGAAGCAAAAAATTAACTGATACCGCATATTTATTTTTAAAACGAACAAGATTCCCTAAGCAAAATGATCAAAAAGTTACTGTCGTATTTAATTACAATCTCCGCTGAAATAGCAGACATGACCCGGAAAATTGTTTCTGCAAAGGGATATTAAATTATTTTAGGTTTTATAGAATGTTTACTTGGGATCAACTAGAAATTAATATCAGGCTGGGGTTTGAGTTTAACCTCAATGAGAAGACAAATGAATGCATTCACTTGTTCATTCGAATTGATATTTATTCAGGTGATCTAAGTCTGGAAGAAGTTCACAATTCTTAACAGCATTAGTGTAAGTCGATCTAATGATAAGGTGACGTTCAACAAAAATAACATGTGCTACATTGAGGCTTCCATTTGGGTAGGTAGATGTATAGATATTAACATGTTGAGATAGATAGATAGATAGATAGATAGATAGATAGATAGATAGATAGATAGATAGATAGATAGATAGATATGAACAAACTATAACAGATAGATAGATAGATAGATAGATAGATAGATAGATAGATAGATATGAACAAACTATAACAGATAGATAGATAGATAGATAGATAGATAGATAGATAGATAGATAGATAGATATGAACAAACTATAACAGATAGATAGATAGATAGATAGATAGATAGATAGATAGATAGATAGATAGATAGATAGATTACGAGGTGAGGAAGATAGATAGATAGATAGATAGATAGATAGATAGATAGATAGATAGATAGATAGATATGAACAAACTATAACAGATAGATAGATAGATAGATAGATAGATAGATAGATAGATAGATAGATAGATATGAACAAACTATGACAGATAGATAGATAGATAGATAGATAGATATGAACAAACTATAACAGATAGATAGATAGATAGATAGATAGATAGATAGATAGATAGATAGATAGATTACGAGGTAGATAGATAGATAGATAGATAGATAGATAGATAGATAGATAGATAGATAGATAGATAGATATGAACAAACTATGACAAATAGATAGATAGATAGATAGATATGAACAAACTATAACAGATAGGTAGATAGATAGATAGATAGATAGATAGATAGATAGATAGATAGATAGATTACGAGGTGAGGAAGATAGATAGATAGATAGATAGATAGATAGATAGATAGATAGATAGATAGATAGATAGATAGATAGATATGAACAAGTAGATTATTTAAGTTTCTTTAGCTCTTCAAATATTTCTGATGTTTGGTCATTCAATCTCTGCTAGTTTTGTTTCTGCGAACACCTTTTATTGTTTAGAACGACAAAGCAGTCAAATAGAGCATAATCTTTTGAGTTCATTACATGGAGTATGCACCCAAATTTGAAATCCCTGAAAACATCTCTCGCCTTACCAAATCTTTGAGCAGGTGTATTGTTCTGCAAAGATGAAACGACTTTCCGTTCCGCCTCTCTAAGTGCTTTTTTCTTTCAACGTCTCCTCCAGCATAAATATTTTTTCTCCTTTAGCTGTTTCACCCACTTTAATATCAGTATAATTCTCAAAATTGCTTCTTTATCCCTCCCACCTCTCAAATCAAACAATTACAAAAATTTAGATATCTGGCAAGTGTTCTACAGAGGCCAGAAAGTACGACACTGAGATCCAGTGTTGTTTTGTGATGATCAATGATGCATCCTCAAACCTAAGCAGCGTATTCTTATTCTTTTTCTTTGTGCCTTGTCCTTTCAGGACGTAGGCGATCATGGCTTTCCATGTCTCCCTATCCTTAGTGGCTCTTAGCACTCTTTGTCCTGTAACATCTCGCAACCCCCGTTCTGTCATCCACCTGCTCAGGCCCTTCAAATACGTTATCCGCTGCTTTCCACTGTCTCTTTTCCCCTCTATCTGACCTGTTATTATCAGGTTCTCCAAGCACCCCTTCCTCATTTCATGTCCCAGGAACTTCAATTGTCTCTTCCTGATGCTCAGTATTAATTTTCTTTTCATTTCCATTCTTTCTAAAACCTCATCATTGCTCACATGCTCGGTCCATGGTATCCACAGCATCCTTCCGTAGAACCACATTTCACTTGCTTCGAGTTTTTCCTTCATCTTTGATTATATTTTCCAACATTCACTGCCATATTGAAAAACTGACATCACATAGCAATCCAGTACTCTCTTCTTTGTTTCTAGTGAAAGTTTCCTGTCTCTTAATACCTTATTCAGCTTCTAAAATGCGTCCTTCGCCATGCCAATTCGCCTTCGGATCTCAGTGTCGCACTTTCCGTCTTCTGTTAGAACACTTTCCAGGTATTTTTTTATCATAGTATCGCCCCAAGCAAGGCATTGTACTGTCACTGTTGTGAAGGGGGTTACGTGGAAGGAAAGTTATGAGAAGGAGTGACAGAATACAGGGGGTGTCAGGAAGAGGAGATAAGAATACTGTAGAAATGAGATGAGAGCATGAGAGAGAGAGGATGCAAATTAGTGAGATAGGGGATGACTATTGACTTTATATTTAAATTCTTAGATATTGTAGCTGTCGGAGAAGCAAGTAGATGGAATGGAACTCCACAGGCGGAAAGTGCGAGAAAAGAAGCTGATGGAGTAGAATTTGCGTTGACAATTTATTGGTTTCACAGTAAAAAGATGGGACCTAGTTGCTAATCTTGTGGCTCGAGTAAATTCGTGTATAGGGGGCACCAGTGAGCTAAGTTCATCCGGAGACAGAAAAACAAAGAAGAGGGTACTCTTTTTTTATCATTTTACTTCTAAGCTAGGCAGGACCGCCACTACTGCAAAAAAAGGGCTTACAGTCTGAGTACAGGGGGTATTGAAGAAAGGATAAAAAAATGAATGGGATTCAAGAAGGCAACTGATGTTACATTTAAATTCTTGGAGATTTTAGATATCAGAGAAGCACGTAAATGGAAGGGAATTCCACAGGCGGGAATTGCGAGAAAAGGATATGTTAGAGTAGAAGAGGATGTTACATTTAACTATTTCAAAGGTAAAAATGTGGGTCCTAAATGCTCCACCTTCCCGATTAAGAGTGTTCCTAAGTATGCTAAATCGACTTTTATGTTGCCTTGGCTGCCTCATCGTTCAGTATGAAAAAACCCAACCCTCATCATTTAGTCATGATGCTCTCCCACTATTTCCGCTCATGAACGTAGAAGCAAAGTGGATCTGGTGTGTTGTTATGGCTCCATTTCATGTTTTTCTATCTCCCCTATCATCCCTAGCGTTACATAGGCAAAGTTCTCCTTGGTGTGTGGGCTGTACTTAACAAGACAACTTTTTGTATATCTCTTAAGCTGGGGTTTCCAGGTACTCTTTCAATGTGTTGTTTTGTTCCATTTTTTATCATTCCAAGTACACCTACTATCACTGGCACAACTCTTGTTTTCAATTTCCACATTTTTTCTATTTCAATTTCCAGGTCTTTAATAATAATAATAATAATAATCATAATAATAATAGAAGCTCATTTAGCAGAAGAGAAATAGAAATTGCAAAGAGAATAAAACGTAAAATAAAAATGGTTGACAGCAGTTAACATTTATGAGTAGAAATTTATATCCTTTTAAATGAGTTCACACAATAAAGAGAAAAGGTAATAAAAACGAAGTATGCCTTCAGTAATTTCATTTTCTACTGCTGGAAATTTTATTAAATACTAAAAATGAAAAGAATTTTACAAGTATTTGCTAACGGACAGAACGCAAAGTAAAGAACTAATAAATCACACAGTCTAAATAATTCATTTTGTAAACGATTCTGACTTTAAAGTCAGATCAATTCTTCTTAAATTCAATCTTTTTGTGTTGATTCAGTCTTTTCATCAAACAAATTAGGCATACATTGTAAAAAATGATTTATATTTTGTACAAGATTTCTAATAATGTTATTGCCGGTACATATTGAATGGTCTATTCAGATTATATGTTATCTTGCAACTATGCCAAAGAGCCAAAGAAAAACGAAAACGTGAATATTATAAAGAGCTTTTAAAAAGTTGCACTACCATAAAACGGGCGGTTGTCTTTGCATAAGAATAAAATTCTTGCCTGTTTAGGTTGATTTTTGTTACAATGAATTGCCAATTTTATAATTGGCCGAATATATATATATATATATATATATATATATATATATATATATATATATGAACAACATTTTTTAGAAAAATATAGCAATGTAGGTAATATCAGACAGATTTTAGTCAACAATACAATAATCCTCACTCATACACACAGTAAAAAGAACCTTCAGATATTGAAGGCCATCTACATTAAATCCAAACAACCCACACTTAATAAAATTACGTTTAAATCTGGTCATAACACATTACATTGCATTTAAATATATGGTTCTGTTATTATTCCGAGCTCTCACGCGGTGTGACGTCATAGAACCGCATTACAAATTTACGAACTGAGTTTGCTATTTGGTAACTGTTATCACTGCTTAGCAAAATTTTATGTCAATACAAGTTAAAATCGTCTTTGATGATGGATGTTTTTATTCTAACGTCCTTGTAACCTCTCTGAAGATGTCTCATGTGAGTCGAAAGTTTAGAACCAACTTAATAAAAAAATATCCAAACGTTGGAAATTTTTTGTCTTTATTTTCACCTGAAATTAAAGCCAAAATACGATGTTTAGGACGGTTCATGATTAAACATAATAGACATTCATTGTCGATTATATTTAACAGTATATGTTCAGAAAATTATCAGCTGCCTCGATACGCTAATAATATATATATATATATATATATATATATATTGGTCCCGACCTAGCAGCACGACTCCAACCACTTTCTTATCGGCGGAAAAGGCTTCCCTCTGTCTCTTCTATAAATATTTTCATGGCTTCTGCTCTGACGAACTTGGGTCACTGGTGCCCTCTCCACAAGAATTTATTCCAGCAACCAGGTCCCACCCTTTTACAGTTAAATCAACCAAATGCAGGCGACAATTCTACTCTAATAGCTTCTTTTCTCGCACTTCCCGTCCGTGGAACTCCCTTGCATATACTTGCTTTCCTGACGGGTACAACTTACAGGAATTTAAATGCAAAGGGTTTTCTTAGGACAAACACACCTTTCTGTTAAAAATTCATGTAAGAAAAACCAACGACGGCACCTTCGTCGATGGCGACGTGTTTGTTTTTTTTGTTTTTTTTTTGTTTTTTGTTTTTTATTAAATGACTCGTAATGAGTTGATATGCCACTAAAGTAAGAAACAATTACAATGAAGCGCTTAAAAAAACTTCTCAGCTCGACAAGGAAGTGACTGATAATGTCTCTCTTCATTCTACTGCAAAAAGAAATGGCAACCTCCTCCGTGAAAATTTTCTACATAGTTAGTCATGGATGGAAAGAGATATGATCGCCGAAACGTGTATCATGTACGGCACTTAACTAGCTAACTACATAAATAGATAGTCAGATAATGGCCGATTTCTTGTACAACGAGCATGAACGTCTACTAAGACAGCAAACTAGTCCTGTACACGCCTACTCAGACACATTTGTGTTTCTACAACACTAACAAAGATATCCTTTCAACACAACGTTAGCTCCTTGAGAAATGCATCGGTGTGAAATTCGAACCTGTGTCCCATGATTTAGCGCTAACACTGTAATCACTCAGCTGGCTAGCTAGCTAGCTACATACATACATACATACATACATACATACATACATACATAATGGCTGACTACTCGTTTCAGAGTTTGTCCGTCTGCAAAGACGACTAATTCATCTCGGTTTTAGAAGTTCGCTTTGAAACATCCGTGATTTTTTTTTTTTTTTAACACTAAAAATATGACCTGTCACAAAGAAGTCAACTGCTGGATAAATTCATCATGTTGAGATTCGAACCCGGGTCTCATGATTGAACCGCTAACGGTTACATACATACACACATACATACATACATACATACATACATACATACATACGGATGAAGAGATTGATATAGGTAGATATGAAGAGGCTTAGATAGATAGATAGATAGATAGATAGATAGATAGGAACAAACTATAATAGATAGATAGATAGATAGATAGATAGATAGATAGATAGATAGATAGATAGGAACAAACTGTAATAGATAGATAGACAGATAGATAGATAGATAGATAGATAGATAGATAGATAGGAAGGAAGGAACAAACTATAATAGATAGATAGATAGATAGATAGATAGATAGATAGATAGGGACAAACTATAGTAGATAGATAGATAGATAGATACAGACAGACAGACTTTAAAGTTAAATATTTATAGGTTTTGTGCTCCTCCTTAATCTTTCCCCTACCCCGTGAGACAGCCTGTTCTAATGAATTTTAATACTGTCAATTCCCGTCATGTGCCTGTGACATGTGTAATTACATTTTAATTCTAAACTCTTTTTCATTCTTTTTTCTCTCTCTCCCCTCCTCCCCTCTCTCTCTCTCTCGCTCACTCACTCACACACACACACACACACACACTCACACACAGACACACAGACTCTAAAATAGAATAAGTAACTTCCCTCCATATGTTCTCAGCCTATCGACTATACTAACTCAAATCGAGTTAGAGGATGCATATGGACCCCAAAGCAACCTTCACTTCACTTCTCCCAATAGTTCTTTTAGACTTCATGTATACGAAGGTACGTTGAGGCGCAGTGGATATCAGATAGAGTATTAAGAAAAAGGGAAATTTCGCTAGAAACAAAGAATATTTTAGACTTCATGTATACGAAGGTACGTTGAGGCGCAGTGGATATCAGATAGAGTATTAAGAAAAAGGGAAATTTCGCTAGAAACAAAGAATATTTTAGACTTCATGTATACGAAGGTACGTTGAGGCGCAGTGGATATCAGATAGAGTATTAAGAAAAAGGGAAATTTCGCTAGAAACAAAGAATATTTTAGACTTCATGTATACGAAGGTACGTTGAGGCGCAGTGGATATCAGATAGAGTATTAAGAAAAAGGGAAATTTCGCTAGAAACAAAGAAAAGAGTACTGAATTGCTATGTGATGTCAGCTCTTCAATATGGCAGTGAATGCTGGACAATCTCATCAAAGATGGAGGAAAAACTTGAAGCAATTTAAATGTTCTACAGAAGGATGCTGCAGATACCATGGATTAAGCATGTGAGCAATGATGAGATTTTGGAAAGGATAGAAACAAAAAGAAAATTAATACTGAGCATTATGAAAAGACAGCTAGAGTTCCTGGGACATGCAATGAGAAAGGAAGGCTTGGAGAATCTGATACTCACAGGTCAGATAGAGGGAAAGAGGGAGAGAGAGGGGGAAAGCAGCGGGTAACATACTTGAGGGGCCTGAGCAAGTGGATGACAGAGCGGGTTTGGGTGGGGTAACAGGATAAAGTGTGCTAAGTTATCTAAGAATTGATAAACCAAAAATGTATTATGAAAAAGAAAGAGAAAAGAATAAAAAGGAAGAAGAGAAGAAAGAACAGAAGAAGGATGAAGAAAACTGCACCGAATGAAATGAAGAAAAGCAAACAGAGGAGCCCAAAATGCCGATTACAGGTGGGGTATACTAAAATGCAGCAGATACAAAAAGTTGGATTCCTGGGCAGTGTTCTAACAAAAGACGAAATGTTAGAAAAAAAAAGCTCATGGGAAAAGTTGTCATAAATATTTGTAGAAAAGACAGAGGAAAGACACGTCAAATCGCTAAGAAAACAATGAAGTCGATAATGTAACTGCTTATTTAAGTACACGAGAAAAAAAAATTTTCAATTTTAAAGTCTAAAATGGAACAGAAATGGTTTCTTTAAAACGCTGGACCAGTCAAAAAATCTTAGTTAACGCCTTCTGGTTTTATTTAAGCTGAAATACATGTTTGCTATGCTTACAAAGCACGTTTCTTTCCGAGACTGGACATGTTTGAATCTCATTTGGAATACAAAATATTCGGTTGTCACGTTTGATTAATGGGAATAATGAGTCGTGATGAGACAAAATAGTAAAATTTCCTAAAAATAAAAATATTTTGAACTGGGAAAAATTCCACACAGACATAAAGTCCCAGAAAACTTTTGTGCAATGTTTTCACTGTAACTAAATTCTTTTTCTCCAAAATATTTTATGAATTTGTTTCAGTGACTTTTTGTGTATGTTTACTTCGTTTTAATTTATTATTTGGTTTATGTTTATATGTATTTATTTCAAATGGAAAGTAAAAAAAAATGGCAATGAGAGAGTTGATAAGTGTTTTAGATTTATGGTTTAATTTGTAGCGAATAAGAAATTAATTAAAATCAACTCTCTTCTTCACTTTTACAAAAATTCATAACGACGTGTGAAATCCTGGTTTTCCCCAAATAGAAAAAGGATTGGCCATCAGCTTAAAGAAAAAGTCGAAACCGGATTTCGCAAGGAGGTGTTAAAATGATTTTTGATGAATGGGACTTGCAAGACCAAAAGGACTTCATGTAAGTGGAAAATATCTAGATTACATTAAAAGGACTTCATCAATGTCAGTCAAGTCAGTCAGATGGAATCAAGAGAAAGACAACACTAAAATGTAATTCTCAACTTCAACCAGACATTGTCCTCTTTCTCTTTCTCCTTATCTATTTCAACAATTACTACTAGAACATTTTGTACGAACTCTACCCTTAACATCTTAATAATGTTTCTAATTGAACATTAACTTCTACAACTTATGTTATTCCTTCATTTAATAAATTTCAATTTTAAAACACAAAATGTATATTCTATTCTTCTTACGCTATTCCACACAATTCCACATATTCCAACCTGCCGACAAACAACCTTCTGATGAAAACCTTCTGATAATAATTCTGATGATTATAACTCTGCATAAAACTTGTAAGCTGTAGGGAGTTCGGTTAAGTCTGACACAAGGCCGAATCAAAGAAACATTAACCAGCTCCCTACGCTACAAATTCTCTTCCGGATTTATTCTACCATTCCACATATTCCAACCTGCCGAAAACCAACCTTCTGATGATGAAAAAACTTCTGATAATAATTCTGCCTAAAACATTAGCCAGCTCCCGACGCTACAAATTCATCTTTTCCTTCTGATTTTTTACAGTTTTGTGCTGTCTTTCGAGAATAATGATTTTTTTTTTACATCTAAACTTATTTATTAATGGAACTCTGTGTGTGTGTGTGTGTGTGTGTGTGTGTGTGTGTGTGTGTGTGTGTGTGTGTGTGTGTGTGTCCGTTACCTATAGACTCCGAAACGGCTGAACCGATTTTCTTGAAAATTTACACAGTTGTACTAAAAGCGTTTGCGAGTGTTCTTAGCTAGGTCTTGTGTCGAGGTACCCCCGATAAATATCGAAAATCGACAATAAAAAAAAATCGGGTTATAGAAGGAGTGGTCTGATTTTAATCAAATTTGATACACTCATAGACAGACACATAAGAAACGATATTCAGAAGTTTCCAAGTTGCAGTTCTTACAATAGTGCAGAAAATCGATAATATATATATATATATATATATATATATATATAAGCTTTCATTACACCTGAGCAACGCCGGGCTATACTGCTAGTTTCAAATAATCAGATCAGTACCGGGGTAGACATGTTGCTCGTGTTTAGACATGTGGAAAGTTGAGCTGAAATTTTGATCTAGTATAAACAATCAACTCGTCCACAATGGAAATGGAACGAAAAGAAGAAAACATTAAAGTGTAAATCACAAAATTTTATATTGCAGTAATAGGTTAAGAGTTTAACAAAAATTAGTTTAGTTTCTTCTAATGAAGTTTGTTCGTGGGACAGAAAATAAATTAGAAAAGGAAACATTTCTTAATGACTCGGGCTGTTATGTCCGGTTGCTACTCAGACCATCAAGCGGACTATCCTGACTGCCAACTCGATGTGCATTTATTTATATCTAACGCGCGGACGTCATAGTAGATACACAATGTACACGAATATTTAACAGAAAAATATTTAGTTTAATTTTAACAAATATAGAATTTCGAGTAATTTCATGACTTTTTTAAAATCATTTTCCCCTAAGCAAAACAGGACTACCACTATTGCACTGAGAGTTCAGCAAGAGGAATGACAGGGTACAATGGGTGTGGAAGAAAGGAAAAAAAGAAGGATGAAATTCAAGGAGTTAGAAGATGGCAGTTGATGCTGCATTTAAACTTTTGAAGATTTTAGCTATCGAGAAATCAAGTAAATGGAAAGAAGTTTCACAATCGGTAAATGCGAGAAAATAACCTGTGATTAGAAGAAGAGATTAAATTTAATTAATTCAGGTGTGAAAGCGAGAGACCTAGATAGTAATCTAGTAGTACACTTAAATGCACGTGGTCGGTGCGTCGGGGAAAAAAAGCCCATCAGAGCAGTTGCCATGAAAATATTTGTAGAAAAGACAGAGGGAAGCCACGTTACGTCCGTGAGAAAGTGAATGAAGTCGAATGCCAAGTCAGGATCGATTATATTGCATTTTTTTTATAATCTTATCACCCCAAGCGAGGCATTTTACTGCCACTGTTTTACAGGGGGTTACATAGGAGGAAAGTTATGAGAAAGAGTGACAGGTTAGGGGGTGTCAAGAAGTGGGTAAGAGAAGGATGACTGTAGCCATAAAGTGAGGGATCAGTTTATATATAGATTGTAATGTAGAATTTGTTTACCTTATAATAGTATAGAAATTCGTTTTAATAATCATATCGCCCCACGCAAGGCATTTTACTGCCACTGTTTTGCAAGGGGCTACATAGGAAGAAAGTTATGAGAAAGAGTGACAGGTTATAGTGGGTGACAGCAAGGGGGTAAGAGAAGGATGAGAATACTGATGAGAGTGGAGTGGACGGAGAAAGGAGCATGAGAGAGAGGATGCATGTTAGTGAGACAGGAGATGACTATTGACTTTACATTTAAAATCTTGGAGATTGTAGCTATCGGAAAAGCAAGTAAATGGAAGGGAATTCCACAGGAGGGAAGTGCGAGAAAAGAAGCTGTTAGAGTAGAAATTGCGGTTACATTTTATTGGTTTCACAGTAAAAGGGTGGGACCTCGGTGTTAATCTTGTTGCTCGAGCAAATTCATATATAGGGGGCACTAGTGAGCTAAGTTCACCGGAGCAGAAGCCGTGAAAGTATTTGTAGAAGAGACACAGGAAAGCCCAACACAGTGACCCAACCTTCCTGTCTGGCCCAACACAGTGACCCAACCTTCCTGTCTGGCCCAACACAGTGACCCAACCTTCCTGTCTGGACCAACACAGTGACCCAACCTTCCTGTCTGGCCCAACACAGTGACCCAACCTTCCTGTCTGGACCAACACAGTGACCCAACCTTCCTGTCTGGCCCAACACAGTGACCCAACCTTCCTGTCTGGCCCAACACAGTGACCCAACCTTCCAGTCTGGCCCAACACAGTGACCCAACCTTCCTGTCTGGCCCAACACAGTGACCCAACCTTCCTGTCTGGCCCAACACAGTGACCCAACCTTCCTGTCTGGCCCAACACAGTGACCCAACCTTCCTGTCTGGCCCAACACAGTGACCCAACCTTCCTGTCTGGCCCAACACAGTGACCCAACCTTCCTGTCTGGCCCAACACAGTGACCCAACCTTCCTGTCTGGCCCAACACAGTGACCCAACCTTCCTGTCTGGCCCAACACAGTGACCCAAACTTCCTAGCAGTAGACGCAGATATATATTTAATGTAGTTGTTCCACTTCAGGTCAGCTGAAAAAGTGGAGCTAATAAGGTGCAGTGTGTTTCAGGAACCCAGCGTCATCCATTCTGATGGCTGGCAGGAACTACAATTTCTTAAAAGCGGAAACTTAACAGAATAATAATTTGATATATGTCTTAAGTTAAATGTAATATTTATCCATCATCATGAATTTTCAGTTAAATTTTATTTTAATTTGGTATCCTCTCAGTCGAGATATCGTATCTAAATTTTCATTAAAAAGACGTTTTCTTGGCTAAAACTGATTAACAAAATATGTTTTATAATGTGCCTGTTATAATTGGAATCTGTTTAAAATTGTTAATTTTGCTTATTTTTAATTTATGAATTTTTAAAAGTTTTTAATCATAAGCATTCCAGGCGTAATAGTTTTATCCCCAAAATATAGTCAGTTAAGTGCCATTGGTGATATACGCTTTAGGCGGTCATGTCTCTTTCGAGACATGACTGACTGGGCAAAAGTAGTATGTTGCCATTACTTTCTGCGGTAGACTGATTGCCAGCCAAGGCTACAGAACCCAATCTATATTATTATTTGACCCATAGCTACAGGGGGAAGAGATGTATTATATTGTTAAGTAGTAATTAGTGAGAGATCAGTTTATTACTTCATAACGATATAAGACTGATCCCCCACTTTATGCCCAGTAGAAGCCTTAATCATGTTTTCAACTATTATATTCAGTCAGTCAGTTAAGTGCCATACGTGATATACACGCTTGTGGGGATCATGTCATGAAAGAGACATGACTGACTGGGCAGAAGATTTTCCCACAGTAGGTTGCCAGTGCTTTCTGTGGTAGACTCGTTGCCAACCAAGGCTATAGAAACCAATCTGTCCTGTTATTTAACCCATAACTGGAGGGAAGAGACGGATTAATATATTTCCCAAGTGTATTTGTGCGTAATTGAAAGCAAGGAATTCAACTGGAATTCGAACTCGGCAACCCGATTTGTCGTTCCGAGTCGATATCCACTGCGCCAAAACGCACATAATTTTGCCAAAATTTACTTCAATCACAAAAATGTCATTTAATCCAGTGATTTCCAACCTTTTAGTCATATGATTGAGTATCACAAGCACTAAATAAGAATAAAGAAAACTACATTCTTTATTCTAAGACTCACAAAAATATGAATATGTCACAATATAATTTCAGCAAATTTATTTAGACCTACTTCTCTTTAATATGTAATTATTTTAGAGGTATTTGTCTATACTTTTGGGATCAGGTAGTATTTAGAGTATTTACATTATTCGAAATTCCTAGCACCTGATGAAGGCCAGAGCGTACAACGGCCGAAACATCGTACAAATGGCAACAAAGATTAGGACAGCAGTCCGAATAATGTAAATACTGTATTTTAGAGGTGTTTAAAAATTTCCACGGACTATTTATATTGATCTATAACTTGGCTTACTTATATTCAAATAAAAATCTGAAGATAAAAATTGGAACACTTTATTAAATACAGACTTTTTTTCTTTTTAGTACCTGGAGAAGAGGTTCAGTCGAGGTGTCCGAACACTTGGGTCGATGACATTTTGCATTCAAATGGTAAGTAAAGTCTATGATAAATTAATTCATTACAATTTAACTACAGTAGGTTTCATTATACTGGCTGCAAATCGCCTACATACGGACAGTAAATGAGTTCGGCCGATATACACAAATAGAAAGGGGTGTAAGACAATGATGTGTCGTCTCACCGGATTTATTCAACATATACAGCGAGGCAATTCTGAGAGAACTAGAAATCCTGACAGGGTTCATCATTGGCGGCAACAATTTTAAGAATATAAGATACGCAGATGATACAATGCTGATAGCAGTCTTTAGAAAGATGTTAGAAGATCTTCTACAGAAGGTAGCGAAGAAAAGCAAGAGGACTAAACATTAACTATGAGAAAACTCAAGGCGTGGTCATCAGCAAAGATCTTGAAGATCAAACTAGGCTGGAACTCATGGAGTTGAAAGAGAGTTCCACAAGCGAGAAGTGTGAGAAAAAAGAATGGTATCACAGAATTTACGGTTACATTTAGTCAGCTCAGCCTAAAATTGAAGAAACCTCGACGTATTTAAACTTATATATAAATGAAACTTTGTGTGTGTGTGTGTGTGTGTGTGTGTGTGTGTGTGTGTGTGTGTGTGTGTGTGTGTGTTACCTATAGACACTGAAACGGCTGAACCGATTTTCTTGAAAATTTACACAGTTGTACTATAAGCGTCTGCGAGTGTTCTTAACTAGGTTTTGTGTCGAGGTACCACCGATAAATATCGAAAATCGATAATCGAAAAAATCGGGTTATAGAAGGAGTGGTCCGATTTTAATCAAATTTGATACACTCATAGACAAAGACATAAGAAACGATATTCAGAAGGTTGCAGTTCTTACAATAGTGCAGAAAATCAATAATATATATATATATATATATATATATATATATATATATAAAAGGCAAGATGTTTGTGTGTGTGTCTGTTTATCTGCCTGTATGTCTGTATTTTTTTCAATCCTTTTATTTTAGTTTTTGCTTCGGGTTTGGCTCTAAGTAGGTATAATTGTAGTTCTTAGTCTCAGCCATGATACCATTTACTCAGAGGACTTATTTAGCCTTCAAAATTCAGTTTACGACGAAAAAACTTATTTGATATTGATACCAGGAAATCAAAATTTTACTGACATCCGTTCATTTTTCTTTCAGTCTACGGTTTCGCTTTAACTGGAAACAACTATTGCTTTTTAGTCTTTCGTGCCAACGTCCAGGACCATGGATTAGTTTTAAAACTTTCTTTACACCCGAGCAGCGCCGGGCTATACTGCTAGTATATATATATATCATTCTTAAAGGTTTTCTTTTCCATTTCTCACTGAAATGATTTTTTTTTTAATTCAAATCTATTTTTGTTTTTTTTATTTACTTATTTGTTCTTTTTTTTACAGATATTGTATATGGCGATTGTCTTGTACGCCCCCTCATTAGCTCTGAATAAAGGTAAGACTTTATATTTTATATCTGTACAATAAAACTTTCTTTTGTTCATCTCACTTTATTGCATTATTCTAATTACAACTTCGCGGAATGATAAAATACAATAGACTTGGGAAAATGCAATGACGTGCCAAAAAGCGCTAACTTGTAGTATCTAAACTCAATGGTTAGCAGCGCCACCAACGTCATAAAAATGCGCAGAAATATTTCGCTTTGACATCTGATATTTCACTGGCTAGACTATACATCGGACTCAAATAGGAATATCCATTAAAAACAGCGTTTAAACAAATAAATTTAAAATATGCCGGACTTAATCCATATCGTAAAGAATTTCCTAAAAATCTCGTAAATACATTGTCTCTGTTTACATTAGGATACAAAACAGAGCAAATATAAATATTCCGAAATATTTTTCTAAAAAGATTTCTCGATTATTCAAGCCTGTAGATAAATAGATAAACTGTTTATTTATATATATATATATATATATATATATATATATATATATATATATATATATATAAAGCATCTTCTTAAATTCAGTATCCATTAATAATAATGTTCAAAGAAATAAAAATTTTTGGAGTGACTTCGCTGCAGGGGGTCGGAATATTAATAGTTGATTTTAATTTAATGTTCAATTCTAAAACTCTAGAAAAATGCGAAAAGGAATTTTTATATTTCCAAGTTTATTCATAACGAACTTAAAATTTAAGATTGAAATAAACAAACTTATTCTGATTTTCTTCTTCTTCATGATACGAGGGTCATTCAATAAATAAGGTGAATTTTTCGGTATAAGGACATCTACGAAGGTCATTCAATAAATAAGGTGAATTTTTCGGTATAAGAACTTCTAATACAGATAGAAGCTTACTTTTTTTATTTTTTTCCTTTGCTTCTTTTTCAAAGGGATTTAATTTTTTTGCAGATTGAAAAAAAAAACATTTATCAAGTTTTGGTTACTGAAGGGTGCAAACCAATTGAAATTTATAGGATAATGTCAACTGTATATAGTGTCAAATGTTTCAGCCAAAAAATGTCTACAAGTGGGCTAAATTGTTTAAAGAAGGACGGAGCAGTGTTTAGGATGAAGACAGATCTGGGAAGCCTACAGAAGTGAGGTCTCCTGAGGTGATCGAATCGGTCAATGACCTCATTCAATCTGACAGAAGGGTGGCAGTGGATGACATTGCAAGGACTTTGAGCCTATCTGTTGGGACAGCACAAAATGATGAACTTGCCTACTCGAAGGTCAGCTCACACTGCAGCCCAAAGGGTGCAGACCGTTAACGAACTGAGCTGGGAACTGCTCCCTCACCCCCCACCTTACAGCCTAGACCTTGCCCCTTCAGACTTTCATCTGTTTGGTCCCTTGAAAGCGTTCACGAGAGGCACGAATTTTGAAAGTGACGATGAAGTCAAAAGTGCTGTGAGCGATTGGCTGAGACATTAGTCCAAAGATTTTTACGCTAAGGGAATACGGAAGCTTGTGCACAGATGGGAAAAGTGTTTGACACTGTTGGAAGACTACATTGAAAAATTAAAAAAATAAAGTAAGCTTCTATCTGTATTAGAAGTCCTTATACCGAAAAATTCACCTTATTTATTGAATGACCCTCGTAAATGTCATTATGCAACTTATGACTTTTTTTCTTTTTCTTTGTTATTTTAGTTACTGGATTTAATCTGTGGGGATCAGTCATTTCAGTGGGTGTCGTTTGTACGTTTTATACAACTTTGGTAAGCATATTTCTCTCATAATTGTCCTGTATCTTCTTCTATGTGACATGTCCCTTCAAAACATGGGCGTCTATGTCCTTTGATACCCCCTTCTACCTAGTGACTCTTGGCACGATTTCACCTGTTACCCAACACAAACCCCGCTCTACCATCCACTTGCTCAGGTCCATCAAGTATGTTACGCGTTTTGCCCTGTCTCTCTTTCCCTCTGTCTGACGTGCGAGTATCAGGTTCTCCAAACCCACTATCCTCATTACATATCTCAGGAACTTCTTTTCCTTGTATTATATAAAAGTTTCCTTTTCGTTTCGATCCTCTTCAGAACTACATCCTTGCTAATATGTTCGGCCCATGGTATCCTCAGCATCCTTCTGTAGAACTACATTTCGGTTGCTTCAAGTCTTTGTTTCATCTTTGAGGAGATTGTCCAGCATTCGCTGCCATATTGAAAAACAGACATCACATAGCAATCCATTACTCTCTTCTTTGTTTCTAGCGAAGTTTTCCTGTCTCTTAATACTCTACTCAGCTTCTGAAATGCTCCTTTGGCCATACTAATTCGCCTTCGGATCTTGGTGTCGCACTTTTCGTCTTCCGTTAGAACACTTCCCAGGTATTTAAATTTCGGTACCTACTTGATTTTAATATCCCCGGCCTGCAGATGGCATTTTGGGTTCCTTTTTTTATTGATGACCACGCATTCGGTTTTCTTGTAGTTTATTTGTAGTCCTTTCTTTCCACTTTATTCGGGTACCTTCTGTAGGGGATCTTGCAGTTTCCTTTCTGTGTCTGCTATCAGCACTGTATCATCTGCTTATCTTATATTATTCAGATTGTGGCCGCCAATAATGAACCTTGGCATAATTCCTAGGGCTCTCAGAATTGTTTCCCTGTATAAGTTGAATAAATCCGGTGAAAAGGCACATCCTTGTCTTACACCCCTTTCTATCTTTGTATATCTGCTGAATTTATTTCCTGTTCGTACGCAAGCGGTTTGCAGCCAGTAGAAGTTCTTGGTTACTCTGATGTCTTTCCCAAAAAAGGCGGGTCTGCTGAGCATTTTCAGCAAGTCTTTGTTGTTGTTATGGAGAAACACACCTATTCCCCCTATAATGGACTCTCCCTCCTATATTAATAAGAGTTAACAGGAAGTTAACGGGGGAAGTTCTGAGGAGTTCTTGGGAAGTTCTGAGGAGTTCTTGGGAAGTTCATAGGTGTTCTTTAGAGTTCTATTGGAGTTCAGTAGAACTACGAGGCAGTTGATATTAGTCGGCAGAATACTTAGCTTTCAGTGAAAGATTACCAAGTTCCTAACATTTTGGGTGCGTTAAGTTAATTAGCAGCCGACATAGCACGATTATAAACTTCGGTGCGAAAACTAATCCGCAACAATTGTTTACTTTGTCGAATGCCTTTGGATAGTCTAGAGAACACAGGCAAAAGTTCCTATTTCATTTGTATTGACCTTTCTGATAACATTCTTAGCATAAATATCGCCTTCCTTGTTCCAGTGTCTTTGACAAAACAGCATTGTTCTTGTCCTATCTCTGGCCTTATTGTTCTACGCGCTCTATTCATCAGGATTCGGATGCTGAGTTTTGTTATGTGACTTATTAAGCTGATTGTTCGGTGGATTTCGCATTCGTTTGCACCTAGCTTCTTAGGCAGTGCTATATAAATCAATCTGCTTCGTGCTTCCGGTATTTCACCACTATTATAAACTAAACTTCATTTCTAAACAGATCTATCTTGATTAAAATTACAAAGAAAAATAACTCACTTCCAAGGAGACGACTGATATTGTCGGATTTCTTCATATTTTGATTGCTTAATATATTTGACTTTACACACCGATACCATTCCCGGTGCTCCTCCCTTGATTTGAGTTGTTGAGCCAGGGTCCCTCTCCATTTGAACCTTTTGACTGTTATGCTCTCCCATGACTCTGTGTTGGTGCCCATAGCTTTCATATCACGTGGGTTCTCATATCGTGTGAGGCCAGCTCTCTATGTAGGAGTCTTTTGAAATGCGACCGTCAGGCATGCGGTGGACATAGCCTAGTCAGCGAAGTTTGTGCTGTTTAAGGATTGGGAACATGGTAGGCAGACCGGCCCGAGACAGGACCTCAGTGTTGGGCACCTTGTCTTGCCCTGAGATCCTCAATATAGTGAGTGAGTGAGTGAGTTTTGTTTAATGGCATATCAACCTCTGTGGGTTATTTAATGTGTTTTTTTTTTAATGTTCGGTTATAGTAAGAAGATTGATTTAGTCAGATTTTGATGCAATTTTTCATTTTAGAAACTATAAATGTCTTTTAGTTCTGTATTCAAAGATTTATTGCTGGTAATATTTTTTTCCTTCAAAAATATGTTATGGTAATAATCTTTTCTTCAAAACTGTATTGTTGGTAATATTTTCATTCAAAAATGTATATTTTTCTATGACACTCTATTTTTATATTTTCATAGTGTTTTGACCCCAGTTTGGGGGTTAACCATTTACCCATAGCTGGGACCCTAACAGGTGCTACCACCCAATTTTGTACAACGAACACGAATTAATTCTATTCAGTCAGCTGAAGTGTATAATAATATATAGACTAATATATCTTGAATAATTACCTGACACCAACCGGGTAGGTGTTATCATGTCTCAGGTGTGAGTCTGTCTTCCGGTAGAGTGAGAGGATAGATACGCAGTTAAGAAAAATTAAATACTGAAGGGTGCTCGATCTCGGGAAACTGATGTCTGAGGCTGCACCACCCCACGTATCTAGAGGAGTGGATCGGTGGTTGGGTAATTTTTGGTCTTGGCCCGAACGTACGCGCATTAGTTCCCCACCATAAACTCGACCTTACGTCAGATGACGTCTCAGTGGGAAGTGCAGTGAATATTTTGAATACGGAAAGGTACTGAAAAAAATCGGCACGATCCCGAAGCCTTTCCAAAAGAAGGACTTTTGTTTGGTCATTTAGTTAGAGTTTGGAAATTTAGGAAGCCGGAAAATTTTTCAGGACCCTTCTATAATTTTTTTTTTTAGAGTAAAAGAAACGCCATGCGAATTTCTTTAACCCTAGAACACTAACCATGCTTATATAGTTTCCTATTTTTAATTATCATTTGTAGTAATTGATTTCTTTACCTAAATAATATGTTTTGCAGTTCCTATTAATTTTGACTCAAAGTACGAAGTTTGAAATGCCTGCAAGTAAAATATTTCAAATAAAAATTTATATTTAATTTGTTTTTAAAAATTTTGAAAATCGGGTATGATTACTCGTGGTTAGTAGTGGTGCAACTTTAATTGATGGTTAGTGTTCTGGGGTTAAAAAAAAAAAGAACAATTGTGAATCTAGATTCGGAATTGATTTTTTCTACAACTGAATCATTTGCCTCAATGCAAACGAAACATGGCCGCCACAAAAGCAGCTTATCAAGAAGCGCGAAAATGCATTTCTATATGCAAACAAGTTAAACATTCATAGAATGAATCTAATACAGTTTAGATTCTCCTTCCGAGCCGATATCCACTGCACCACAATGCACTTCCGTTAAGGTTAGACTGGATTAATATGCTTTAACTTGGATACTTGCGTTTGGGGTATCCTGCGGTAACAATGGCAGATAGTTTGCTAATCTAATTGCCATGTTGTCAAAAACATAATGAAGTGAGACATTTGATTTAGTGTATGGTTAGGTCTTAAAGACTATCACAATGCGTTTGGTAGAATAAAAGAAGGTAAAGAAGTTGTTGGGTATTACCTATTTATTATACATTAATATTTCGAGATCAAAATCTCATCTTCAGAATGGTAGGAGAACTTGTTTTCGCGTCCGTCCGTGAACCGTGCCTCCCAATGAATGGTCATCCTTTGGTGCTACTGCTGTCATTAATTGTAGTGTGTGTGTGTGTGTGTGTGTGTGTGTGTGTGTGTGTGTGTGTGTGTGTGTGTGTGTTAGAGCATGTGTGTGTGTTTATGGTAGATATATGTGTGATTGATAGTTGGCGTCGTTTTACGATCTGATGATATCTGGCTGCTTTAATTTATTGTATATATAAGTACGTGTTGACCTGATCGATAGTATGACCTCTGACAGAGTGGTAGTGGGCGTCGTTTTACGACTTGGTGTTATATTTATCTGCTTTTATTTGGGGCGTGTTTGTTGCTACATTTTTTTTTTTTTTGCAATCCTGTATTCGTTCTCGTGTGTTCTCGTGTGTGCGTGTGCATGAGTGTGCCATGAGTATGTGTTTATGTGCGTATACTTCTTGCATTTTATTTTATTTTTTATTTTTTTCTTCTGCGTTCATTATATATATATATATATACCCACATACCTTTTCTTGTGTGTGTGTGTGCGTATGTGTTCCGCTGTATAGTGTGCTTCAAGCAAATTACAAAACTTTTCTATTTGATTTAGTGTTTATTAGAAGATAATTTCATTAGTAGATAATTTTATTAATAGATAATTAATGGATAATTTGAAATCTCGTAAAAAATACCGTAAACCAATGCAAAAGTTTACTGTTATTTATGGGAAGTCATGCTCGGTCCCAGCTATTACGTTATTGATACTAAACATCATAAATGACTTAAGTACTATATCACTACCTTTTTCCACGAATTCTTCACCTACGTACACATCTAAGCAAGCGTCGGTCTTTTCCCTTGTTCAGTAATAGTAGGACCATATTAACGTTTGGGTGTGGTACACATTAACGTAAGTTTATAGGCGAGGGTAACTATTACTCATTTTATTTATAATATTTTCTGTTGACAAAAGCATTGAAAAAGAAAGATGAATATATATATATATATATATATATATATATATATATATATATATATATATATATTAAAATAACTTTAATCCAAAAGGAAAAGCAGGAAGGTAAATCCCAAAGACCCGATTTTAATTAATATTAATATTTTAATATTTAAAAATGATACAAGTGGAGAGCTCAATGTAATTAAAATTACAGAGCCAATTATAAAATAAAATAAATTTCGAAGTTCAAACCGTTGAATGATCATTTCAACATGAAATCCCTAAGAGAGATTTTACATCTCATCAGCAACTATCAAATTTCAAAATGAAATAAAAAAAGAAATAAAAAAATTTTGAAAAGTAAGAATTCACTGGCGGAAGTTTAAAAATTTACGTCACAAAAAACTAGATAGCAATCAATGTCTATTTTTAGATTTTGGAAAACATTACTTTTAGATTGAGTTGTAAGTGAAAAATTTAAAAATTTGGCTTTGTCTAGCTTTACAAAGGGGAAGGGGGTTAACAAATGAAATAGGGAGTGGTGTTTGACTGAGAAGTGAGCTAAACAAAACAGAAAGAGAGGGAGGAAAAAAGGAAAAAGAAAAGAAAAAGGAAAATTTTCTATTTCTTAGAGACGCTAGAGACGTGTCAACAAAACTAGCGTTTATAAATGGGTTAAAGTATTAGAAAAAAGATTTTTAGAAAAAACTTATTTGGGGAAAAAAGCTGATATATGATTTATTTAAATTTAATTAAATTAATCTAATTAATTATAAATCTAAATTTAGATTTAAAATAAAAATAACATTTATAAAATTTATTTAAAAAATTTTCTAAAAAAGTTTTTTTTCACTACTGCTGTTGCCAGGTGTTGACCAACCAACTCTTTGGGACAACTCACTGGGTCTAACTAGCTCTTTTATCTAGTAGGCCATGTACCCTTGAGGTCAACTACTTCTCTGTGTCCTATTGTCTTCAGACATCACTGATAGGATTACATTGGAAAGACATCATCTTGTACTTTCATCAGCTAAGTATACAAACTAAACATCTCTTGAACAGACGCTTGCTCACAGTCAGTGACGTCTAAATGTTTGATCCGCAAGGTCAACAACTTTTATTGCATGTCCCTAAAACTCAAGTAGGCTTCTAGAGAAATTAAGATATTTTAATTTTGCGAGACATAAAATAAATACTTCATTTGAATTCAATCTCTATATATAAAAGTCAATCTGTGAGTCTGTGTGTGACTGTTCCCTATGCACGCCTACATTTTTTTAAGCTACGCCATTCAAACTTTCTAGAGACACATATCTACAGGGAAGCCAGGTCGACACATACTTTTTGAGTTTAAGTTCAGCAAATTTTCCCTTTCACACTTTTGGCCAATGAACACGATTGTTTACATTTGCTCCATAAAACATCTAAGATTTAAGATGGTTGCTAAATTACGTCACAGAAATCAAATCACACGTGTCAAACGCAACTAAAATATTTTTTTATTAAAAAATGAGCTTTTATATTTAATTTTTACTTCGACGTTTTAAAAATTCATTTGGTCAACAAAAAAAAATATATTCTTCGAAAATTTCTGAACTGAGAGCGTAATAGTTTTTATATTTTTAATTTCAGTAAAACAAAATAAATAATTTTTGTTTTTATGTGAAATTCATTTTATCAACAAAAAATGTAAATATTTTACCCCGTAATTTTGAAACAGAAACAGACGCAATATTGTTTACAATGTCACACAAAACATCAAATCACGTTTACGCAAAACAAAAGAAAATAGATTTTTTAATGGAATTTTTTAATAATTTCTAAACAATTTTTTATATAATTATTTTTTTATATAACCGAGTCCTACTACTAAAATGTTCTGAGTTGCACGGGCAACGCCGGGTTATGATGCTGGTATAAACTAGATTTTTATTTCGCTCTTTGATTGGATGCCTTGCCGATATGGATGCTCAGAGCCGTCGCACCATCTTCTCTCCACTTCTGCACGCTACTAAGCTCATTCATATAAAGTAACCAGACGTGTCCCCTATATAGTTTTCTGTATGCCGCATCCCTTTAAGATATAGGATGCACGCCCCTATCCTTTGTAACTCTTAACACCTTTTCTATTTTTATTCTCCTAAGCCCTACATCTGTCCTCTGTGTATCAGATTTTCCAAGCCCCCTTTCTTCATTACATATCCCAGCTGTCTCTTCTTGATGTTAAGTATACGTTTCCTTTTCGTTCCCATTCTGTCCAAAACCTCGTCATTGTTCACATGTTCAATCCATGAATGCCAATTCCCATCTATTGCCCACTTGACTTTAGTCCTTCGCCCGTCCTTTCCCCAACACGCCCGGGAGTCTGGCAGGGTGGTATTTGACGAGTGAGTTGTGAAAATTTCTTTCGTTTTTCTTCAACCTTTTTTACTCTTGACCTACGCAACTATAATACAAAGACTTTTGCTATCACTATTAATCCTTTTTCTTAATTTGTCTGTCTCTTCTTGATGTTAAGTATACGTTTCCTTTTCGTTCCCATTCTGTCCAAAACCTCGTCATTGTTCACATGTTCAATCCATGAATGTCAATTCCCATCTATTGCCCACTTGACTTTAGTCCTTCGCCCGTCCTTTCCCCAACACCTCGTCAATCTTGTTCTTTTCCTTTGTCACTCTCGCCTCGTAACTGTCTTCACAGCGTTATTCTCGTCCTTCTCTTGCCCTTTCTCTAACATCCCCTGTAACCAGTTCGTCTTTCTTTTCGCTCTCCTTCTGCTTAACCTTTCACTCTTCTCTTATACCGCCTTTGCTTGGAGTGAAACGATTAAAAATAAAAACTTATGTAGAACTACATTTCTGCTACTTCAAGTTTTTAATTCATCTTTGATGAGATTGTTCAGCATTCCCTGACATATAGAAGGACAGACATCACATTCCAGTACTCTATTGTTTGTTTTTAACGAAATAATAACGTATGCTGTTGTCATATGACTGATGCGTCGTAGACGTCGGTTTGCTAACCGCCAAATCGTTAGAGTCAATCTAAAATAATTTTTACTCCCCCAGGGTGGTATGAAGGCTGTACTATGGACCGATGTCTTTCAAGTCGCTATAATGATGATTGGACTGCTGTCTACACTCATTGAAGGCTGCATACGAGCCGGTGGATTTAGCAATGCATGGGAGCACGCCCGGGAGTCTGGCAGGGTGGTATTTGACGAGTGAGTTGTGAAAATTTCTTTCGTTTTTCTTCAACCTTTTTTACTCTTGACCTACGCAACTATAATACAAAGACTTTTGCTATCACTATTAATCCTTTTTCTTAATTTTCTTACTCCAAAGTAAACAGAAAGAACAAAGTAATCCTTTTTTATTTCACTTCAAACAAGACAATACAGTCACTAAGACGCAAGAGTGTCAAAGAATATGAGAAAACGAAAGACATTAAGTATATACAACAATAAAAGAACATGAATTACAAAAACGAAAGAAATTGCGTTTAAATTTTTTTAAATCAAATTTAACTCGAAATCAAGCAACCGGAAGAGAGAACTGCAAGAGAAGAAAATATTAGCGTAGGATTTGCGGTTGCATCTAGCCAGTGCAAGTGTAAAATGATGAGACCATGACGTGTTAATTCTGAAAGTCTTGTTAATAATGTTATACTAGCAGTATAGCCCGGCGTTGCTCGGGTGTAATGAAAGCTTTAAAACTAATCCATGGTACTGGAGCTCAGACTCTTTGGACGTTGGCGCAAAAGACTAAAAAGCAATAGTTGTTTCCAGTTAAAGCGAAACTGTAGACTGAAAGAAAAATGAATGGATCTAAGTCAAAATTTGATTTCCTGTTATCGATATCAAATAAGTTTTTCGTCGTAAACTGAATTTTGAAGGCTGAATAAATCCTCTGAGTAAATAGTATCATGGCTGAGACTAAGAACTACAATTATACCTACTTAGAGCCAAACTCAAAGCAAAAACTAAAATAAAAGGGCCGAAAAAAAGACAGACATACAGGTAGATAAACAGACAGACACACACAAACATCTTGCCTTATATATATATATATATATATATATATATATATATATATATATATATATATTATCGATTTTCTGCACTATTGTAAGAACTGCAACCTGGAAACTTCTGAATATCGTTTCTTATGTCTCTGTCTATGAGTGTATCAAATTTTATTAAAATCGGACCACTCCTTCTATAACCCGATTTTTTCGATTATCGCTTTTCGATATTTATCGGGGGTATCTCGACACAAAACCTAGCTAAGAACACTCGCAGACGCTTATAGTACAACTGTGTAAATTTTCAAGAAAATTGGTTCAGCTGTTTCGGAGTCTATAGATAACGGCCACACAGACACACATAGACACACACACACACACACACACACACACAGACAAAGTTCCATTTATAAATAAGTTTAGATAAATCCAAATTGAAATGTAATGGAAACTGAGAGTGTAAAGCTGTTCTAGATCTTCACCGAGCAATTTGATGGTGTAATCGAATCAATCATTAATGTCCGGTAGAAAGATAACCAAAGTTTGATCTTCGATG
The DNA here is from genome assembly GCA_037127315.1 of Ascarosepion bandense. Classification (NCBI taxonomy): domain Eukaryota; kingdom Metazoa; phylum Mollusca; class Cephalopoda; order Sepiida; family Sepiidae; genus Ascarosepion; species Ascarosepion bandense. The sequence goes on from JBBBDQ010001487.1 coordinate 904,036, forward strand.
TAGCGGTACCAGGGGATGTAAGGGTAGTTAAGAAAGAATCAAAAGGACGAAAATGTATCAAGATTCGAAACGTGCTCGTGGGATTTAAGAAGGTAGAAATTATTTGGTTCTCCTTGTCAACTGTAACTGACAAAATTTAAAAAATGGCCGGGTAACATTGAGATCAGGATTTGAACAAAGATGCTTCAGAAAGCGGATATTACTTTTGGACGGCCAGAGTTCTGAGAAAGGTTTCGCCGGTGCAGAGAGGTGAAGAAATGACAGGGGCGCCATGGCCATTTGTCAGGACTCCCGATTGTTTAAATCACGGCATAAGCTCGGCTTGAGAAGAAAGATCATCACCACCGTGATCACCACCATCAGCATCATCATCAACACTACCAACGCCTTCACCATCATTACAATCATCATCACCACCACCACTATCATCATTATCATCATCACCACCGTCACCATCATCATCATCACCACCACCACCATCATCATCATTATCACCACAACCAGTATCACTGTCATTGTCGTCATCAACACTATCGCCACGATCATCATTATCATCACCAATACAACCATCATGATTGTTACCAACATCATCATCATCCCCACCACCACCGATACCATTAACATCATCATCATCACCAACACCATCGACACCATTTCCGCCATCATCATCATCACCATAACCACCATCATTATCATCATCATGATCACCACCACCATCATCACTACTCCTACCACCATCATCATCACCACCATCATCACCACCATCACTATCACCACAACCCGCATCACTATCGTCATCATCATCAACACTACAACCACCATCCTCATTATCACTAATACCACCATCATCATTATTATCAACATCATCATTACCACCCTCATCGCCACCATCATCATCAGCAACAACAAAATTACTAATCATACAAAATCCATGAGATCTAGAACAAACAGAAAAAGAACCACAATGGTTTCGGTAAACGGAACATGAAGAGACAAACACATGAGATACTGAAAAACTCCAAGAGCCATATTTAGTTTTTGAGAAAAAGGGGAATCGACGTTGCCAAATTCTAGATGTGACGTTCCTATTTAATACTTGATTCCAGTTGTTTAAAAAAGAGACTGTATCAAATATCAGGACCTTGAAAAAGAGATCAGCGTTTCTCTAAATGATCTTCCAAGACAGATCAACTGAAATAAACTATGTTAAAGTCAGGAAAGATAAGGCACAACAGAAAAGTCGATGTTGCTTCTCTGGTAAAAGATATGAAATAGTCATAAATTATCGAAGTTAAATAGGTTAACTTAAAAACAATACAAAAAAGATCTGATTGGGTAGTTATGGAACACTCAAAGGAACTGCGCAAATGATCGGAACTTGGCCATGAAAACTAATGGAATATGCAAAAAAACAAATTTGTCCTTGCATCCGACTTTAAAATTGAAAAAGAACTCCCATTCCAGGTTAGGGGCGATTCAAGTTATTGTCTACACGAATATAAATTGCTAGAATGCCGGCCGATATTATGCGTGAATAGATTTGCTAAATATAAGAATCCATTTACTCCTGGATATGGAGTTAATAGTAGGACTTGTATTTGGAGAAAACATTAATTTGTCAAAAGAAATTTAATGTAATATTCACTATCAAAAAAAAAAAAAAATAGATTTATCCATACAATTCAAAATAAGTTTTGACTTTAAATAACCACGTCGTGTTGATAAACCGTAAAAAATCAGTCTGTCAAAAAGAATAATGTTCAACAACGGTATTTCTGGAAGGTAACGTTTTAAGGCAAGGGGTCTTTCTGTTTATAATGTTAAATATCAAGAGGCAAAACGTTAGTTGAATTTAATATCCACTCGCAAATATCCCAGAATATTTTCCTTAGAAGAGTGAAAAACTAGATATAACAGTAACAATTCTACACAACATTATTGGCAAGCATTAAACAGTTCCAAACATTTGCCTGTCCAGCAAATCTCATAAGAAATAATCACTTTTAAATAAATGTAAAAGGAAGAAGCAGCAAATCAAATGCATAATTTTTAACTCTCAGTACGTTATTTAGTCAGTTAATTGCCATACGTGATACACTCTTTGGGCGATCAAGTATCGAAAGAGACATGACTGACTGGGGAGAATATTATCCCGCAGTAAGTTGCCATTATTTCTGCGGTAGACTGGTTGCCAGTCAAGGCTATAGAACCCAATCTGTCCTGATATTTAACTCATAGCTGGAGGGAGAACAGGTAGATTATATTAAGTATAATTAGTGGGGGATCAGTTTATTACTTCATAACAATAGAAAACCGACCCCCTTGTTATGCCCAGTAGAAGTTTTAATTATGTTTCCAACTATTATATTCAGTCAGTTAAATGCCATATATTGATACACGCTTTGGCTGGTCATGTCTCGAAAGAGACATGACTGACTGGGCAGAAGTTTATCCCGCAGTAGATTGCCATTGCTTTCTGCGGTAGACTATATAACCCAATCTGTCCTGCCATTTAACTCATAGTTGGAGGGAGAAATAGATTATATTACATTATTATATTATGATTAATGGGGGATCAGTATATTACTTCATATCGATAGAAAACCGATCCCCAACTTTGTGTCTAGTAGAAATTTTAATTATGTTTCCAACTATTATATTCAGTCAGTCAGTTAAGTGCCATACGTGATACACGCTTGGGCGATCATGTCTCGAAAGAGACATGACTGTCTGGGCAGAAGATTATTCCGCAGTAGGATGCCATTGCTTTCTGCGGTAGAATTGTTGCTAGCCAAGGCTATAGAACCCAATTTGTCCTGTTATTTGACTCACAGCTAGAGGGAAGAGACGGGTTAATACCTTTCCTAAGGGTATTTGTGCGTAAGTGAATGCAACGAATTCAACTGGAATTCGAACTCGGCTCCCGATTTGTCGTTCCGAGTCGATATCCACTGCACCCTTTTATTACCTGTTAATAATTCTTTTATAAGAAAAGTAGTAAAAGAAAACAAAAAAAGATGATGGGGTGCCTCGTCTATCAGAAGATGACTGAGTTTCTATTCTTACCGGGCGCCACTTTGTTGAGGCCTCTAACCAGACTTAGTCAAGCGTAATAAATCTGTATTTATTTGAAATGCACAAAACAGTAAAATCAATTTACTTCTCGTATAATTGTCTTTCTATTTTTATGATGTTGAATAATACGGTTGTGAATTTTTCTGTCATTATTATTTGTTATTTCACAGCTTTAACCCTGATCCCGCTGTCCGACATACTTTCTGGTCATTAGTAATTGGAGCCTATTTCACGTGGTTAGCTGTCTATGGAGTAAATCAAGCCCAGGTCCAACGTGCCTGCACATGTCCAACTTTGAAGAAAGCTCAATTGTGAGTTTTAACTATTATTTTATTGCTAACTCTACAATCACACACACACACACACACACACACACACACACACACACACACACACACACACACACACATACACACACACACACATACATACATACATACTACATGCATACATATATATATATATATATATATATATAGTGTATCGATGCAGCAAACAATTTTCTAAACATATGCTGTTAAATATGAGACAATGAATGAATGTTTAATCATGAGCCCTTCTAAACATCGTATTTTAGCTTGAATTTCAGGCGAAAATAAAAACAAAAATTCTCCAACTTTTGCATAATTTTTTACATGAGCCATCTTCAGAGAGGTTCTATAGACGCGTTTATTATTTTGGTAACTACAGCCGTTGCCAAGCGGAGTTTTATGTCAACACAAAATAAAATCGTCGGTGATGGCGGATGTTATTGTATTACCGTTTTAATAACCTCTCTGACGATGGCTCCTGTGAGCCAAAAGCTTAGAAGCAAATTAATAAAGAATTATCCAAATGTTGGAGAATTTTTGTCTTTATTTTCAACTGAAATTAAAGCCAAAATACGACGATTAAAACGGCTCATGATTAAGCATAATAGACATTCATTGTCTCTTATATTTAACAGTATATGGTTAAAAAAAATATATATATTGATTGTTTAATACTTAGTTTTTGGTCCTAATAGGCTTAGACCAGTAAACATTTGTATTAAAAAAGTGTTCTATACAATTATATTGTCGAACTTTTGAATATTTTTTCATTTTTAAACGGGTTATTCCGCTACTTTGTTTTCTACCATGAGTGGTGTCTTTAGGCAATTTTAATAACTATTAAAAATTATATATTTTAATAATAGTTATTAAAAATTGCCTGAAGACACCACTCATGGTAGAAACCAAGGTAGCGAAATAACTCGTTTAAAAATGAAAAAAAAAATAAATAAATAAATATATATATATATATATATATATATATATATATATATATATTCAGAAATTATAACAGGGATATGTTATAATATCGCTACAAATGTAGCTATTTTATTTTGACACTTCTTGTGTCTTGTCAAGAGTTGTGGTTTATTTCAAATTGAAGGGTTTTAAAGGGTTAAAAACAAGCAAAACCCCTTTAATCAGGGAGACATTGTTATATGTACAATGTGGACCAATTAGAGTAAAGCAACTTCTAATTTGAAGAATATGTGAGCAGACTTAAAAATAATCTTGGGGGGGGGGGGGGCATTAGTATTAATATTTGATTAAATTGAGATCAGCATTATTAATTAACTATTACATCTACTTTATTATTGTTGCTAAATTTTTTAAAAATTCTAAATTTAACAATTTATTAGATTTAGAAAGTTATTCATATATTAAACGAGGAAAGGGAAAGAACGCACACATAAATAAACCTACAAACATCCACACAGGGAAAAATAGACGAGTATATTCACAAACACTGGCAAACAGACACATATACAGATTAATATACCCACGCATATATACATACGCAAATTACAAAATTTAACTTTTATCGACTTGTCAATTTATCAGTTAAATTTTAAAATTTTATATATATATATATATATATATATATATATATTGACAGACAAGCTCTTGTCATTAAGTTTATCTAATTTTTCATGTTTTTTAAGGTTATTTTTATTGAAACTGCACATAAAATAACATATTCCGCATAAAAAAAGAGTAAAAGAATCCTACGCTTAATAACATTAACTATGAAAATGGCCACAATGTGCTAACCGTATTCGGAATATAACATACACATGACTGCATACATAAACGCTACACATATTCAGTTAAAAAAAACACCCTTGATAATGGCTAAAAGTATAGCCGAAAGCAAAATATTTATACAACTCCTATATAATTTGCGTTCTAAAAAAGAAAACAATCATGAAAACACATGAAAAATTATATAAAAAATCCTAATGATAATACCTTGTCTGTAATTTAAATGAAACATGCATAAAAGAGATTGCTTCCCAAATGCACTATATCTAAACTTATTCATAAATGTAACTTTGTCTCTGTGTGTATGTCTGTGTGTGTCTGTGCGTGTGTACCCGTTACCTATACACTCCGAAACGGCTGAACCGATTTTCTTGAAAATTTACACAGTTGTACTATAAGCGTCTGCGAGTGTTCTTAGCTAGGTTTTGTGTCGAGGTACCCCCGATAAATATCGAAAATCGACAATAAAAAAAAAATCGGGTTATAGAAGGAGTGGTCTGATTTTAATCAAATTTGATACACTCATAGACAGACACATAAGAAACGATATTCAGAAGTTTCCAGGTTGCAGTTCTTACAATAGTGCAGAAAATCGATAATATATATATATAAGCTTTCATTACACCCGAGCAACGCCGGGCTATACTGCTAGTTTCAAATAATCAGATCAGTACCGGGGTAGACATGTTGCTCGTGTTTAGACATGTGGAAAGTTAAGCTGAAATTCTGATCTAGTATAAACAATCAACTCGTCCACAATGGAACGAAAATGAGAAAACATTAAAGTGTAAATCACAAAATTTTATATTGCAGTAATAGGTTAAGAGTTTTTACAAAAATTAATTTAGTTTCTTCTTAATGAAGTTTGTTCGTGGGACAGGAAAATAAATTAGAAAAGGAAACATTTCTTATGATATATATATATATATATATATATATGGCAAGATGTTTGTGCCTATGTCTCTATTTTTTTCGGCCCTTTTATTTTAGTTTTTGCTTCGGGTTTGGCTCTAAGTAGGTATAATTGTAGTTCTTAGTCTCAGCCATGATACTATTTACTCAGAGGACTTATTTAGCCTTCAAAATTCAGTTTACGAAGAAGAAGTACACACAAATACCCATAAGTTATTAACCTGTCTCTTCCCTCAAGTTATGGGTTAAATAACAGGTCAGATTGGGTTAATGTTAAGAGTGACAAAGATAATGATGAATTGAATTCCATGATAGCCTACGTCCTGAAAGGACACGGCACATGAAGAAGAAGAATGGAAGAGTAAATAAATGCTGCATCAGTCAGTTAAATGCCAGACGTGATACACGTTTGGGTGATCATGTCTCGAAAGAGACATGACTAACTGGGCAGAAGCTTATCCCGCAGTAAGCTGCCATTGCTTTCTGCTGTAGACTGGTTGCCAGCCAAGGCTATAGAACCCAATCTGTCCTGCCATTTAACTCCTAGCTGGAGGGAGAAGAGGTAAATTATATTACATTATTATATTAAGTATAATTAGTGGGTTATCAGTTTATTACTTCATAACAATAGAAAACCGACCCCCACTTTATACCCAATAGAAGACTTAATCATGTTTCCAAGTATTATATTAAATCAGTCAGTTAAGTGCCATACGTAATACACCCTTTGGGCGATCATGTCTCGATTGGGCAGAAGATTATCCCGCAGTAGGTTGTCATCGTTTTGTGTGGTGAACTGGTTGCCAGCCAAGGGTATAGAACCTAATCTGTACTGTTATTTAACCCATAACTGGGGGGAAGAGACGGATTAATACCTTTTCCTTGGGTATTTGTGTGCAAGTGAATGCATTGAATTCTTTCTAAATAAATATCTTTGGATATACGTTGTAGCAGCAAAAAGTTTCTTTCCAAAATGTCTGTCATGATTGGACGTGTATTCGTCAAATTACTCACGTTGGAAATCATAATAATAATAGGGGAAAAGATCACTGAGATAAATGAGATATTGTATTAACAATTCGTTTAAATTTAACAAATCGCAAACGCACCAAACCTTGGAAAACAGATTAACGATTATTTCTATCATCGCAGACAAATATTTCTTGTCGGTATTGAATTCCGATGTTGCTAGTGCGCATGTTATTTGATTTTTACCACTTCCGTTCCTGTCACACATGAAATGATCGAATTTCAAATCTAAATTGTTTGAGTAATAAAAATACAACATTTATTGGAAAATATATTCTTCTTGTAAAGAAGAGTTTGGCTTCAAATGATCATGCTTTGCAAATTCTCGAGTTTCAGCCTTATTTTATAATCTCTATGAGAGTTAGAAATTTCAGCCACTTTCCGTAAATTGTCGAGCTAATGTGAACTCGTGTGTGATTATCATAGTTGTAAAACAGGGGTGGTCTGAGCCTATAGTGGGTGGGGCGTTCTTTTGAAGGGTAGCTGTATCTGGTTGAAGATTAACGGAATTTGACCTCGTTATAGATAGCCCACTATAAGTCATAAAAAGATTATAAATCAAGAAAAGCAAATTGAGTTGAAAAATAACATTTTATATATCCACATATCAATTAAGGTTTTTACAATTAAAGTAATCCTTTGAATATGGGTTCAACGGACGTTAAAATGTTTATAGCAATAAAATGCTGAAAAGAGAATTAATACTTAGGTATGTGGGAGCGTTGTAAGTAAGGAATGTCTTTGATGTATCCGCCCCTTTGGTCAGTAAGTAGTTTTGAGACAGGAAAGAAGGAAAAGAGAGGTGAAGGCGACGAGCATAGTAAGCCACTTGACTTGGTCAAGGGAGATACTAATTTCTCTCGTCTCTCTCGAGTCTGTCTGGGTGTGTCTGCGTCGGTCTGTCCGTCTGGCGATGCTTTCTGTATCGGCTTTTTATTTCGATCATTTGAGAATTCACATCCGTATCTGATTCTGGGCTTCCCATTGGCCGATAAATAAAATTCGCGTTGGCTCGCGAACTGGAAATTTAATATTTAATTAATTTTTAGTTTTCAACCGGAATATCTGCGTCGATCCGGCTGCGCACCGACTAGTTTTGGTCATTTGCTTTTTGGTCGTGAGAGTGCAAACATCCGGTCCATCGCACTATAAGGGGGCCCGCCTGGCTGCCAATAAAATCATCAAGGTTGTCCTTCCTTATACACTCTAATACATTCAGTCTGACTCGGGTCACTCAGCTGCCATCAAAGAGTGTGTGTGTGTCTCATATATGGCCATAATTAACTCCTTTTGAATTCGCCGCACCCCTTACCTGGCCGAATGGATGATGCAATAAAGCATTTTAACCTACCAAGAATACACGGATAATTATAAACCTGTCACCTCTGTAGACTGTAGTACCGGCTGAAATGAGTACAATGTTGTTACTGTAATCTGTGAACGTTAATATTTGAAACTTTTAGCTCAATATTATCGTAAAGCATAGTACATCATATAGTAGAGTGTGTTAAAATGTAAAAAAATATTTTAAAAAGTGTATGTTAACTCATTTCAATATCTGTTTCTAAGAGTGCTGGACTGCTACGTGATGTCAGTTCTTCAATACGGCAGCGAATGCTGGACAATATCATCGAAAATGTGAACAAAACTGGAAGCAGCGGAAATGTGGTTCTACAGAAGGATGCTGCGGATATCGTGGACTGAGCATGCAAGCAACGATGAGGTGTTGAAAAGAATGGCAACAAAGAGGAAATTGATACTGAGCATCAGGAAGAGACTACTGAAGTTCCTGGGACACGCAATGAGGAAGGGGAGCCTGGAGAACCTGATACTGACTGGCCAGATAGAAGGAAAGAGAGACAGAGGAAGGCAGCGGATAACATATTTGCAGGGCCTGGTCAGGTGGTTGACGGAACGGGGGTTGCCAGGAACAACAGGAGCATACATACTAAGAGCCACAAGGGATAGGGAGACGTGGAGAACCATGATCGCCTACGTCCTGAAAGGACAGGGCACATAGAAGAAGAAGAAGAAGAAGAAGAAGAAGAAGAAGAAGAATTAAATGGACATTTTGTTTGACATGTCATTACGGATTGTTGTTACTATCAGCATGTGTCCATGAACATCTTCATGACCTTGGAGTTTTCAAATCTTTTTAAGCATATAAACACATATATATCTTAAACTAAAGCCCTTACTTCAGTCAGTTAAGTGCCATACGTGATACACGCTTGGGCGATCATGTCACGAAAGAGGCATGACTGTCTGGGCAGAAGATTATTCCGCAGTAGGATGCCATTGCTTCTGCGGTAGAATTGTTGCTAGCCAAGGCTATAGAACCCAATCTGTCCTGTTATTTGACCCATAGCTGAAGGGAAGAGACGGATTAATACCTTTCCAAAGGGTATTTGCGCGTCTATGATTGCAACTAATTCAACTGAAATTTGAACTCGGCTCTCCGATTTCTCGTTCCGAGTCGATATCCACTGGACCACAACGCACATCCTTAAAACCCTTACTTAGTTATGCCAATATGCACAGTTCACCTGCTGCACATCCTCAGCATGTAAAGAGCAGTGGGGGGGCATTGTATTTTCTGCCATTGAGCCTATAACTGTCAGTCCAGCACTCTTGTAATGTCTTTCTTTGGAAAGGGTATCTTAAGGTGGGGTTCTTCTTCTTCCATGTGCCGTGTCCATTCAGGACGCTTGAGATCTTGACTTTTCATAATTTCTTATTCTTTGTACCTCTTTATAATTTTTTTATCTCTGCTAATTTCTGTTGTACCAACTATTTATTCAAGTTCGTTAGGTAAGTTATACACTGTTTTCCTGTCTCCCTTGTATTCAGTATATCATGTGAGTGTTAAATTTTCCAAGGCCTCTTTCTTCGTTATATGCTTCATAAATTTCAACTACCTCTTTCTGATGCTAAGTCCGAGTGTTATTTGAAATTCCATTTTCTTTAAAATATTGTCATTGTTCAACCCATGGTATTCTCAGCATGATTCTGTAGAACCACATTTTTGCTGCTTCAAGAGAAGATCTATGACATCTAACAGGACTGATATTATACCGTTCCAAAACTGACCAAAAATTGCCATGCGTTTAAAACCGAGTGTCAGTTGCTTTAAGAACTAACAAGATGACTGCTATGGATTCCGGGTGAGAAACCGCACAAACTAATGAACAACAAAACAGATAGATAGATAGATAGATAGATAGATAGATAGATAGATAGATAGATAGATAGATAGATAGATATGAACAAACCATAATAGATAGATAGATAGATAGATAGATAGATATGAACAAACCATAATAGATAGATAGATAGATAGATAGATAGATAGATAGATAGATAGATAGATAGATATGAACAAACCATAATAGATAGATAGATAGATAGATAGATATGAACAAACCATAATAGATAGATAGATAGATAGATAGATAGATAGATAGATAGATAGATATGAACAAACCATAATAGATAGATAGATAGATAGATAGATAGATAGATAGATAGATAGATAGATAGATAGATAGATGTTGTGTATTCCGGGTGAGGAACCGCACAAAATAATGAACAACAAAAACAGATACTAAGATAGAAAAGTAGGTTATATTGAACTTAATATACACACTTGAACGAAGGTTAGTAACTCCATGAATACTATTAGTAACAAATAAATTTATACAAGTCTTGAAATGAAGTCGTTAGAAATAGTATATCCGGGTATATTATTCTAGCTGAGTGGAGCTCAAAACTATTCTGACTTCTGATGCGGTAATATCTGGGTAACTTCGGTATCTCTCAGTATCTCTCCGGTACTCTCCGATAACTCTAACGGATCTATACGATAACTCTCCACTGCTGTTCTCTCTATGGCAGGAGTATATGTATACTAAGTCGAGTCCATTATCATATACAAAATGGAGATCCCGCAACACCCCCCTCCCTATCTTTTTTTGGTGTTGGGGGTAGTTAATATTTTTTCCGCTTGGGATCTACGATTACTTTTAACTGATGTTCTCTCTATGGCAGGAGTGTATGTATATTCAGTCGAGTCCATTATCATATACAAAGGGGAGAGCCCACAACAATTACATTTTCCTATTTTCTAACATTTGAATGATTTTATGTGTCACCGATATCGGACGCCCAAGTTCTACAGCCATATCACAATTTATCATCTTTGTTCAAATCTTCATCGCGTCATGATGTCTGATGTTGTTGAATGGGGGTTACATAGGGGAGAGTGATGAGAAAGAGTGGTTAGGGGGTTACATAGGGGAAAGTGATGTGAAGGAGTAGTTAGGGGGTTACATAGGGGAAAGTGATGAGAAAGAGTGGCTAGAGGGTTACATAGGGGAAAGTGATGAGAAAGAGTGGCTAGAGGGTTACATAGGAGAAAGTGATGAGAAAGAGTGGCTAGAGGGTTACATAGGGGAAGGTGATGTGAAAGAGTGGTTAGGGGGTTACATAGGGGAAAGTGATGAGAAAGAGTGGTTAGGGGGTTACATAAGGGAAAGTGATGTGAAAGAGTGGTTAGGGGGTTACATAAGGGAAAGTGATGTGAAAGAGTGGTTAGGGGGTTACATAGGGGAAAGTGATGAGAAAGAGTGGTTAGGGGGTTACATAGGGGAAAGTGATGAGAAAGAGTGGTTAGGGGGTTACATAGGAGAAAGTGATGAGAAAGAGTGGCTAGAGGGTTACATAGGGGAAAGTGATGTGAAAGAGTGGTTAGGGGGTTACATAAGGGAAAGTGATGTGAAAGAGTGGTTAGGGGGTTACATAGGGGAAAGTGATGAGAAAGAGTGGTTAGGGGGTTACATAGGGGAAAGTGATGAGAAAGAGTGGTTAGGGGGTTACATAGGAGAAAGTGATGAGAAAGAGTGGCTAGAGGGTTACATAGGGGAAAGTGATGTGAAAGAGTGGTTAGGGGGTTACATAAGGGAAAGTGATGTAAAAGAGTGGTTAGGGGGTTACATAAGGGAAAGTGATGAGAAAGAGTGGTTAGGGGGTTACATAAGGGAAAGTGATGAGAAAGAGTGGCTAGAGGGTTACATAGGGGAAAGTGATGAGAAAGAGTGGTTAGGGGGTTACATAGGGGAAGGTGATGAGAAAGAGTGGTTAGGGGGTTACATAGGGGAAAGTGATGAGAAAGAGTGGTTAGGGGGTTACATAGGGGAAAGTGATGAGAAAGAGTGGTTAGGGGGTTACATAGGGGAAAGTGATGAGAAAGAGTGGTTAGGGGGTTACATAGGGGAAAGTGATGTGAAAGAGTGGTTAGGGGGTTACATAGGGGAAAGTGATGTGAAAGAGTGGTTAGGGGGTTACATAGGGGAAAGTGATGTGAAAGAGTGGCTAGAGGGTTACATAGGGGAAAGTGATGAGAAAGAGTGGTTAGGGGGTTACATAGGGGAAAGTGATGAGAAAGAGTGGTTAGGGGGTTACATAGGGAAAAGTGATGAGAAAGAGTGGTTAGGGGGTTACATAGGGGAAAGTGATGTGAAAGAGTGGTTAGGGGGTTACATAGGGGAAAGTGATGAGAAAGAGTGGTTAGGGGGTTACATAGGGGAAAGTGATGAGAAAGAGTGGTTAGGGGGTTACATAGGGGAAAGTGATGAGAAAGAGTGGTTAGGGGGTTACATAGGGGAAAGTGATGTGAAAGAGTGGTTAGGGGGTTACATAGGGGAAAGTGATGAGAAAGAGTGGTTAGGGGGTGACATAGGGGAAAGTGATGTGAAAGAGTGGTTAGGGGGTTACATAGGGGAAAGTGATGAGTAGAAAGAGTGGTTAGGGGGTTAAGTATAGGGGAAAGTGATGAGAAAGAGTGGTTAGGGGGTTACATAGGGGAAAGTGATGAGAAAGGAGTGGTTAGGGGGTTACATAAGGGAAAGTGATGTGAAGGAGTGGTTAGGGGGTTGCATTAGTCATGTGAAGGGGAAAGTGGTTAGGGTGTTACATAGGGGAAAGTGGGATGGTTGAAAGGGTGGGGGTTAGGGGGTTACATAGGGGAAAGTGATGTGAAAGAGTGGTTAGGGGGTTACATAGGGGAAAGTGATGTGAAAGAGTGGTTAGGGGGTTACATAGGGGAAAGTGATATGAAGGAGTGGTTAGGGGGTTACATAGGGGAGAGTGATGAGAAAGAGTGGTTAGGGGGTTACATAGGGGAAAGTGATGTGAAGGAGTGATTAGGGGGTTACATAGGGGGAGAGTGATGTGAAAGAGTGGTTAGGAGGTTACAGAGGGGAATGTGATGTGAAGGAGTGGTTAGAGGGTTACATAGGGGAAAGTGATGTGAAAGAGTGGTTAGGGGGTTACATAGGGGAAAGTGATGTGAAAGAGTGGTTAGGGGGTTACATAAGGGAAAGTGATGTGAAGGAGTGGTTAGGGGGTTACATAGGGGAAAGGGATGAGAAAGAGTGCTTAGGGGGTTACAAAGGGGAGAGTGATGAGAAAGAGTGGTTAGTGGGTTACATAGTGGAAAGTGATGTAAAAGAGTGCTTAGGCGGTTACATAGGGGAAAGTGATGTGAAAGAGTGCTTAGGGGGTTGCATAGGGGAAAGTGATAGGAAATGTCAGAAGGAGGGTGATAGACGGGTAAGGATACCAAGGATGCCGAGGAGGAGAAGAGTGTTTGACTTTTAACATCTCAAAGGACTTGCTCTTAACAAACCTTTACCACATCCCAAAGGATTTTCTCTGAATAACCTGGTACAATTCCCAAAGAACCTGCTCTTAACAACTTGGTGCCACTTCCCAAAAGACTTAGTCTTAACAACGTAGTACCAGATCCTTGCGGAAATATTAAGAAGTCTTTTAAAATCCATTAGATTAACTCCAGTCTTACAAATACATAAAGACCAACAGTTTATTAGAGAGTTATTCTTTTGTCTTTGAGCGAATCGGTATATGCCCATACCTCTGCTTTTTGAAGTGACAATTTGATAAGATTTATTATTTATGAAGAGAAATACAATCCATTCCTAAGGCTGGATTAATTTAAGAGGTTTATTCAAACACTGCCTATGGCACTTTGATATCGAGCGTGGATATCAGATAACGTTAATTTTATCCTTGTTAGGTGCAATAACAGGATACAGAATAAAACGTTCTGTATTAGAAAGGCAAATTGGTGCAGTTCTAATGTGTTAACGAGGGTCAAATATTTATAAGCAGGCTCGAGAATGCAGTGTGTAAGAATAAAAGACTCTCTCTCTCTCTCTCTCTCTCTCTCTCTATCTATCTATCTATCTATCTATATATATATATATATATATATATATATATATATATATATATACACACATTACTGGCCATAATTATTAGGTCAACCTCATTGTTTAAAAAAATGATGTATTTCATACTATTTTTTAGTATTTATTGCCAATTGAATAATTGTAAATGAAAATAGAATGGTTCTTTTGTTAATACTGCACAATAACATGTGCATCAAATGAATTTATAAATATTTAATAATTGACTACATTGCAGTTACATCATTGAACGAATGAAGAAAATTTTAGGGTGATTCGAACGAGTTCATCTTTGCTTCCTTTCCTTGTAAATTTTTGCAAAGTAATAATAACAAAAGAACCATTCTATTTTCATTTAGAATTATCCACTTGGCAATAAATACTAAAACATAGTATGAAGTATATAAAAATAGTATAAAATATATAAAAAAAAACTTGGGCCGCCTAATAATTATGGCCTGTAGTGTATATATAACCTGGGAAATAAACAAATTACCCTGACGGAAGTAATAATTAGTATGACGGCTCCAGGGAGCCTTCACCTGAAATCAGGATTTCTCCGATTGCACTTAAAGTAAGAGGGGTCAGTGCCAATCCTTGAAGCCTGAGGCATTCCAAATTGGAAATACTGAAGGGACTTGGACAATTTCTGGCACGGCCCACATGCCCGAGCACTACGTTGATTGCAATCTTTTATCAACTCAAACATCTTGCGTGATTAAGTCAATCCCAACACACAGGTTGTCTTAAAAAAATGTACACACTCCAGTAACGTGTAGTTGTATGTCCTTGCACGTGCAAGAGGATGTAAAACTGATTTTAGAAATGGATTTAAATATGGGCCACAAAAATTTGCCCTGATGTGGGACTGGAAAAAGGAAAACCTAAATAAAATTTAAAGATATTAACAGTAATAAATAATTGTCATGTATGGATAGGAGAGTTTTGTAATTTGCTTGAAGCATTGCGTATATAAGGTGTATGGATAGGTATTTGAAGGCTATCACAATTCGTTTAGTATAATAAAGGAAGGTAAAGATGGTGTTGGTTATTACCTATTTAGTATTCATTAATATTTCAAGATCAGAATCTCATCTTCAGAATGATAGGAAAGAGCTTCATTTCACGTCCTTCCGCTGGTGGACTGTGCCTTTAAACCTTAATCAAGCTCTCCTATCATTCTGAAGATGAAATTTTGATCTCGAAATATTAATGAATAATAAATAGGTAATACCCAGCACCTTCTTTACCTTCCTTTATTATACTAAGCGTATTGTGATAGCCTTCAAATACATACTCATACAAATTGTAATGTATATTCAATTTAAAGAAAGATAGCTTTTACCAGAATTCGAACCCTACACTTGATAAGAGTAAATATATCTGCAATAATTCCCTTGAAATAAGAATTATTAAGACGAGTTCTTACTTGAAGTTGTGACGGTATTTCTTCTAGGTGGGTTGAGCCGGTTTCTTTCCTAGAATTTTCATGGGACGTTTTGGATCCCCTAGGGGTCTCCAATCGCATCTAGTGTGAAAATTTTCTTGAAGTAGGTTTCCAATTGTTATTGTCGTATACTGGTTGCCAACCCAGTCTGTCTCGTTATTTGCCCATAGCTCGGGGAGAAGAAAAGGTATTAGCACGTAAGTGAATGTAATAAAATCGACCGGAATTCGAACTCGGCCTTACGATTATTCCACCGTACCTCCAAAGACTTAACAACCCTGAACCTGTCACTTTGCAAAAGGCAAGATGATTAAATTTAAAATCTAAATTATTTGTCCATTTAATGGTAAAGATCGTTGCTAAAGTTCGTTTTCGATTTTAATTGTTTTTTTGTTTTTAATCATTTCCCCCCAAGCAAGGCGGGACTGCCACTAGTGCGCAAGGGGTTACAGTGAGAGAAAAGAAAGGCTAGAGAGAGTTGAAGAAAAGATAAAAAAACGAACGGTATTCAAGAAGATAGAAGATGGCAATTGACGTTACATTTAAATTTATGTAGATTGTAGCTATCAGAGAAACTGGGAAGTATTCTAACTGAAGACGAAAAGTGTGACACAGATATCCAAAGGCGAATCGGCATGGCGAAAGACGCGTTTCCAGAAGCTGAGTAAAGTATTAAGACACAGGAAACTTTCACTAGAAACAAAGAAGAGACGACTGGATTGCTATGTGATGTCAGTTCTTCAATATGACAGCGAATGTTGGACAATATCAACAAAGATGAAGGGAAAACTTGAAGCAGCTGAAATGTTGCTCTACAGAAGGATGCTGCGGATATCGTGGATCGAGCATGTGAGCAATGACGAGGTTTTGGAAATGATGGAAATGAAAAGGAAATTAATATTAAGCATCAGGAAGAGACAACTAAAGTTCCCGGGACATGCAATGAGGAAGGAGGGATTAGAGAACCCGATACTCACAGGCCAGATAGAGGGAAAAAGAGACAAGGGAAAGCAGCGGATAACATATTTAAAAGGCCTGAGCAGATGGGTGGCAGAACGGGGGCTGAGAGACGTTATAGGAAAAAGCGTGCTAAGAGCCACCAGGGATAGAGAGATGTGGAAAGCCATGATCGCCTACGTCTTGAAGGGACAAGGTACATAAAAGAAGAAAAAGTAAATCAGCCGGCCTTGGAGAGTTGTTACACGCGAGTAAAAATGGATCGTTTATGTTAAAGTTCGACGCAAACGGAGCTGAGAACCAGCTTGCGAATGTGCAGAACTCGTGGATAAAGCGGGATTGCACCCTTTAAGGGTGTGGCTGTCCGTTCCAGGGAATTGCAGACAGATCATTCATTTTGAGATTCTTTCAATAACTGCACAGAAGTATTGCGACCAATTAACCAATCTCAATGCGGTTCTGTAAAAAACAACCAATTTTGTCAAATTGAAAGGGTGCCACCACGATATTGCATGACCACAAAACAGTCGTTGCAGGAACTTCAAAAGTAGAAATGGAAGACCCTCCAGAACCCACCCTATTCTCTTGACTAATCTCCTTTTAATTTTCACTTTTTTCCGGAAACAATTTAAATGACAAAAATATTGCACTGTAATAGTCGAAAACTATTTCCACAAACTGCTTCCAACAATTAACACAAACTTTTTACAAAAATGGCATCAACGGTGCAATGTGGCTTCCCTGTGTCTCTTCTACAAATACTTTCACGGCTTCCGCTCCGATGAACTTAGCTCACTGATGCCTCCTATATATAAATTTACTCGAGCCACAAGATTAGCAACTAAGTCCCACCCTTTTACTGTGAAGCAAATAAATTGTAAACATTAATTCTACTTTCCAACATCTTCTTTTCTCGCACTTCCGCCTGTGGAATTCCCTTCCATTTACTTGCTTTCCCGACAGCTATAATCTCCAAGAATTTAAATGTAAAGTCGATAGTCATCTCTTATCTCACTAACCTGCATCTTCTCTCTGATACTCCTTTCTCCGTCCATTCCACTCTCATGAGTATTCTCATCCTTCTCTTACCCACTTCCTGACATCCCCTATAACCTGTGACTCTTTCTCATAACTTTCCTCCTATGTAAACCCTGCAAAAGAGTGGTATTAAAATGTCTTGCTTGGGGCAATATGATTATAAAAAAAAAAAAAACAAGCTTGTAAAAGGATAGGAGACATTTGTCAAAAACAATGGAATCTATGCTAG
Organism: Ascarosepion bandense; assembly: GCA_037127315.1. Taxonomy (NCBI): domain Eukaryota; kingdom Metazoa; phylum Mollusca; class Cephalopoda; order Sepiida; family Sepiidae; genus Ascarosepion; species Ascarosepion bandense. The sequence continues at coordinate 922,063 of JBBBDQ010001487.1, forward strand.
TTAATTAAGTGCCTTACGTGATACACACTTGGGCGATCATGTCTCCAAAGAGACATGGCTGACTGGGCAGACGATTTTCCTGCAGTAAGTTGCTATTACTTTCTGTGGGAGACTGGTTGCCAACCAAGGCTATAGAACCGAATATGTCCTGCCATTTAACTCATAGCTGGAGGGAGAAGAGAGAGATTATATTACATTATTATATTAAGTATAATTAGTGGGGGATCAGTTTATTACTTCATAACAATAGAAAACCGATCTCCCACTTTATACTCAGCAGAAGTTTTAATTATGTTTCAAACGATTATATTCAGTCAGTCAGTTAACTACTACACGTGATACACGCTTGGGCGATCATGTCTCTTTCGAGACATGAGTCACTGTACAGAAGATTTTCCCGCAGTAAGTTGCTATTACTTTCTGTGGTAGACTGGTTGCCAGCCAAGGCTATAGAACCCAATCTGTCCTGCTATTCAACCTATAACTGTGGGGAGCGACAGATTAATACCTTTCCCAAGGGTTTTTGCGCGTAAGTGAATGCAACGAATTTTACTGGAATTCGAACTTGGCCCTCCGATTTCTCGTTTCCAGCCGATATCAACTACATAAACTGATAAATATTTTTCATTCAGTATATGAAATTTTGTTTTTAATTTTCTAATTAGGCGTAAACTTTTGAAATGATCTAAAACTGTATTTATTTGAAAAGATATTCCATTTAAATTCTAAAGTCGTAGAAATGAATTCAATGGGTCGCAAATTTGGGCTGAAATACTTTTTTTTCTGATTTACGGTTAAAAAGGATATTAATTATCCCCTTACCCGACGCGCTATGTTTATTTTCGTTTAATTCAAATTTTGTGTATATGGGCGTTTCTGTGTGCGGGTGTATATTTTAATTCGTTGACAAACCTAAACAACATTTATAAAACTTTAAAATAATTTTTAAAAAAAAACATTTATTTTTACGGAGTAATTTCTCCAAAATTCAATAAAATTATGATTGTTTGACTCATTTGGGGCTTAAAAAGTTAACTATTTTTTCTCCTTCCCCATCTTTCTTTTTTGACTTAGACCTGTGCAAATGGCGGGGGAGATATAGTATTATCTGTCACACGAGGTGTGTATGTATGTGTTTCTGTGTGTACATTAAATGACCCACGCACATTTAAGTGATTCACGCACAACACATCCATGCACATATACATTGCATATGCGAATGCAAAGTTTTACGCTGACAAAATGTAACAGAATCAGCTCTTTGCTAATTTTCTCTATTATAAAAAATACCGCCGTATATATATATATATATAGAGAGAGAGAGAGAGAGAGAGAGATTGTAGCTGTTGGAGAAGCAAGTATATGGAAAGGAATTCCACAGACGGGAAGTGCGAGAAAAGAAGCTGTTAGAGTAGAAATTGCGGTTACATCTTATCTGTTTCACTGTAAAAGAGTGGGACCTTAGTTGCTAATCTAGTATCTCGTGCAAGGAGGCACCAGTGATCTAGGTTCATCGGAGCAGAAGCCGTGAAAGTATTTATAGAAGAGGCACAGGGAAGCCACATCACGCCGGTGAGAGAGTGACTGCAGCCGGGCTGCCAAGTCTGTATCGATCACATTACAGATTCTCCGTTGTATTTTGTCATGAACTCCGAGGAGAATAGCAGTGGCACCCGACCAGATGTGGCAACAGCATTCAATCCACGGGTGGATGGTAAATTTATATATGTGCAGGATGGATTCAGACTGGAAAAACTTCCGGGCTATGCACAGAGAACCGACTTCATAGCAGCGGATTTAGCAATTCGATATAGTCATTCCACTTGAGGTCCGCTGAAAGTGTGAGGCCAAGGAGGCGTAGTATTTTACTCTTAGGGAGGCAAGCATGTTCCATGCTACTGGGAGGTAGGTGCGATTGTCTAGGATGGTTAATTGATAGCAGCTTCGTTTTGGAAGCATTAAAATTTACGAGCCATTTCTTACCCCAGTCCACCACGGATTGGATGTCCTTCTCAAGCTCGGCAGCGAGGTTCACTTTGTCGCCCACACCAGGTTTTTTTATCCAGGCGAGAGTAAACTGTGGTGTCATCGGCGTACATACCTACTTGGGATCTTATGGCATCGGGGAGATCATTGATGTAGGTCAGAAAGAGCGTAGGATCTAGGATAGAACCTTGAGGGACACCCGCGTTCGTATGGTAGTTTTGGTAGGCATGTCCGTTTAATACTACCTTCAATGTGCGATTAGAGAGGAATGACTGGATTAAGGTCAAACAAATGTCCAGTTATACCATAGCTCCGCAGTTTGCGTAGAAGGCCAGCATGCCAGACTCTGTCGAACGCTTTGGAAATAACCAAAGCAACGGTTCGAGCTTCGCCATTCTTGTCGAGAGTCTGGTATATATGCTCAATGATAGTCGTTAGCATATCAGCAGTAGACCTGTTGAAGCAGAAACCATACTGTTTGAGAGGAGCCTGTCGGCTGTGAGATGCTGAACGACCTCGGCGTTGATAATGGCTTCGAACACTTTGCAAAAAGTCGGAAAGAGGCTGATAGGGCGGCAATTAGAGGGATCCAGGGGTTCTCCAGTATTCTTAAATATAGGAACTACAGAGGAAGAATTCCAACAGGCAGGAAAGCAGGAAGCAGATATGCAGAAGTTGTAGAGCTTAGAGAGAGCAGTGGAGAGTTCAGGGATACATTTCATCAAGACTATGATTGGGATTCCGTCCCCTCCGCTCGCTTTGTGAAGGTCAAGTTTTGAGATTATGTTAGAGACCAGCGAGAGGGTGTAATGTGGATGTCATTCAGTTGAGCCTCAGTTCTAGGTGGGAAGTCGGGTGTAGATACTCCAGATGAATCCAGTCTCGAATTGGTAGATAATCTGCGAGCAAAGCATTCAGCCTTGTCTGCTGAGGAGGTGTGGACCTCATATTTATTGATTAGTGGGGGTATTGAGGACTTGCTCTTCTTAAGCACTCTTTTACAGAGTCACCATTAGTCTTTGGCGCCGAACTTAGAGGATGCTATGCGTTGCTTCATTCTGGCAGCAAGCAACATCTTAGCTTCGTTAAGTATTTTTTTACACTTATGAGCTGAGGCAAAAAGGCGCCTGTTTGGTCCGACGCGTGGCTTCGATAAAACCGGAAGAAGTCATTTCGGTGGGCAATGGCGGCTGAGCAAGCGGGCGAGAACCAGGGGGACGAGCGGGATTTAAGCTGAAATTTCCTGGCTGGGATGAAAGCACCGATGCCAGCCTTAACCCAAGAGGAGACCTCGGATGCACAGTCTTCAACGGAAAGGCTAAAAACTTTGTTCCAAGGGACGTCACACAGGAAGTCGCGGAACAAGTCCCATTCTGCTCTTTGGTAGCAGTAGGATATTCTGCTGGTCTGGGTTTCTTGGGTAGAGTGGGAGTGGAATGAGATGTTAACGGAAACTACGGCGTGGTCAGAGTTTCCGAGAGGGCAGAGCTTATTGGCAGTGCAAGAGTCTGGGATGGAAGTGAAGCAGAGGTCTAGTAGTGAGTCCCTTACGTTAGGGCTATTGGAGAAATGCATGAGGAAATCCACCACTAGCGTAAGAGATTGTGTGATTGAAAATTTCATGGTGTGGAACACCAGCAAGATCGGTGACAGCGTTTTCCAGCCACTTGGTGTAGTGGGCGTTAAAGTCACCAAACAAATATATGGGCAGATGGATGAGAAGGAAAAAGATATGATAATTAAAAAGATTTTGGCGATATTAAGTTTGGAGCAATTTTTTATTATGGTTTCACATATTTAAGCGAATCTTTAGAGGTATCAAAATTAAAATATGTTATTTTCCTTTTTCTTCTTTGCATATTTCAGAGCCTTGTGGCTAAACTTCCCTGGACTTTGTATAATATTGTACGTTTGCTGCCTTATTGGAATTGTTCTTTATGACTTCTACAGAAAATGTGACCCGAAGTCGTTTGGTTTGGTTGAACAAGCTGATCAGGTTTGTAAAGAAAACAAATCTTTTTTTTTTTTTTGAGGAGAGGCGTTATTTTTTCGCTCTTTTTATTTCTTTTTTTGGCGGACCTGAACCAGACTACCACCACGTTTAATTTCGTTGTTTTTCTTTCTTTTTTTTTTTTCTTACTTTTTTCAGCGCAGTCCTATCGATTACCCCTTAGCTTTACGATTGACAAAAAAAAATGTGAAAAATTTCAATATTTAAACATTTTCGGGGGGGGGGATCAGTTTCTCATACAACGTTATAGTAAATCCAGCCTCCATTTTGAAACCAGTCACCGGCACGACATTACTGCCACCTTTAAATTTGTTCATTATCAAATTTTTTTGGACTTTTTTCAGTACAATATTATCTTTTACAACCTTAAACTTTACGAATGACAAAAAAAATTGCAAAACTTTCAATATTTAAACAATTTTAGTGGGTTGGGGACCAGTTTCTCAAACAACCTTATAGTGGATTGAAAATAGAGAATCAATTTAATTTAACGTTGTATGAGAAACTGACCCCACCACAAATTTGCTTAATTATCGTAATTTTTCAAAAATTTTCTTTTTTTTTTTATAATCAGAAGGTTTAAGTAACAATCGACAGAACTGCGCTGAAAAAAGTAAAAAAGAAAAAAAGGAAAACAAGGAAATTAAATGTGGTGGTAGTCTGCTTCAGGTCCGCCTTTTTTTTTTCCTTTTTTTTCTTTTATTGCAATCATTATTTATTTATTTCAGTCAAAAGGTTTATCTTTATTTTCCCCTTCGTTAAAATCGGATGCGTGATCGGGAAAACTCGAGTGATTTCAAAGCAAATATATTTTTTCAAAGCTATTAATTTTTGGAAATGTAACACATATACTTTGAAGTTTTTGTGGTGTCCTATTCAACTAAACGTCAGTCTAGTTTTAAAATGTTTTCATTTTGAAATATTACATTTCATGCATTACAAGGATAAACGGGCAATGATGAAAGGTTGGTCGCTACTATCCTACACCTAGTTAATCTGATTCAAGACCTAACCATGCATTACAATTAACTCAAACACTACAAGAACTCATTAATCGCCATTTAATCCAATACATACCATAATACTGCATATTCACAGGATCCTACAAAAACACCCATGATATGAAAATATATACAACTGTTTTGTTTTTCATGTTTAAAAAAAATGTTTTTGTAGATAAACTCATCTGTTTTACATCGGACGGTACTATTGAAAAGTCGAAAGTTACGTGACATTATTGAAATTTAAAACAAAGATCAAAGATGGCAAAAATATCTAGTTTTTTCCTGGGTTTTTAATCGGTATCACACCATGCAAGGCAATGAAGCATTCCAAGATGTGGAAGAATTAGGAACAGAAACGTTAATAATGATTAGAAAGAGGAAAGAGTAATCAGAAGGACAGTAGATAGCAATTGACATTGCATTTAAATTTTTGTTTTAATCTGTATCACCCCATGCCTCATGTGGGACAGCAATGGAAGAATGGTAGACTTATAGATATATATGAAAGATTCTGGGGATAAAAATTATCTCTCACGTCACAGTTAGGCAGAGATACTCCAGATGAGTCAAGTTTAAGATGTTTTGAGCAAAGCATTCATCTTTTTTAACAGAGGACGTTAACCCCACAAATTGATTGAAGTTGGGGATGAACAAAGACCTTACACTCATTTAATACCGTATTACAGAGCCGCCAGTAATCACGAGAGCCAAAAAATTAAGATGATAGGCGTGTCTTATTCTCTAGGCAAACAGGGATTTAGCTCCTTCGAGGACCCATTTATTTTTCTGCAATAATCATGCTGTCAAGTAGTGAAGAATATATACATATATATATAATATTACGGAAAATCCCAAAGATTAACGAAATGGTTTTAACAACCGACACATTGAAATCATTTGTTTGAACATTATTTTTGTCGATACTCGTATCTGAGTAGATATTCTGTTTTTAATCAAACAGTATATTTATATATTTATTTCTACCGGCCTGATTATTTAGGATAAATTTTATACGGAAATGTGCGCCATTCGGCAAGATTCGAACCTGCGAACCACTATCAGTATAGGAGAAGCCACCAATTGATCTGGTGCGTCTTAGACCACTCGATCACGAATGATACTACAGTCTAAACGAAATCAAATCAAGCCTATGTAACACAATTTATCCTGCCGAGTGACGCACATTTACGTACAAAATGTATCATTTTGTGCATTTAATATGAAACATGTTTGAAAACTTAGAACATTCTGCTCCTGAATATGAAATTATTTTAACAAGATGTTCTTTTCAATTCCAGTTATTACCGCTTTATGTAATGGATATTCTTGGTTTTTTGAAAGGTCTTCCGGGACTTTTTATTGCCTGTTTATTCAGTGGAGCTCTCAGGTAAGACAAACACATATATATATATGCACACTCACACACACATTCTCCTGTGGGGATACTTTCCTTTGGTTGGTTTAAAACAACGGAGAGAGAAATTGAAATTGGCAATATTATTAATGCTTTATTGCGTTACGCGATGTGAGCTTAGGAAAAAAATAATAATTTTAACATAATCAAATATTCTGTACGCCACATGCAGATATATATTACACACACAAACACACATATATATATGCACACTCACACACATATATATGTGTGTGTGTGTGTGTGTGTGTGTGTGTGTGTGTGTGTGTGTGTGTGTGTGTGATACTATCTCATGCAGGGATATTTTCCCTTCTCCTGTGGGGATACTTTCCTTTGGTTGGTTTAAAACAACGGAGAGAGAAATTGAAATTGGCAATATTATTAATGCTTTATTGCGTTACGCGATGTGAGCTTAGGAAAAAAATAATAATTTTAATATAATCAAATATTCTGTACGCCACATGCAGATATATATTACACAGACAAACACACATATATATATGCACACTCACACACATGTGTGTGTACGTGCGTGTGTATGTGTGTGTGGCATCCGTCAGTCTCGAAGGACCCCCACAGATCTGGGTCCGAAGAGTTATGCTTCAGCTGCTGATGGCAGTGCAGCACCTGTTAAGGCTGTACAGTCCCAACACGGAAATGACAGTCTCGATTGCACCCAGTGCATGTGAAGATGCTCTCCCCGATTGTTGCCTTGTTGTTTTCTTCCCATCGAACATGCTTCTCTCCGATGGCAAACCTTTGTTTCTCCTCTCTTCGCTCCAAACCTCGGTGAAAATCGCGTCTCCAGCATGTGCGATACTTGGTGACATCTTCCAAATAATATATAGATAAATCAGTGCTTTTACTGTATTTGCTATTGTTTAAAGACAACATATGGTTATTGAAACGATATTTCCACTTATTTATTTTGCCTTCAAAATGAAATTTATCATCATCATCCGAATGCGAACTCTATAAATAATACTTTCTAATATACACTGGCCGTTTAATGGACAGGTCTTATTTTTTGGCAATTATTTTAAGAAGGGTCACTATTATTGGTAGGGTATTCTACCACTATGCTGTCTTTAAACAATAACAAATACATTAAAAACACCGCTTTATCTATATATCATTGGCAATTAAAAAACAAGAACACCCAATTGTTACTTGGAATATGGTCGCTGTAACCAAATCTTATAATAGAAAAAAAGATAGATGTAACTCACTAGTAATATGCAAATTTATTTTTAAACTAAATAATTAAGTTTAAGCAACTGAATTTAAATAGAATAATTAGGCTTACTTTTAAATTAATTGTTTTTAAATTTTTTTAAATTTTTAAATTTTTGTATTGTATTATATTTGTTTTGTTGAATGCATAATTAGTATAATTTTGTTTATATAGTAGTGTGAGTATTTTGTGATCACAACAGATTAACGGATTATCGCTTAAATATATATTTAGATTTTTTTAGACTCAAATTTCTTATCCTTTCACCGTTAATTTATAATATTTATTTATTTTTATTTACTCATTTTCTCCTATCACCTTCTTTCTTCTTCTTCCCTTTTCGTTTACGCTTTAAGATACTCTCTCTCTCTCTCTCTCTCTCTCTCTCTCTCACTCTCTCTCACTCTCTCTCTCACTCTCTCTCTCTCTCTCTCTCTCTCTCTCTCTGAATGTATCTTCGAACTTTTGTTGGCATCCGCTGCTACGCGTGTCCTTTGATTATATGTTGCGTATATACATGCTTATGTATGAATATGTGTGTGCGTTCGCCGAACTGATGTATTTTCCTTAAAATTTATTTTTTAAGGAAGCAACCGTTATTTCAATTCGTTTTTTGAGGTCTTTGTGAATCACATTCGTGTAAAATCCTTTGTACAGTAAAGACGGAAGCTGTTGATGGTTCGCCTGAAACTTCCGATTTACCATGAAATAACGTGTCTGCCTTAATTTTTCTCATATATATATATATATATATATATATATATATATATAAACGATTTTAGATTATTACAATGGGTAATACATATTTCACCGCGTCCTGATGTTATTATCGCGGCTCGTCAGTTTCTATATTTATATTTTTTTAATTTTAGTATTTTTAATTGTTTTAACATTATTTTTTAAATTAGCATTAGTTTTTTAAAATAATAGTAAGAGTAGTTATTTTTTCAAATTGTATTAAAATTATGATGCACAATTTTTTGTACCCTAAATATATCCTAGTGCATTTGAAAATAAATTTCATAGTTTAATTTTTCCATGTTTTTCTAAGAGAACAGTTAGGTGGTTTGAGACTTTATTACGAGAAATGGTGTCAACATCTATTTCTCGTGATACTGTATTTCCTTTTATTGTATGTTTTTGTCCTTTCTTTTTCTCTTCTTGCTTTCCATTCAGTTTTTCCTTTTTTCTCTTTTTTCTTTTTTCTCTTTTTTCTTTTTCCCCTTTTTTCTCTTTAATCAATCGTCTATCTTTTCTTTATCCTTGCTTTCCTCTTTCTTTGAGGTTCTTTTTCGAATGAGGGAGAAATTTTCGTAAATAACCGTTAAACATGTCTCTTCTAATATGGACATGTGAGCGGCTATGTAAAATTAAATAAAGGAAGATGAATTTTTTAGTGGGGGTGGATATTTTGAGAACCAACTGTTCTACTTTTTGGGTCTGACGAGCCGCGATAATAACATCAGGATGCGGCGAAATATGTATTACCCATTGTAATAATCTAAAATTTTTATAAATTATATTACTCTGTTAAATAAATAAATGAATTTTACATTGAGTTCTCTTGAGTTCGTCTCTATTGGAATTTACCTGTATTGTATACCAAGTGTACTATGTTATATATATATATATATACAATAATCTAAAGAAAAAATAATAAGAAATTTACTGTTCTTTAACGTTTATTTTAATTTTAAAGTGCTCATTACAAATGAAGAGCTAAATATTATTGAAAAAAAATATAGATTGTAATATTGGTATACAAAAAAAAAGAAAATACCCGTAAACTTGATAACCTTTTAGAAAGGACGCGTTAAAAATAAATATATGACCCTGTTATCTGAGAACCTAACCAGAAGCTATTTAGACCTTGTAAGTCAAAAATCATCTCACTTTTGGGGAAAGACAATTTCTGTTAGTCAACCCAAAAATGATTGGTAGAAGATGGGGTCATAGTAAAAATATGATTACGAAACAGAAAATTCTGTATTACGAAAATTTTAAACTACTTATATATATATATATATATATATATATATATATATATATATATATATATATATATATGAACGGAAGAGTGTAGTTGGTTTCAGGTTCAAGGTTGTAAAGTTTGTAGAGTAGATCCGTTAGATTAGTGTTTGGTGGATATATTAATAAGGAGTCATCTATGTACCTGAAATATGAAGAATTTCTAAGAAAAATATTTTTGAATGGGTCACTTTCTAGAAATTCTAAAAATAGACAAGCAAGAATGCCACTGAGAGGAGATCCCATTGGTAAATCAAATTTCTGTCTGTAATGTTGGTTATCAAAAGTAAAGAAACATTGCTTGGTATATATGTCAAGAAATAATGGTGTGTAACATTTGAACTGCAATTTAAACAAACTAATATTCAATTAAACTACAAAGAAAGAAATAAAGAAAGAAAGAAATAAAGAAAGAAAGAAAGAAAGAAAAACGTAAAAAATAGATAGATAGATAGATAGATAGATAGATAGATAGATAGATAGATAGATAGATAGAATGAATACTGATCAGAACCTCGATAGTTAATTGACATTACAAAAAGAAAAGTAGCTTTCTTAAGGACAATTTTTTCCTGTAATCAATTTAGGAAAATTGCTTAGACAAAGTGAAATTAATTTTTAAGAAGCCAAAATAATTTTCTTTTTTCTTTTAAATTATGAAAATATTTTGGTCGAATCTTATTCTGGCCGCCTGTATACAGCATTTTGTTTTGCTTTTTTCTTTTCTTTTCTTTTTCTGCTCTGCTTCCTTTTCCGACTTTTAGTTTCAAAATAGCACTATTTTATTAGTGTATTGAGAAAAATATTTTTATTAGTTATAACTGATTATTTTGGTTCCAATCTGTGATCATCTGACAATTGTCTATTTATGCAAATTATATAAAATGCCTTATTGAATATTCTCGACTACAGGATAGTCTTAATTAAACATGGCGGTGTTTTCCATGTGCATGTTGTTGCTCTGCGCATGCGTTCGACTCCTGATTAGTTTCAATTTTAACTCTGCACAAAAGAATGCAGTTTATGAGTACATTAGAAATTTTTTACCTTTTTCTTTCCTAATGTCTCCTTTTTTATTTTCAGCACTATCTCGTCGGGTTTGAATTCCTTGTCGACTGTTATCCTTCAAGACGTTATCAGGACGTATATTAGCAAAGACATGACAGAACACAAGGCGACATGGGTTTCTAAAATACTCGGTAATCATTTTACTTTAATATTTAACCTGAGTTCACATTGTTTTAAAGGCAATTCACAGATAAAAGAAAAAAAAGAAATTTCTGGTAAACATCAACTACATCTTAAATAGGCATTATACAGTCTTTGAGATTTCACTCACCCGATCGACTCAGTCGATTAAAAACTTAATTGGGCTATTAAAGCTTATTGCTTTACTCGCCCGCGGTCAATTAAAAATCTCACAATGAAACGTGTCCCTTCAAATATAGGAAAAGAAAATCTGAATCCTTTTACAACCCAAACTTATGTCATTGAAGATTCACAAGTTACTTAGAATGACATACAATGACATTATTGAACTCTTGCATGACGCCTGATTTACGTCGAAATGTGTGGTTAAACAAAAGACAGTGACATCCCGCAATCATCAAAGCAAGATTTGACAAATGGAATTTAGATTGACAATGTCCTGTCTTGTTTTTATCGTCCCGGTCAGTGTAAACATTCGTTTAATTAACGCTTCCAGAGTGGAGCCAAAATATCTCTGTCGCCCAGATTAAAGTCACTCATAGATTTTTAGAAACTCATTTGGAAAAATATTATCCTTGACTCAACATCTATATTTTCTCCTCGTTTACGAAAAGTGAAAATGAACATTTGAAAGAAAAAATACGCATTCTTCTTTCAACTACGCACCGAAAAACAAATTATACAAGGAAGTAAGTTTTTTATAGAAAATCGTTGAGAACATCAGATTTGTTACTTTTTATCAGTTATGAGATGGAGGTTGCATTCAAATAAAAGAAAGAAACTACGAATTTAGGTACCTCCACTCAATTGCCAAAAACAACAGTATATCATGATGCTAAAAACGCTCAAACTTAATAAAAACAAAGTTTTATCATCAAAATGTTTATGCTATTATTAAATGGAAAGATCAAATTTTGTTGTTATTATTTTTAAAAAAAATTAAATTCTTTATAACACGTTCGAAATTTTAATTAAAATTTCATTTTTTGCTCTCCGTCAGCGATTCACGCTATGTTAAGACGACTATTATGAAAATGAAGTCGGTCGAGTAAAATGATTTGGGGGCGAGCAAATTTTCCCTCGCTCTCGACCACCGAGCGAGGAAAATATATATATTGTGTGTGTTTGTGCTTATCAAAAATATTTTAACAATATTTGGAGGAGGTTACTTCACATTAATCAAAGACAAGATCCATATAAACATATACCTGTAAATCTTTCGGTTTTGTTTATTGTTAAGTTTAAAGAAAGTTTATGGTAGATGGCTCTGTGTTGTCATGTAGACTAGGTTACATTTGTCATTTGTGTACATTTTTGGCTAGTCTATCATCAACGTTTAAAGTGTGTAGTAGGGATTAAACCGAGAATTATTCCGTTTAAGAATTGACGTGTGCTGATGCCGGGATCGTCTCCGATATCCTGTAGAGTCTGGTTAGGCGTACGAGCGGATATCGCCCTTCCTCGATCCATGTATGGAGCCACGGATCCTGTCTCAACAATGCGATGATAAACAGCAGCAAAGGTTGGATGATTCGGGTGACTTCAATTTGGAAACGCAAACTTATGCTGCCTTGTGTCCATTACTATTCACACGGCCGTATGCAAAAATCATGTTTGCCTACTCACAATATGAATATTTGATTTTCTAAGCTCCACTTAGATGTGACACAAGGCCGAAAGTATGAAGTATCCGGTGAGGATCGAACTCACTACTCAGTTGTAATAGGTCCTAGCGAGGAAAGCTTGTTAGCCATTACACCATATTGAGGTGACTTTCACGATATGAATATACTGCCATTGTCAAACTATAAATCGAAAAAGATGTTCATATAGCTGCTCATTTTTACTAAAGATTAAACAGTTCCCCTTTCTCGTTCTCTCTCTCTCTCTCTTTCTGCATGTGCGTGTGTGTGTGTGTGCCATACTTCTTCAGAATATGAATGATCATGGTTCGCCACAGCTCCCTATCTTTTCATCGGACAATAAACTACATCTGGCAACAAAGCCTCTGATCGAAAATTTGAAGGTTTACGTGTTAGGGTCCCAGCTATGGAAAAATAGTGAACTTGCCAAGCAACCACAAAACATTATGAAAGTATAAAAATATATATTTTCATATAAATAATTATCCATAATAGATATTTCTGATAAAAACTACCAACAACACCTCTTTATAGTAAAATAACCAACAATACATTTTATCTACAATTGAAAACATACAATTGTGTTCAAAAAATATTTTGTTGAAGCCATAAGTTTCTGTTCAAAATGTTTAGATTTTTGCATTGAATAACCCACAGAGGTGTTGATATGCCACTAAACAAAATCAACCAACCGATGTATCTTTTCTTGTTATAAATAAATCGGAATCCTTAACAAACCTTCTTCAAGATATTTTTAGTATTTCTGCAATCCAATTCCTCAGAGTTGTCAAGTTGGTTATTTGTTGTTTCCTAGCAGTGATTTTCTTAATTTCAGTGCGCCTTGTGAATGTCCAATTCTCCAAACTGTCCTTCCTCATTAAGTACCACAAAATCTTCATTCGTCGCTTTCTAATTGCAAGTTTCTTTGTGGATGTGCGTTGTGGTGTAATTGATATCGGCTCGGAATTCCAGTCACGTTCGTTTCATTCACCAACTCTTCTCCCTCCAGGTATAGGTTAAATAGCCGAAAAAGTTCGGTTCTATATCCTTGGTCAGCAACCGTTCTAACTACAGGAATTAATGGCAACCTACAACGGAAAAATCTTCTGCTTAGTCAGTCATATCTCGCAAGGTTCTATCACGTATGGCAATTAACAGACTGAAATTCTTTGAAATTCTTATTCACCTGAAAATCTTACATGATTTTATTTTTTTTTTTTATCTGTAGAACTATATTTCGATTCCCTCAAACTTTTTCTTAATCTTTAAGAAATTTGTTCAACTCACCCGGAAGCTGTCTTTATCTTGAACTATTCTTCTTAAACAAAAGAAATGTAATCGGAAGATTTCCACTAAATGTTTTTATCCATATAACTGCGCGCATAAAACATGTCTTCACAGGTGTGCACACAAACGCACTTGTGCATGTGTTGAACACAACACAGATAAACATATATATATATATATATATATATATATATATATATATATATATATATAAAGTACTGTGCAAAAGTATTATGACAAGAACTATTTTATCTTTGATGAGGCGTATTGACAGAAAATAAACAATTTAATTAAAGTAATTTTATTTGATTTATTCAATAAATGCTTTAACAAGAAAAAAATACTTGTTACAAAATAAATTTAATATTTAGTATAATAGCCTTTTGCTTTGATCATGGCCTTCATTCTGTCAAGCATTGACATCACAAGCTTCTTCAATGCATCTTATGGTATCTCCTGCCAAGCAGCTTGTATTTGTTCCCAAAGTGTGTCTTGCAAAGTAACATTAGATTTATCAATTTTTTATCCAAAATATCCCACAGATGTTCAATAGAATTGAGATCAGGGCTTTGTGGGGGTCAATTCAAATTCCGAAGCCTTTCTTCCCCTTCCTTTTTTGTTAAATAATTCTTACAAAGGTTTAGCTTTTCACCCTGTATTTGAATTTAAGTGAGATTTTTAGGAAAATCACCCCTGTCCTAGTACTTTTGCACACTACCGATAGTGTGCAAAATTGTTAGGACACCAGTGATTTTAAACTGTTTATTGATGGCTCATAAAAGATAAAATAGTTCTTGTCCTAATACTTATGCACAGTACTGAGTACTGTATATATATATATATATATATATATATATATATATATATATACTTATGAATTAATTGTACATTGCGACACGGCAATTTTTATTTTTCGAGATAGATTCTCATCATCAAGTTATGTAAATGTAAATCATCTGCACAACCAACATCAAGCAATGCCTGATGATGAGAATCTGCCTCGAAACAAAAATTTCCGTTTCGCAATGTGCAATTAATTCATAAGTATATAATTATATTAAGCTCTGTTGATAATAAAATAAATGCCGGGGCACTCAAAATAGTAAAACCATGAGTCCTCTTCACCTGGAATTATATATATATATATATATACGTGTGTGTTTTAAATAAAATTTTCCTTTTCTATTTCAGTTGTCATTCTTGGCTTCCTGTGCCTCGGTCTTGCCTACGTCGCTTCCCTGCTCGGTGGAGTTTTGCAGGTAATAACATAACAAATGTCCCTCTTCTTGTATTTCTCTTACTTTTAGGGCAGAAAGAATCAAAGCAACTCTAAATGCTTTCTTCTTCTTCTTCTTCTTCTTCTTCTTGTAGGGGCCATGATTAAATGTAATAGTCAGAACTGACAAGGTCTCCAATAAACAATGTCAAGAGAAAGGACAGAGCAAAACATAATATTAAGCAAGCAAATGACGAGCTTTTTTTCCCTGGTGTTCCGACCACATTAATGCTACTTGATTGGCAATTAGGTCCCACTATTTTACCGTTGAAATAGTTAAATATAACCGCATCTTCTACTCTAACAGTTTCTTTTCTCGTACCTGTCGTCTGTGGAACTTCCTTCCGTTTAGTTGCTTTCCTGATAGTTACAATCTTCAAAATTTAAATGCAACGTCAATTGTCATCTTCTATTTCCTTGAATCTTTTATCCTTTCTTCAATACTCTCTCCCCATGCTCCTAATCTTTTCTCTCACTGTAATCCCCTGCAGTAGTGGCCCCGCCTTGCTTGAGGTGAAACGGTTAAAAAAAAGAAATTTAAATTTAAAAAATTACATATTTGGTAAATCATTTTGTTTAATTTTTTGCTTCTCTTTTCTTTATCTTTTTTTTTTTTGTTTGTTTATTATGAAACTATAAACTGCATCCAGCAGCAAGGCGTCTGATTGGGAGGTTGTGAGGATCATGGAACCACCTCTTAATTGTTGCTGTTCCCAGGTTTATTCTGATTCAGAGTGGTAGCACCTGTTAGGGTCCCAGCTATGGGCAAATAGTTAGCCCCCCCCCCCCAAACTTGGGTCAAAGCTCTATTAAAGTATAAAAATAAACTTTTATACAAAAATATACATTTTTTAATGAAAAATATACATTTTTGAAGAAAAACTTATTCTCAATAAAACATTTTTGAATATAAAACTAGAAGACATTTTGACTAGGGTCAAAACACTATGAAAGTATAAAAATAGATTTTTATAGAAAAATATATATTTTTAATGGAAAAATTTTACCAACAATACAGATTTTAAGAAGAAAAAAAATTATTGCCAGCACGACATCTTTACTAGAAGATATCTTCAGTTTCTAAAATAAAAAGTTCAAGAAAATCTGATTAAATCAACCTTTTCACTATAACTGAATGTTAAAAAAATACCTTAAAAACTATCTTTTTGGCATTAAATAACTCACAGAGGTTGATATGCCATCAAACAAAACTCAGACTCTTTACATGAAAGGCTTACGGCCGGTTCTCGCTCGGTCACCGAAGTTAATGAATGTTGAGCCTGGTCAGTACTTAGATGGGTGACCGCTTGGGAATACTAGGTGCTGTAAGCGTTTAGTGACGGATGTGCGCTGTGGTGCAGTGGATATCGGCTCAGAAAGAGAAATCGGTGAGCCGAGTTCGAATTCCAGTTGAATACCCTGCATTCACTTAAGCACTAGTACCCTTGGGAAAGGTATTAATCCGTCCCTTCCCTCCAGTTATGGATTAAATAACAGGGGTAGGACTTGGGGACCCTGCCCTTAAAAACAAATCCCAATGAATCTCGAAAAGAAAAAAGTATTACTAGACACAAGACTTATATAAAAAACCAAGCAAACAATAAATTGCTGAAAGAAAAAGGTATTACCAGCAATAAATAAATAAAATTTAGTTAACAATAAATGACCCGCCGAGGTTGATATGCCATAAAAACAAAACAACCAATCAACTTTACATGAAAAGTAGTTGTATTTTCTTTACAGTGATATGACATTCCTGTGTAGATGAGCCGCTCTACACAAGGCAATATTTTGAATCTTTTGTAAATAGGAGAATCCAGAAATTGGTCAATATTTTTGACTGTACCTTGTTTTAGCATATCAAGGACTCCAATTTATTAGAGGTATAACAGCATTGTTATTGGGCACATGGCTGAGTGGTTATAACGTTCACATTCTGAGTTCGAACCTCACCATGATGGATTTGTCAGAAGGGTGAGTTGTTAATATTATCACTCTGGAGGAGGCGACTCCAGCGTGCCTACTTTGGAAAGTGCCTTAAAACCATACCACAGGTTGACAAGGTTGACTCAAACATTTTGAGTGAAATTTGGTAGGGAGCTGTCGATGGTTGTGCTAACACGATATCACAAGTCATCGTGACGGAGGGTGTGATTACGCTAGATAATGCACACTCTCCCAGATACTGCCACTAAAGTCTGCCCAGCATGGTTGTGGTATAAACCACAGGTATAGTCCATGGTCTGTTGAGCAAACACAAATGTGCCTGAACACGCGTCTGTAATAGGGATTAGCTAGTCACCCTAGTAGATGGGCATGTTCGGAAACGAGTGTCCAGCTATTCTTTTGTTGTTTTCAGGCGCGACATATTCTTAATTTTTATATCTTTATATTTATTTAATTTGCCATATTGTTTAAAAGATATTTTTTTTATCTAGTGACGCTGTCATATCGATAAGATGGCATTATTATCATATAATAATTCTGCTTGTCCCTTCCTTAGTTAGTTAGTTACTTAGTTCGTCCGTCCGTTACACCACTTACTCTCTATACGAGCTTTTCCTTCCCTCTATCTTTTAAACGCTTCTCTCCTCAGCCTTTCTCTCACCTTTGCCAAACGGAAAGGTAGTAAAGAGTGAGAGAGTAGGAGGAGAAAGTCTATAGCATTACCGTAGCTTAAGCTGTGTGTATATGTGTGTGTACTGTACAGTATAGTAAAAATAGGTAGGTTTGTTATCGTATCTCGCAACCTAATAACGAAATTTCTGGCCTCCTTTACACCCTTGGTCATTACTCAGTTGGTCTTTTCCGTTTACAATGGACACAGGAGCCTTTAAAGTAACTTTAATTATTCTTGAAAAATTTTTAATCACTTCTAACATTTTCGAAATTTTGTCAGAAAGTTTTGTTTTGATTTGAGTTAGCGGCTAAAGAAACGTTACGACTGTTTTACAATGGAAACGTAATGATTGCATCACCCACTTTTTTAGGTGACAAACCTTAATTTGGAAATTCTCGTAAAAATCAAATAATTGTCGGATTTTAATGAAACTATCAGTACTCATTCACAAATGAAGGAAATTATTTTTGAAATTATTGTTTTTTTTTAATTTCTTCTCCGAAGAGTAAAACAAAAAATGCAATAAAACTCTTATATAATTTAATTTGATAAGCTTTTAATTACTGGAATAAATAATAACTATTGAGGACATTATACTCTGAAGAAAAAAATTTCGATTAATAATAAAAAGATTTTTATTAAACTTTTCAATTTTAGATAGGCAATATAATCATCAATTCTTAACTAAAAAGTCTACTCGCAATCAATTCTTTGAAGATTTTAAAAATATTTTTAAAACTTTATATATTATTAAATTATTTAATAATAATAATAATAATAATAATAATAGAAAAAATGAAAACAATTCTTTTAAATTGTCTTATTTGATTAATTTATTTTATTTATTAAGACGTTACTATCATTTGTAGTATGACAAAGTAAATTTTTTCCAGGGAATCGTAATTATCCTTCCGTGGAAATTCCATGGGTTCCGCTAGTTATTATTATTATTATTATTATTATTATTATTATTTCAGGCCGCGTTGTCCCTTTTTGGAATGATTGGTGGACCTCTACTTGGAGTGTTTACTCTTGGTCTCTTTTTCCCCTGGGCAAATAAATGGGTGTGTATCATTCTCACTTATTTTATTATCATGATTCATATTTTTGTGCTGACTAAAATTTTGTAAATGTCACATCTTAGGGAACCCTTCTTCTTCTTCTATGTACTCTGTCCTTTCAGGACGTAGTCGATCATGGCTCTCCACGTCTCCCTATCCCTGGTGGCTCTTAGCACGCTTTCTCCTGTTACACTAACCAAATCCCGCTCTGCCATCCACTAGCTCAAGCCCATAAATGTATAGAAAATAGCATGGCCACAAAATGAGGGATCAGTTTATATATTGTTTGTAATATAGAATTGATCCCACAATTTATATCCACATTACAATTTCTTATAACTTGTTGGCATATATATTCTTCTTCTATGTGCCCTGTCCCTTCAGGACGTAGGCGATAATGGCTTTTCACGTCTCCCTATCCCTGGTGCCTCTTAGCACGCTTTATTCTGTTACACCACCCAAACACCGCTCTGGCATCCACTAGCTCAAGCCCATAAATCTAGAAGATAAATGTATAGAAACTAGCATGGCCATAAAATGAGGGATCAGTTTATAAGACTACCATTTCTCCATAGTGTTCAATCGGCGTGCGAGAACGTAAATAGTAATCCGCAGAAAGCCCTGTTTCGCTGTATCACAGCTCATGAGTATGGTTAGATGTCCGATTACTTCTAGCCAGGATTGAAATCCGATTAAATTGACAGGAGTCGGCGATTCTACCATTAATATATATATATATATATATATATATATATATATATATATATATATATATATATATATGGTTAGGTCTTGAAGGCTGTCACAATGCGTTTAGTAAAATAAAGGAAGGTAAAGAAGTTATTGGGTATTACCTATTTATTATGCATCATATATTGTTATTATATGTTGTACTTTTATTGTATAGGTAATACCCATCAACTTCTTTACTTTCCTTTATTTTACTAAACGCAACGCATTGTGACAGCCTTCAAGACCTAACCATACACCTAATATACACAAGCCGCTAAATCCATAGCATGTTAAGCTGGATGAAGCACAGAGATATGATAAGCTCCTTCAACCAGCTTAACATGCTATGGATTTAACGGCTTGTGTTGGAGAAGCCGTGGCTCTGGGAGGCATCGTCCTACGGGTAATGGAGCATGGATGAGTTCCACCACGGAATTTGTGAACGAGCGGCGCGTCATCGAGTTTAATTCGTTACCTCTTCATTACAAGTGTCCGTGATACAGTTGGTATGACATCAGCTTAATAACCAAAACTGTCTGGGTTCGATTCCTAGTAGTGGATGCGCACTGCTGAAGAATCCCAAATATCGGACGAAACGGCCGTCCAGTGCTTTCTGCATTCTGTTGAGGTCGAATAAAAAGCTCGATGAAGTACTTAATTATTCAAATCCTCCTACTACTTCAATCATATGTTAATATATATATATATATATATATATATATATATATATATATATATATATATATATATAGTGATAAATTGTAGTGATGCTTAGTGCAAAAATTGCTATGTCTTTCTCTTTTTAGTGGTAAAAAGGCATTTTAGGCAAGCAGGATTTTTGTCATAAAGTGCTCGATAACAAAACAGAGAGAGAGCGTTAATAGTATTAATGTAGAGAAATGTGTCATTTTGCTGAGCAGTGTCAGTTCAGTCATGCCAACTTCAAAGTTTCGTGAAGGCCTTATTTTGATGTCTTCACTCTTCAGGGTTTTCGTTTTCTTTTACTTTTTCTATCAGAATAACTTTTTAAAAGTAAATATCTAACTGTGGAATGTACTTCCATTAATAACCATTACTTATATATATATATATATATATATATATACACGAAAAAAATCGCAAGATCGCCAAGACCTGGCGCGGTTTCGCACAACGGCTCGTCAGGGCCCTGACGAGCCGTTGTGCGAAACCGCGGTAGGTCTTGGCGATCTTGCGATTTTTTTCGTGTGTTTTTGCTCTGCGTAACTGCCTTTTGGTTAACACTTTTGGTTAGTTTGTATCGAGCACTTTTCTTTCCTGGTGGTTCGTTCCGTTAGAGGGTTTTTTTCTTTACTGTGAAGAACCGTATGCATTGTCGGTCCTACGCAGTTTTCTTTTTTTGTCCCCTCTTTGTCCAAAGCTCTATAGCCGAGGACGGTAACGGAGTTAGATTCTGTTGCTTATTCATAGTCTTTAAAAGATTCTTGTGTAATATTTTAAGAGTAGAATACGGACAGAGTCGGTTTTATTATCATTATTATATATATATATATATATATATATATATATATATATATATATACACACAAATCATTTTATAGGTATTTCATGTTTATATTTCTCGAACAGGGAGCCTATACTGGTTTAACTGGTAGCTTGATTTTCATGTTTTGGATTGGAATCGGAGCACAAACATATAAATTTCCATCACCAAAGTCAATGATTGATATTTCCGGGTGTAACTGGAATGTCACCCAGCCACCGCCTACTCTCAACGTGACAACTATCGCAACAACAACAGTAGCAGCAGCAGAAACAACCATGTATGGATTTATTTCTTTATTTTTCATTACCATTTTTAGCCGAAGTAGTACATGAAAACAGTTGCTATAAAGTTTTATTTTGCTGCAATATGTTGCAACTATATTGGCTCTTTCTTCTTTTTCAGATCACCAGTCCAAGTTCTGTACACATTGTCCTACCTTTGGTACAGTGCGACAGCAGTTTTAACCACAGTCGTAATCGGACTTTTAGTTAGTTTTGCAACAGGTAAATGACTTATCATGACTTATTCATTGGTTGATACCAAGAAAAAATATAGTGAATTATTTTTGGTTTTACCATTTGCATAATTTATGGAAGGCAATCTCAAAGAAAGAATAAGGCATGTTCTTTATTCCTTTTTTTCTTTCTTTCTTGTTTATATTTCTTTTCATTATTTAACTTTCTTTTCTATTTTTTTTTTTTTTTCGTAAAGTGCGGCTATAATCTGAACAATATAAGATACACAGATGATGCAGTGCTGATAGCAGACACGGAAAGGAAACTACAAAGCCTCTTACATCAGTAAAAAGAAAGGGGAAAAGACACAGGGGAACGTTTGATGGGCTTGAGCAAATGGATGGCAGAGCAAGGTTTGGGAGAATAACAAGAAAAAGGGTGTTAAGAGCTACAAGAGATAGAGAGATGTGGAGGGCCGTGATCACCTACGTCTTGAAGGGACGCGGCACATAGAAGAAGAATACAATTGATTACAGATGCATTAATCAAATATGTTTACGTTTTGCCTACTTTTCCATTGTCTGTCTGTTTTTCTGCATATATATATATATATATATATATATATATATATATATATATTCTCTAAACATATACTGTTAAATATAAGAGACAATGAATGTCTATTATGTTTAATCATGAGCCGTTCTAAACATCGTATTTTGGCTTTAATTTCAGTTGAAAATAAAGACAAAAATTCTCCAGCATTTGGATAATTTTTTATTAAGTTGATTCTAAGCTTTCGGCTCACATGAGCCATCTTCAGAGAACCAACTTAATAAAAAATTACCCAAATGTTGGAGAATTTTTGTCTTTATTTTCAACTGGAATTAAAGCCAAAATACTATGTTTAGAACGGCTCGTGATCTATCTAAACTTATTTATGAATGGAACTTTGTGTGTGTGTGTGTGTGTGTGCGTGTGTGTGTGTGTGTGTGTGTGTCCGTTACCTATAGACTCAGAAACGGCTGAACCGATTTTCTTGAAAATTTACACATTTGTACTATAAGCGTCTGTGAGTGTTCTTAGCTAGGTTTTGTGTCGAGGTACCCCCGATAAATATCGAAAATCGAAAAAATCGGGTTATAGAAGAAGTGATCTGATTTTAATCAAATTTGATACATCCATAGACAAAGACATACGAAACGATATTCAAACTGGGATAGATAGATAGATAGATAGATAGATAGATAGATAGATAGATAGATAGATAGATAGATAATGATAAGACTGGGATAGATAGATAGATAGATAGATAGATAGATAGATAGATAGATAGATAGATAGATAGATAGATAGATAGATAGATAGATAGATAATGATAAGACTGGGATAGATAGATAGATAGATAGATAGATAGATAGATAGATAGATAGATAGATAGATAAGATAATGATAAGACTGGGATAGATAGATAGATAGATAGATAGATAGATAGATAGATAGATAGATAGATAGATAGAGTGTGTATTATAACGGTGAATTATAGCTGTAATTGACCTATCAAAAATCTTATTCTAAATTTTAAAAGCAATATTTCTTTCTCTTGAATCTTTAATCATATATGATTTTCAATTAACAGGGTACACCAAAGCAAAAGACGTAGACCCCAAACTCATGGTTCCATTCTTTGATATTGTTTTTCCTTGTCTGCCTGAGAAAATCAGAAAGCCCTTACGTTTTGGAGTTAACTATTCTGAGGTAAGTATATCAGGACAATGTTTTTATACAGAACTGATTTTCTTTCTACTTATTATTCAACACCAGAATCTAGTGGTTTTCTTTTTTTAATGTTCGTCTAGAAAAACAAAATTACAGTCGTTCGCTTGTATTTTCTGCATTTTTTTTTTTCCAATTTCTTTTCAGGATTTTTTTTTTTTCCAATTTTTATTCTTTTTTTCGAGAAATCTTTCTAGCAAGTATTCTACTGCGAACAATCCTCATATTCAGTTTGCTAATTCTTAATTGCACACAAATGATATATAAACAGGAATTAGTAGATGTTTAACTGCTGAAAAAATTTTTGCTTATTTCAGATATTTTTTCAAGGTAAAAATAGCAATTCTCTGTGTTTAGATTCGGATTTAAGAATTTACAAGGAATTGTTTGTTTTTTCCGTATTAATTCCTTGTTGGTAAGTCTTTTATTTATTTTTGCATTCTGAATTCAGTTCAACAAGGTAGACATTTACAAACGCATAAAGCTCAATAGATGCAACATAAAATCAATATTATCACGGGAAAAAGGTAATTTTACCCAAGGTTTCCATGGAACTAAATATGATTCTATATATTTTACAAAAATATTAATATAACTCATAAACTGGATATATGTGCGTGGGTTTATTACTGAACACTCCCGTCGCTTTTAATATATACACACTTTACGGAAGAACCGACTCTAGTGTACCTCAGATTTTTAATTCAGTGTTGATCTTCTGCAAGGCTGGTTGGCAACTAAGTCTAGAGAGTCCTGTCTGCTTTGCTATTTAATCTTAGCTGAGAATTGGGAATAAATATGATCAGCGACGTCATGAAATAACTTTGGCACATAAAATATTTTTGTTATGGTGCCCTCCTACGAGGAAGGGACTCTTCCTCTTACTATATACTTGCGTGACTTCTGGTAAGCGGTTAGAGACTATAGCTAGTACGCAATTAAAGCCAGCTACTAGTCATACAATAAGCAGCGTAACTGTACCGTTCGGACTTAATTATTTCTGTTTACTGACTACTAACACTTATTTGTATCTAGGTTTTTGTTATACTAATACACTGTTTTGATCCTACCTCCTGTGTTCCGTGTCTTACTTCCGACCAAATCGGTCACTACAACTTTGCGGCGAAGTTTCGCCACAACAACTCCGCAACAGTTATGTTTCCTAGAAGATTACGATTCCTGAAGATTATGTCTCCTAGAAAATACTGGTTTCTGGAGCTTGCAAAAGGTTCTCTTGAATACCTTTCTCTTGATTTAATTCCTGACCTATATGAATCTCTGATAATGTTCTATAGACTTATTATTGTAAAATGATTTCAACAGTAGTTGTTAGTGTTAGGTGAGTAGTAAGTATAATAGACATTGTAAGTTGCGTTGCCTTTGTCTTTTCACACTCTGCTTCAGTTTTTTCTGCTTTTTCTATGTCAATTGTTTTAAGATTTATGTTGATTCTGTGAGAAATACTAACGTGTGCCTGCTTTAGGCTCCAGTTCTAATTGCTTCCATGTTTGAAAAAAGTCATAAGTTAATCTTGTCAGGCATTTTCTCAGATAATCCTGTAAGTTAATCCTAACATATATTTTCTCAAACAATTTTGTTATAATCCTGACAGATATTTTCTCAGATAATCCTGCCATAAGTTAAATACAAACGAGTATTTTCTCAAATAATACTCTCATAAATCATGCTAATCATGACAAGTATTTTCTTAGATGATCTTGTCATGAGTTAATCCTTTCAAGGTTTTTCTCAGATAATATTCTCATAAATCATGTTAATCATAACAAGTATTTTTTTAGATGATCTTGTCATGAGTTAATCCTTACAGGTATTTTATCAGATAATACTGTCATAAGTGATATTTTAATCCTGAAAGGTATTTTCTCAAATAATCCTATCATAAGTTATAAGTCAATACTGACAGGTATTTTCTCAGATAACCTTGTCTTAAGTTAATCCTGACAGGTATTTCCTCGGATAACCTTGTCATAGCCTTGACAGGTATTTTCTCAGATAATCCAGTCATAAGTTAATACTGACAGGTATATTCTCCGATAATCCTCTCATATTCATAAGTTAATCCTAACATATATTTTATTAGATGATCCTGCCATATGTTAATCCTGACAGGTATTTTCTCAGATAATCCTGACATAAGTCATAATTTGATAGGCATTTTCTCAGAACAAAAACTTGAAAAGTCAAGTTAAAGAGATAACTACAACATCCGAAAGTAACATGACACATGGAACGAGAACAATTTACCCCAGTGATCTAAATAAAGAGTTCGGTTCAAAATTCTAATCACCTGAAGAAGGTCGGAGCATACAACAGCTGAAACGTCATGAATATGGAAATTAAGATGAGGATGACAGTCCGAACAATTTAAATAATAAAACTGATTATGAAATAAGATAAACTGCATTTATTTTTTCAAAAAAGACTCTTAAAAAGATTCTTGTTTTTTTATGCAAAATCATTTACTCGAAAATTAATCTTTCGATATTGACAGAAATATTTTAAATAATTTAATTAATTTTATTATTGTTTTTTTCTTGATTTCGCCTATTTCAACCATTTGCTTTTTATATCTTTTCTCGTGAGTTTTATACTTGCAATGATATTTACCATTCCCAGTATCAGCGCTAGTAGAGGATAATTGAAATTCATTTCTTTTTGGGGATATTTGGTGTTTTTGTTTGTTTGTTTGTTTGTTTGTTTTTGTTTTTGTTACCTGACTCTAGACTGACCGCCTCACAATCTGTTACACGTTTATTTTAACATTTGTCTTTTTTAACTTTTCCAACTAAACAACTCTTTATACTGTTTTGTAATTAAGAAATTTAATTCACTCTTATACTTAATGCCACTACGCATCCCTGTAGAGTATAGAGCCATTCAGGGTAGTGTTAGGGTCACAGCGATGGGCAAATAGTTAATCCCAAACTAGGGTCAAAGAATTACGAAAATATAAAAATAGATTGTTTTAGTAAAACAAATACTAGCCATACATTTTTGAAAAAAAATTTTCCACTAATAAATTTTTGAAAAGTGAATTATTAATGCTCACCAAGAAATTAAAAAATACATCACCAGCAATACATTTTTATAAGAAAAATATATGACGAGCAATACATTTTATATGAAAAAATATATAACCAACAATACATTTTTTATAAAAAAAAATATATTACCAGCAATACATTTTATATGGAAAAATATATAACCAGAAATACATTTTTTATAAACAAAATATATTACCAGCAATACATTTTATATGGAAAATATATCACCAACAATACAGTTTTTTTTTAATATATTACCAGCAATACATTTTATACGAAAAAATATATAACCAACAATACATTTTTTATAAAAAAAATATATTACCAGCAACACATTTTATATGAAAAAATATATAACCAACAATACATTTTTATAAAAAAAATATATTACCAGCAATACATTTTATATGAAAAAATATATAAACAAAAATATATTTTTTATAAAAAATATATTACCAGCAATGCATTTTTATATGGAAAAATATATAACCAGCAATACATTTTTATAAAAAAATGTATACATCCAGCAATACATTTTTATAAAAAAAATATATTACCAGCAATACATTTTTATATGGAAAAATATATAACCAACAATACAATTTTTATAAAAAAAATATGTTACCAGCAATATATTTTATATGAAAAAATATATAACCAACAATACATTTTTTATTAAAAAATATATTACCAGCAATACATTTTATATGGAAAAATATATAACCAACAATACATTTTTTATAAAAAAAAATATATTACCAGCAATACATTTTATATGAAAAAATATATAACCAACAATACATTTTTTATAAAAAAAAATATATTACCAGCAATACATTTTATATGAACAATATATAACCAACAATACATTTTTTATAAAAGAATATATTACCAGCAATACATTTTATATGGAAAAATATATAACCAACAATACATTTTTTATAAAAATACTATATTACCAACAATACATTTTTGTAAAGAAATTGGTAATGCTCCCTAAAAAAGTAATTTTCAGCATTAAATTACCCAGAAGGAGGTGATAGGCCGTTGAACAAACAAACGAATCAGTTCTGAAAATGTCGGCATTAAATAACTTATTGAGGCTTATATACAGTAGAATGAATAAAGCCAACCCCACGGGGCTAGTCTCATTTGACATTAGTAAGTAGATTTTTTTGTAGTGGGGTTGCCAAACTCACATCCAACCAGTTTTTGTATTCAGTTATCCTTTTCTTAGATACCAACCAAGAAAAGAAAGCACAGTGTTCCCTGCTATTTACTTCACTGCTAGAAGAAAAAAAGATGGATTCATACTGTTTCCCAAAAGCATTTTACAAGCGCCACATCCCATATTTAATTCGCGTTGTGGTGCAGTGGATATCGGCTCGGAACGAGAAATCGGGGAGCCGAGATCGAATTCCAGTTGAATTCCTTGCATTCACTTATACTCGAATATCCTTGGGAAAGGTATTAATCCGTCTCTTCTTTCCAGTTATGGGTTACATAACAGGACAGATTGGGTCCTGTAGCCTTGGCTGGCAACCAATCTACCGCAGAAAGCAATGGTAACCTACTGCGGTATAATCTTCTGCCCAGTCAGTCATGTCTCTTTCGAAACATGATCGCCCAAAGCGTGTATCACATATGGCACTCAACTGCAAGATAATCTTCTGCCCAGTCAGTCATGTCTCGAAAGAGACATGATCACCCAAAGCGTGTATCACGTATGGCACTTAACTGACTGACTCAATATAATAGCTGGAAACATAATTAAAACTTCTCCTGGGCATAAAGTGGAGGATCGGTTTTCTGTTGTTATGAAGTAATAAACTGATCCTCCACTAATTATACTTAATATAATCATGTAATATAATCTATCTTTTCTCCCTCCAGCTATGAGTTAAATGGTAAGATGAATTGGGTTCTATAGCTTTGGTTTGCAACCGGTCTATCGTAGAAAGCAATGGCAACCTCCTGCGGGATAATCTTCTGCCCAGTCAGTCATGTCACTTTCGAGACATGATCGCTCAAAGCGTGTATCACGTATGGCACTCAACTGATTGATTGACAATTGAAAATATATATATATATAAACAGTACAAAGAAACACGACTGACTTTTTAAGAATTCAGAATTAACAAATGCGATTGTAGGTGTATATCGAACTCTAATATATATATATAAAGAAAATTACATTGTGTTGACAAATTTGTCAATATAGACAATTTTAGTGTTTTATTGTTAATAAAAACAATAATCCCAATCAATTTAAGTTCAGTAGAAAATACAGAAAAGTGGTTTGCTTATTGGAAATATTAAATTTAACTTATTAACTTGAAATTAAAACTAAAATAGAAGCTTCAATAAAGATTTTTAATATTTTAAATTCATTTAAACTTTAGACATCGCCTTTCTTTGAAGGTATATATATTATATGGAAAAATGCATCCATGAAAAGTGATATTCTTAAGATTATATTAAACCTGGAAAAGAACAGGAGAAGTTATTAAACCTGGAAAAGTAAAGGACAATATATTCTAACAGTTACCAAAAATAGCAAACGCAGTTCGTAAATTTGTAATGCGGGTCTATGACGTCATGTGAGCCAAAAGCTTACAACCAACTTAATAAAAAATTATCCAAATGTTGGAGAATTTTTGTCTTTATTTTCACCTGAAATTAAAGCCAAAATACGATGTTTAGAACGGCTCATGATTAAACATAATAGACATTCATTATCTCTTTTATTTATGTTTAGAAAATTATTTGCTGCCTCGATACACTAATATATATATGTGTGTGTGTGTGTGTGTGTGTGTGTATGTGTGTGTGTGTGTGTGTGTGAAAAGTGTATGCATACAATTATAAATATCAATATATATATGCAGCACTGCATCACAAGCTTCTTCAATGTATCTAATGGTATCTCCTGCCAAGCAGCTTGTATTTGTTCACAAAGTGAGTCTTGCGAAGTAACATCAGATTTATCTTTTTTTTTTATCCAAATATCCCATAGTTGTTCAATAGAGTAATTTCAAAATAACTTGTTTAATAGAAAATAGGAAAAATTAAATATAACTTCTGTTTAATACATTTCTTTTACGCCTAGTTTTAAATAATCAATATTTATTAGCAATTTACTTGACTTTTCACCCTGTATTTGAATTTTAGTGAGGTTTTTAGGAAAATCACCCCTGTCCTAATAATTTTGCACACTACCGGTAATGTACAAAGGTGTTAGAACAGGGGTGATTTTTAAACTTGATTTTGATGCCTCATAAAAGATAAAATAGTTCTTGTCCTAATAATTTTGTACAGTACTGTATATATATATATATATATATATATATATATATATATATATATACGTACAGTTTACCTAGTGAGCCAAGAAATCCGCTTTGGTGAAACCTTGGTAGGTTTGTTGACTCACTAAGTATACTGTACTTATTCTGCTTTGCCTAAGTATTGAGCGCTTTTTGTTATTGATTACTCGTCTCGGTTTTTTTCTTTGGGCTACGTACTGGCTTGGTCCAGATCTCTTTGGCTGATGTTCATGTGCTTAGCTCTTTCTTTTTTTACAATCATTTTCCTTCCACGTAGATACGCGGAGGGTTTTTCGAAACGAGTATAGTTATAAGTTTGTGTTTATATATATATATATATATATATATATATATATATATATATATATAGAGAGAGAGAGAGAGAGAAGAGGGAAAACTATTCTTAGCCGACACGTTTATCAAAGTAGATATAATGATTTATTTTGTCGCACGTGTTATATTTGTGTCTATGGGAAAAACTGTATATTATTAAATTTATTAAGAATAAAATACTATTAAGTAAACGTAATGAAAAAAATGTCAAAAAATGTCATATGTAAACATTGCAAAATGTTCACCTTAGAGTATGGATAAAAATATGTTTATTAACTTACACATATCTAATAATTTGTTTTAGAAAAATAATAATTAAATAGATATTAAAATAATTAAATTGATATTTGAATTTTTTATTAATTAAATAGATATTTAAAAGATTGTATTAGGGCATTAAGAATTGTGTTAGAATATAATAATAATTAAATAGAGTTTATATAAAAAAGAATAAAATGAAATTTTAAAAAGTGTTTAATAAATAAATGGATATTAAAAATGTAATTTATAAATTAAAAGTTTTGAAAAATTAGAATAAAATGCATTCAGAATCGAAATAAAAATATTATATTATACTCAAAGGTCCCTTTAAGTTAGATCAAAAATATAAAATGTTTTCTTTCTTTCTTCATCTCTTTTCTTTTTTTTCATTTTTGTTTTAGAAAATGTTGAGATATAGAGAAAATGTTGAGATATAGAGAAAATGTTGAGATATAGAGAAAATGTTGGGATATAGAGAAAATGTTGGGATATAAAGAAAGCTGAAAGAAAAAAATTGTAACAATAATGGATACATCAACGGAAATAGGGACTCGACAGGAGTTTTAAAAATTAAGTTCACATTTTGGCCGTTAGGATTGAAAGAAGAAACCATGTATTCCCCAAAAATATAAACTGTTTTTCAAATTTAAAGTGAATTGCTATTCTCATTAGTTAAATTGAACGCACATAACTTTTTATGTCTTCCCATATCTATAAATAACAAACGTATTGTTTCTTATATTTAAATGAAAGCCATTTTTGCAACAATGATCTAACATTGCCTGATGAGGAGGTAGAAATCTCGAAACATAGAAATTTCCGTGTCGACAAAAATTTTTTTAATTAAAAAACAAATTTATATATATATATATATATATATATATATATATATATATATATATATATATATATATATATATCCCTGAAGATCCAATTTGGTGAAACATTGGTTGGTTCGTTGACTCTCTAGGTTAGCTACTTACCTATATATATATATATATAGTCATCCGCAGACAGATCTGTTTCGCTGTATCACAGCTCATCAGTACAGTTAGACATCCGATTGCTTCTAGCCAGGATAGAAACCCGACCGAATTGACATCAGCTGACGATTCATATATATATATATATATATATATATATATAACCCTGAAGAACGGTTGTTTGAAACCACGGTAGGTGGTGACTCACTTCTAGATTTCTTGTATTGTATTCACGCTCTACTTACGTACTTTCGTATCGAGCACTTTACTGTTAAGATTTCGTCTTGTTTTTTTTTTCTTTCCAACGGGCACTAGACGTACTGTTCTTGTGCGCTGTTTGTTTCTTTTTTTTCCCCATTATTTAACCCACGAGGTAGTTCTTGCCGGGTTACAAGACGGTATAAATTACTGTTAAGTTAGCACTATTTTCGGAAGTTCAGTCTGTTATTATTAGTATTGCCTTACTGTGATTAAGTTCATTATATATATATATATATATATATATATATATGTGTGTGTGTGTGTGTGTGTGTGTGTGTGTGTGTGTGTGTGTGTTTTGAATGACCTTTCAGTCACCTAATGAATGTTCATGATCGTTATCAAATTTAAAAGCCTTGATAGCTCAATGACATCCTTGGTCTTGGATATAAACATGTGCACCAAAATAAATCCTACATTACCTCGTTAAAGTCCTCCGTTTTTTTTTTTTTAATTTAAGATTACTGCATCAAAAGGGGTTAATTATTAAAGATTATTTAAAATCTGTTTTCTTTTATTTATTGCTGACGAATCAACATTCAAATTGTTTTGGAAGAACGCATCGTGAGAGTTAGCCTGTAACTTCAATGTCTGGCGCAATATGCCTCTGATCATTCCATTATGAAAATCACAAGATTAAATATCAAGTTTTTGAGTTTTCTTCTCGTGTCATGGTTTTCAAAGAATATCAATTATATTCTACTAAACTTCTGCTTTTCAAAAGAAATTCAAATAAAACAAAACAGAAAACGCAACTTTCCATTTTTTAAAAAGCCACGTTCGTCTACTTCAGTTTGAATCCAATATACACCCAGTTATAAAAACTGAAAACAAAAACAAAGCTTGATTTTAATTATCCAATCAAATTAACCAAATTTAGTCATCCAATCAAATTAACCCTTAAGCAACAAGAAAAGAGTTCCCAACGTCTAAAAAAGATTTAAAAAACATTAATTCATTTTTAATGTTATTTTTACTTTATTTATATACAAAAACAATAAAATTAAATTTAAACTATTTTAGATTATAAAATTAAAGAAAAAAGTTAGGTGAAGCAAATGTTTAGCGTCTGAGTTTAATATGTGTTAAGAATATAATACTCCCTGAAGCAATCCATGTACAATGGACATCCTTTACGCCAAGTTAGGGCTATTTTTGCCTCTTTTTCTCTTGTAGAACTATGCACGAAAATATAGGACTGTCTTTGACTTTTTTCTTTCAGTTTTATATGCAGACAACTACTTGAAGCAATGATGAGTTGCCAATTCGTTATTCCGACTGGAATCATTAATAGATGAAAAAAGTTTTAAATCCTCTGTTGATATCTCCAGTGAAACGTTCATTAATGATGCCCACCCTTTAAAACCTAAAACAATTTTCCCTGAATTTTTTAGACGAGGTCTTCTTACATTTAACAAGAAAAAGTATCGATTGTTTCAGATAAATTTCCTTATCTTTGTTCAGAAACAAGGTAACTGATTTAAAACAATACGTATTAATTAATTAATAAGCAATTAGTAATTAAATTAATAAGTAATGAACTTATGGACAATAATTTTTTATTTCCTCTTTTACAGAAATTTATCTCTTAAAATAAGCGATTAAGTACTTTCGACGTTAATGATTGGAAAATTAAATCGTATTTTAAGTGGTAAATAGGCGAAGGCTTTATAATCTATTCAAAATCTAGTCAAAAGAATATTCTAAGATATTTTTGCGTGTGCATGTTCGTATATGCATCACGTGAAAAATACATAGAACAGTGCATTTTCCGTGTTTTTATTTCCTTTGCTCTCGCCACATCAGTCATCAAAGTGCCATACGTGATACACGCATTGGGCGATCATGTCTCGAAAGGGACATGACTGACTGAGCAGAAGATGTTCTCGCAGTAGGTTGCCATTACTTTCTGCGGTAGACAGGTTGCCAACCAAGGCTACAGAACCCAATCTGTCCTGTTATTTGACTCATAGCTAGAGAGGAAAGAGATGTATTATTATCAAGTAGTAATTAGTGGGGGATCAGTTTATTACTTCATAACAATATAAAACTGATACTCCACTTTATGCCCAGTATGTCTTAATCATGTTTTCAACTATTATATTCAGTCAGTTAAGTGCCATACGTGATACATGC
Source organism: Ascarosepion bandense (assembly GCA_037127315.1). Taxonomy (NCBI): domain Eukaryota; kingdom Metazoa; phylum Mollusca; class Cephalopoda; order Sepiida; family Sepiidae; genus Ascarosepion; species Ascarosepion bandense. The sequence goes on from JBBBDQ010001487.1 coordinate 955,686, forward strand.
TTTGAACGATCATGTCTCTAAAGAGAAATGACTGACTGGGCAGAAGATCATCCCACAGTAGGTTGACATTATTTTCTGCGGTTGACAGGTTGCCAACCAAGGCTACAAAACCCAATCTGTCCTGCTATTTAACCCATAGCTGGAGGGTGAAGGAATGGATTCATATCTTTCCCAAGGGTATTTGCGCGTATGTGAATGCAAAGAAAACATTAAAAGCATCTCTTTCTCTTACATATTTTGATAAGTTTGTAATTTCTTGTACATTTTTTAACAAAAATATTTATTTTCAAATTTATTTCTATATAAAGGGTAAGTAATAAAAACCGGTATTATACTTAGTTCATATATTGCTAAAATCTTGTAAATAATCAATGCCAATGGAGTCAAAAGCATATACAGTAATAACGATGTCAAAAGAATAACCGTCCTCTTGCCATATCGTTCTTTGTGGTCATAATAATTGACACACATGGTTTTTCTGAACATAATAACTACAAAAATTACAAGCTCGTAAATGAAATAATCACAATCAATTTTAAAATGCAGTATTTAATGCAAACATCTGACCTAAATATCACATCTCTTCAATAAGGACTTCTAATGCAGATAGAAGGTTTCTTTTATTTTAATTTTTCAACGTAGTCTCCCAGCAGTGTCACACACTTTTTCCCATCTGTGCAAAAGCTTCCGTATTCCCTCAGCATAAAAATCTTTGGACTGATGTCTCAGCCAATCGCTCACAACACTTTTGACTTTATTGTCACTTTCAAACACCGCGCCTCTCGTGAACGCTTTCAAGGGACCAAACAGGTGAAAGTCTGAAGGGGCAAGGTCTGGGCTGTAAGGGGGATAAGGGAGCAGTTCCCAGCCCAGCTCGTTGATGGTCTGCACCGTTTGGGCTGCTGTGTGAGGCCTTGCGTTGTCTTGATTAAGCAAGGTCATCATGGACAATTTTGTGTGCTGTCCCAACAGATAAGATCAAAGCCCTTGCAATGTCATCCACTGTCACCCTTCTGTCAGACTGAATGAGGTCATTGACTGATTCGATCACCTCAGGAGACCTCAATTCTGTAGGCCCCCAGGCCTGTTTTCATCCACAACACTGCTCCGTTCTTCTTTAAACAATTTAGCCCACTTGTAGACATTTTTTGGCTAAAACATGTGGTACCATACATAGTTGACATTCTCTTATGAATTTCAACTTGTTTGCACACTTCAGCAACCAAAAACTTGATAACTGACCTCTGTTCAATTCTGGAGCATGCTTCTTGGTCGGCCATCTTTGTTAATCTCCAAAATTCTCAAAGTTTTTTTCAATCTGCAAAAAAAATTACATCCCTTTGAAAAAGAAGTAAAGGAAAAAAATTAAAATAGTAAGCTTCTATCTGTATTAGAAGTCCTTATACCGAAAAATTAACCTTATTTATTGAATGACCCTCGTAGAAGTCCTTACACCGAAAAATTCACCTTATTTATTGAATGACCCTCGTAGAAGTCCTTATACCGAAAAATTCACCATATTTATTGAATGACCCTCGTAGAAGTCCTTACACCGAAAAATTCACCTCATTTATTGAATGACCCTCGTAGAAGTCCTTACACCGAAAAATTCACCTCATTTATTGAATGACCCTCGTAGAAGTCCTTATACCGAAAAACCCATCTTATTTATTGAATGACCCTCGTAGAATTCTTATACCGAAAAATTAACCTTATTTATTGAATGACCCTTATCTAATCTCAACAATATGAAAGTATATCTTTATGTAAGGTGAGAAATGTTTATAATTTATTAGCCGTAAAAAAGCAGTGTAACTCCGAATATGTATACCTGGACTATTTCTTCTTGCTATAGAGATATGGTGTATCTTCGGGCAGACCGAGGTTGCAGGTGAGTACAATATCGGGCAAGCACGTCAGCAACAATCCAGTGGGTATAACCACCCCGAAAACTGGGATATTGAAGACGCCTTCGCATTCGACAAGTTCTGTGGACTCAGGAAGAGAAAGCTCGAAAACCACGTCCTTTAGTGACGATGTATCAGTCGTGACCATCACCTCGCGAGTATCATATGAATCAAGTGTTTGATTAAGGCATTTGTTTAGGACTGTCTTCATAAATGACATATTTATCATTGATTGGCTGTTAATTTTAACACATTTTCATTGGTTTATATATATATATATATATCAATGTTTGAATATTTTCATATTGGAGACCATATTTTTTTTAAATACTTTCATTCTGCCGGCACTTCTTTTTAAAGAAATATTTTCATTTTGCCGGTTATTTTTTTTCTTTTTCATACATACTTTCATTTTACCGTTGTTTTTTTTTTTTAATATTCTTATTTTGTTGCTCCTTCTTTTAAATTATTGATTTTTCTTTTCATAATTTTTTTTTTTTTTTGCGTTAACTATGTCAATAAGAAACCGGTTTACTTAGAAATTAATTTTTCAAAACGGGCGATGAGTAGAAAATTCTTTACTATAGAATAAACTGAAATAGAATTTTACAGCAACCAGTATTTCTACAATTTTTTATCATTTCCCCTCAAACAAGGCAATAAAGCCACTAAGACCCAAAACATTTCTGAGTGTTAGAGAATATGAAAAAAAACTACTATTAAGGAGAAGATATCTTTCAGATTGGTTTATCAAAAAAGCTGACCCAAATGACCTTTTAGAATTTCTAAAAGCAACAAAATTATATAACAAAATTTAGTTGCGAAAGAAGATAGCATATAATCATCACACATCAAATCACAACACCTCTACTTATATCTCGACAGAAATACGCGCAAAAGATCAACAAGCAGTAAACCAAATCGAAACAAATTCTTCAGCATTAAATGACCCAAGAGGGTAGATACGCTGGTAAAACAAACAACTAGAATAAACTAAACTAAACTAATTATGAAGGGCAGAGGACAATAAAAGAACAAGAATTTAAAAGACAGAAGATATGTGCTACTGCATCTAAATTTTTAAAAATAGAACTGACTGAGAAGCCTACGATCGCCTACGTCCTGAAAGGACATGGCACATAAAAGAAGAAGAAGGCTACATACAAATTGATGAAATATGCAAACGCTGGACCATAGAAAATTTGCAAAAAAATTTTATTATAATATAAATGCAGTCGCCACTTCTACTCAGTCAGCTTCTTTTCTCGCACTTTTCGCTTATGGAACTCCCTTTCGCATATTTGCTTCCCTGATAACTACAATCTCCAAGAGTTTAAATGCAACTTCAATTGCCATCCTTTATCTCCTTGACTCTCATCCTTCTCTTATCCTTTCCCCCCCAAACACCCCCTGAATCTTGTTCTTCTCCCTTTTCACTCTACTCTTGCGCAATTCTCTTTACACCAATATTTTCATCCTTCTTTCTCTGACACCCCCTGTAACCGATAACTCTTCGATTCCTTTTTCTCTTTGCTTTCCCCCTATGTAACCTTTCAATCTTATCGTATGTAGCCCCCTGCGCACCAGTGGCAGTACTGCCTTGCTTGGGATGAAACGATCATATATATATATATATATATATATATATATATATATATACAGTACTGTGCAAAAGTATTAGGACAAGAACTGTTTTATCTTTATGAGGCATATTGACAGAAAATAAACAATTTAATTAAAGTAAATTTATTTGATTTAGTCAACAAATGCTTTAACAAGAAAAATACTTGTTACAAAATAAATTTAATATTTAGTATGACAGCCTTTTGATCTGATCACACCCTTCATTCTGTCAGGCATTGACATCACAAGCTTCTTCAATGTATCTAATGGTATCTGCTGCCAAGCAGCTTGTATTTGTTGCCAAAGTGTGTCTTGCGAAGTAACATTAGATTTATCATTTTTTTTTATCCAAAATAACCCATAGATGTTCAATAGGATTGAGATCAGGACTTTGTGGGGTCCAATTCAAATTTCGAAGCCTTCCTTTCTCTTTCTTTTTTAGTTAAATAATTCTTACAAAGGTTTGGCTTTTCACCTTGTATTTGAATTTAAGTGAGATTTTTAGGAAAATCACCCCTGTCCTAATACTTTGCACACTACCGGTAGTGTGCAAAAGTATTAGGGGAGATTTTTAAAATTTATTTTGATACCTTATAAAAGATAAAATAGTTCTTGTCCTAATACTTTTGCACAGTACTATATATATATATATATATATATATATATATATATATATATATATATATTACTAGATAGATGCATTTCAAATGCGTTGTTAGATATTTCACGATAGAAATGTATTTTAATTCACTATCAACAGCTTTAGAACAAAAATATTTTGTACAGATATTTTACTATAGGAATTCGTTAGGATGGATTTGCTGCAGAAATAAATAAAATGAATTAAAAACTGTTTATCAGCAGTGTCTCCTAAAAATTGGTGTCATTTAAAATGTTAATACCTGAGTAACTACATTTTCTAAGCAAACGAACTTAAATATAAGCTTCATGTTGAACAATAAATTTTTTTAATTCATCAAAATTCGAACACAATATTCAAAGAGATGTCGATTTTATAACCGATTTGGCAAAGTTTCAATATGCGCAGCACCTCCGACACGATACACATCAAGTCTGTAATCCAGCTTCTGCTAAATACGCTGTAGGATGTTTTGCGTAACATTCTCCAACGCCTCATGGGTTCTCTGCTAAGTTTATCTGGGCTTGTAGAAAGGTGAGAAAGATAGTCTTGTCTTTTTTACATAGTCCACAGATAAATCCCACGGTGTCAAATCAAGTAAACGTGGTGGCCATTTTAACAGCATTTTTTTAAATCATTTCACCCCAATCAAGGCTAGTGTGCATCGACTTGCAGTGAGGTAAGGAAAGGATGATAGATGAACAGGATTCAAAAAGATAGAAGATGGCAAACGACGTTGCATTTAAATTTTTGAAGATTGTAGCTATCAGGGAAGCAAATAAACGGAAGGGAGTTCCACAGGAGGGAAGTGCAAGAAAAGAAACTTTTCAAGTAGAAGTGGAGGTTATATTAAATATTTCAATGGTAAAACAGTGGAACCTAGATCCCCATCTAATTGCACGATTAAATTCACCTGGACGAAGCACCAGTAAAAAAAAAGCTCTTCAGAGCAGTGGCTATGAAAATAGTTGCCGAAAAGACAGAGGAAAGTCTCATTACGTCGGTGAGAAAGCGAATGAAGTCGGGAAGCCAAGTCAGGATGGACTGCATTGCAAATTCTTCTTTGGCTGTTCTCGAGAACCTAAAGTTGAATAGCGGGAGCCCCATACCAGTCAACAGTAGTAAATACACGGACGTATGGTTAGATTTGTACATGTGCAAGATGGATTCTAACGAGAAAGGCTTTCTGGCTCGACACTGTGTCGTTATCGTTGTCACGCCCGATTCATCTTTCTGGTAGATTCTCATTGAGATTAGTCCGCACAGACAACTGAGTTTTTACACAGTTTGTTAAAACCTGAGATCATCTGAGCGAGAATTGGCTGTTATTAATCTGCACAATGATGTCAATTTGGGGGGGAACACCTTGCATGACTTCCAAAAATAAAATATATTAGATAATTAATTTTCATTATAATAAGATTAAATTTTCATTGAGACTATATCCACACAATCAATTTAGTATACATTTTGTTAAAGTTTGAGTTCATTTGTGTTGCATGACTTCTCAAAATTAAAGGATATTAAGAAATTAATTTAAATAATAATAACAATTAAGAACTAAAAACGAACAATCACAAAATTTATAAATTTTGTCTTAAATCTTTTACTTTATCGTCTGCTTTCTTCATTTATTTTTACTTTTAAATTTCTTATCAGTTTTTAAATTAAACAGTGAATTAGATTAACCATTAAAATGACACTGATGGTATTTTTAATATTTTATAACAAGATTAATGTCTGTGTTTGTTTATTCGAATAATTTAGAGAATCTGGTGTTGTTAAAATCTGTGCAATAGAAATCAGGACATTTTATTTTACTTATAAGCCAAGATGGCAATTAACTGTTATACTCAATCTGTAAAAACGAACCTTGTTTTATTTCCACAAATCTTCCTTATCAACAAATATTTTATTTGCAAAATAATAGTAAATTATTTAAATGTTTTTAAATTTAAATTTTCTACTATTAAAAGAATTCAACTTTTATAATGTTTTCAAAAACTGATCTATTCCCAATATGACTATTTTCGAATATTGATATTTTATCATTTTTTTTGCAATTTTCTTTTTCATTGAAAACGTACATTTTTTATCATGAACGACAAGCATGTGATAGATACATACAACATATATATATATATATATATATATATATATATATATATATATATATATATATAAAGGATCCATATATAGTACCAAGGATCCTTTCAAAAATGTTTAAAAGCAAATTTGGTCCAATTTTTGAAAGTGGGTTAGGTTTTTCAGTATATGAGTAGTGGATGTAATATCTGTGAAACTCAGAGTAGAAACAAGATAAATGAACATTAAATTGTATTAATTGCTATTTATATTATTGTCTTTTTATGTTGAGCACTGTAATTGCAAAGACTGCTTACCATCACAACGATATCTTCCAGAAACACAATAGTTGTCAAATCATTTTTGCGAAATACATCTTTTTTATATGTATATAGACTAAACTGTCGCCCGGTTTACACTCCACCCACGTCTATTGAACAGGTGAAGAGGCTCATCCCTTGTTCCCTGTTTAGGATGTGGTTTCCGCTTTCTCTTTTTCAATCTTTTCATTCCTTCTTCTTTTTTTTTTTCAATTGGAGTAGATAGACTAAACTATCGCCTGGTTCACACTCCACCCACGTCTATTGAACAGGTGAAGAGACTCATCCCTTGTTCCCTGCTTAGGATGTAGTTTCCGGGTTTCTCTTTTCCAATCTTTTCACTCTTACGTAGCCCCCTGCACCTCAGTGGCGTTACCGCCTTGCTCGGGGTGATATGATTAAAAAAATATATGTATATATATATCAGATTAAATACATTACAAATATTATGTCTGCTTATTTTTAATAAAATCTATTCATACCCACGGATAATCTTTCGCGTATTATAACTGAAAGATGTCAGAAATGAACTGTAACATTGACAAATGTTATTATCATTCATTTTTCAAGATACTCAAGTACTTTCAATCTTTTCTGGGATAATACGCGAAACATTATCCGGGATTTTATTAAAAATAAACAGACACAATGTTTGCAATTTATTTAATCTGACATATCTAAAAGAAAACTTGCTGCCTAAATACTCAAATATATATATATATATATATATATATATATATATATATATATATATATATATATATATATATATTCCCATCAAATTAGTTCGTTTTGCTATACAGACATCCTTACCAAGCTACTACAGGTTTTTTTTTTTTATATTGAATTTCTATCTGCAATGATTGTTCATCTATTCATCTTCAGGGTGGGGATTTTATTAAATTTCATAAATCTTCTTTGTCCCCATATATGAGCAAGTTTTGCTTTAGCAAACAAAGTGGCTCTTTTCGTTTTAACGTATGAGTTGTCTTCCATCTTTTAATTCGTTTTTCTCTCAGACTTTTATAACCTTATCTAGATCGTCATGAAAAATATTTATAAATCAATTTATTTGCCGTTGCTTCCGGTATATAAATCGGTGTTTTATCTGCCTCGGAATATCTTCAAATACGGAATTCGACTTGATTAGGGAGCATTATAGACAAACTTGAAAATAGGTTTATAAATAGATGCACACCTCTTAAAACCACTATAGAACAAAATCCACATCATTTTCAGTAAACTCTCAGTATATTTCCCAACTAAAAGCTCGTCTTTGATAGACTTATTTCATGCAAAGACAAATATAAAACCGCAAAAAAAAAACAGTATTAATACGTAATATGCCGTTTTCACGGGCCTTTTGCTTTCGTTACTGTTAACAGAGCCGTAGCTGATGCTAATAGAAACACCGGGCACAGAGAAAATTGCCCGGATTTATTTGTTGACAATGTAATGACGTCATCAGTGTCATCCGTTTCCAGAAAATATGATTTTTGCGGATTTTTTCGGCTATTCCAATGGAAATTAGGCACAGAATGTGAATGAAAGCAGGAAATCGGGTTCGGACATTATTGATTTTCCAAGTGTATTTAATATCATATTATTATATTGTGATATGTATTTATCGATATTCATAACGCAACTATAACTAACATTAAGATTTTTTGTTGAATATATATATATATATATATATATATATATATATATATATATATATATATAAAATTTCGATATTGAAATCCGTTGAATAGCCATTTCTACGAGGAAACTCATCCATACACAGGAAAATAAAATGTGGCGGGATTAACAATTTTTGAATTTAAGGAAGTAAAGAAGAGGAAAGCAGACATATATCTATGTCTCATATTAGAAACCATACCCTTCCCCCGGATGTGCGTTGTGGTACAGTGGATATCGACTCGGAACGAGAAACTGGGGAGCCGAGTTCGAATTCCAGTTGAATCCATTGTATTCACTTGCGCGCAAATACCCTTGGGAAAGGTATTAATCCGTCTCTTCCTTCCAGTTATGGGTTAAATAGCAGGACAGATTGGGTTCTATAGCCTTGGTCGGCAACCAGTCTACCGCAGAAAGCAATGGCAAACTACTGTGGGATAATCTTCTGCCCAGTCAGTCATGTCTCTTTCGAGACATGATCGCCCAAGCGTGTATCACGTATGGCACTTAACTGACTGACCCTTCCCCCATACAAGAGTCAAGTGTTTAAAAGTTAAAAAGTATATATATATATATATATATATATATATATATATATATATATATAGGACCGTAGCTGATGCTAATAGAAACACCGGGCACAGAGAAAATTGTCCGGATTTATTTGTTGACAATGTGATGACGTCATCAGTGTCATCCGTTTCCAGAAAATATGATTTTTGCGGATTTTTTCGGCTATTCCAATGGAAATTAGGCACAGAACGTGAACGAAAGTCGGAAATCGGGTTCAGACTTTCTGAGTATAACCAGTCTTTTCTCCCAAAATTAATAAATAAACAAACAGATTTTTACTGCGTTCATTCGGATGTTTTCTTCGTTTTTCTTTCTTTCTTTTTTTCTTTCTTCGTGAATTGTTTAGTTTGATTTCTAACGAAGACATTTTTCCTTGCCCGGATTTTCACTATGATTGCACGGATCGGCCCGGACCCGTGCCCGGTGGGCCCGGTGTGCCCGGTAGTCAGATACGGCCATGAAAAACTTGCTGCAAAACTTTGTTGATTTATTTAAAACAGAAGGATTTATTATGACACGTCTCTAAATTAGATACTGTTGTATCGTGGAGGAATGACAATACACAGTAATAAGTTTATTCCCGGTAGATACAGTAGTACACGTCAGTGTAGAGTGGCAACAACTAGTGAGCTGAGTAGACAACTACCGTGCTAGCCGTCAGCTGCCGACTCCAATGTCGCTACTCGATATTAGTCCTTTATATATTGTGAACCGTATGTCACGTGTGCGAGTTACGTCAAAACAGATACATTGTATTTATTTTCAATTTTCACTTTTCTATATTGTATATGATCCATTATTGTACATAATTTATTAATAATTTGTATTTTATATGAATAAGACCTCATGAAAATTGAGATATAGCAAAGTGGGGTCCCCGTTTCATTTGGGTGGAGGGTATATCATAGATTAGGGAAGGTTGTATCATTCGTTCGGCGGGAGCTGTATCATAGATTCGGTCGTGTTCTCTGGCACCGGCCTCGCAATTATTCACATTGATTAAAACTTCATTTATTAGGTGTATAAAAACGTTAACTGTTTAAGGTACTTTACTCAGTGATAAAGCGAAAACAGAGGGAGAGAGAGAGAGAGAGAGTTCAGTATATATATATATATATATATATATATATATATATATATAATAAATTCATTTCAACCCGACCCACTTCCCAAAATTTGACCAAACTATGATAATTTTTGAGAGTTTTAATGCTTGTCTTTCTGCGCGTGTTCATATATGGCTACAAATGTTGACAGAGACAGGTAAAGAGATATCTAGCAAACAGTTGGTTAAAAGTATAAACGAAGAGAATTATTTTTTTGTTCATACATACATACATGCATATATATATATATATATATTTTAGAACATATACAGAATTTTTTTTTTATTTTGTACATGTTCTAAAATATAATGTATAATAAATATTCACAGCTCTATATATTATGTATCGAGCACTGTTTTAAATTAATGCTTTGGACGTTGTAAAAAAATTTTCTTCGTTCTGTATTCACTGGGATATATATATATATATATATATATATATATATATATATATATATATATATATGGACCAGACATTGTCTTTCATAGCTTATCATTTTTTAGTGCTGCTGCCTACGTGCGAATTATAGGAAAATGCATTGTTTCATTTCATTCACACAGAAACCAAATTTAAAGCTAATTTGCGTATCAAAAATACACTTGAGTTTCAAATAAAGTGGGTTGATAGGAATAAAAGGGATGACTGGAATGTTTTCAATTTTATTTATTTATTTTAATAATGTAAAGATTTATTTTAGAACGCTCTCAGTTTAAATTAATGGACTAGAAAAAATGTCCTGAATATTTGCTAAGATGTTTGGTGTGAATAAAAATGTCCTAACAGAATCTTTTCAAAGAGAATATTTTCGACCCGTCTATTTAAAACTCAAAGGTTTACTTTATCTAAACATTTTTTGTTCAATTAATTCTATTCACATTAAGAAGATGTTATATTTTCTTCGAGTTTTAAGACTGTACGCCATCTTTTTATCTGTAGTTAATGGTTGCGTTATTTGACGCGTCATGTTATGATCTTCACAACCATTTTTGTTAACGTCCTACAATTCATCGAGAAGTGAAATGAAAGTCTCATTAGTCAGAATTAAGAGGAAAATCATTGACTCTAATTTCAATTTGTCTCCTCTTTAAATTTCTTATGATTTTTTTAATTTACTAAGAATTAAATGGTGATACAACGAATGGCAAAATGAATGCAGCCAATTCTTTGTTTTTGTCAGAAGATAAAACAATATTCTCACAGAAATGTTTCTTTATATAAATGCCTCAGATCATTGACTGAAGTGTACATTAAAATTTTCAGAATTCCTTATGGAATTATGTACTTATATTTAGCAGACGCCAATTCCAACTTCCTGCCATGTCTCCTCCGGTTGTAGACAATTATGGCTTTCCAGGGATTCGTCTTGCTTTATTATTTCTAAATTGCCAAGCATTTATGAAAAAGATAATGATGTGGTTTTTCTACATGATTAGAATTCAGAATTTGCCTTTTTTAGAGAGTCCACTCTACCCTGTTATTTAATCGTTAGGTGAGGGTCCATGACTATTTAATAGTACATATAGCTTCAACACAAGAATATGTTCCGCCGAAAGTTTTTTATTGTTTATATTCACCAGACGTAAACAAGCATGACGTCACAAAACCAGGTTTCGAGAGGCAAAATCAATTGTTAAATTTTCAATATTTAAAGGAAAGAATTTAATTTTTCCTCATATAGATTGATGTTCTTCTTTTATACGGGTCTTCCTTCGGTATCCTCAGCATCTTTCTGTAGAACCTCGTTTCTGTTTCTTCAGGTACCTTCTTCAGCTTTGAAAAGATTGTCCAGCATTCGTTGTCATACAATTCAGTATTCTTTTAGACGTCAAAGTTAATCCTTTTAGTTCTTAGTTCCATGAAAAAGTCGGATAAGGATTCAACACCATTCGAAGCGTCGTAGATGATTAATTGGAACATTTCCATTTGATAATTATTGCCTTAGTTCGCAACTCTTGGTTTTGGAATATCTGACAGTTAAAATGAATGTTACTGCTTAAAAATATTTGTCAAGTTATAAATTAAATATTTTTCATTTCATCTCTATACATTGAGGAGGAAATTGGATTCCTAATTTTTTTTAAGTCAAAGGTTAATTGCCATTTTTCCCCTAAGCCTCGGGGTTTCATTTCCTCCAACCGTCCCTTCCATTCGCCACCATCTTACACGATTCAGTGTTACCATTTGAAGCGTAAACGATGTTTTGAATGGCTCTTGAGCCTTGCATTAGTTGAAATTTAATTTAAAAAATGTATTTACATTTATGATGTAACGGTGTATATGGTTAATTTAAAATGTAAATATACTTGTTTAAGTTCGATAATAGATTTTGGAATTGGAATTAATTTTGGTTTCTTTCCGTTCCGGGAATCGTAACCTCCCACCACCCCCCAAAAATAACAATGTTAGTCACTAGTTTATCAAGGAACAAATCTCAGTTCATCATATTCGTCTTCGTTATTTGCTAATAAAATTGTGCATTCAATATCACCGGAATTCTGTTCAATTGCTCTGCGTTCTCTGTAATAAGAGGTAAATCCACTGCCAGTCATGACGGACAAACATTTATGAATTATAATAGAAGCTCAGTTGACTCCTGATTCATGTATTGACAATCAATTTTCGTTACCGTTTCAGCAGCGAAACTAATAAACCGTCGGTGTAATATTGTGAGATTTATAAAAAGTTGTTGCCATTTCAGTGAGTTTCTTAAATCCATTTAGTTAAAACCCCGGTTTTTCTGGCTTATCCAAGGCTCGCTACTTTTCAGTAAAAATACCTTAACCCTCCCCCCCCCCAATAAAAACATCTTTATTGTTGCCCAGCTTTGCCCATCATTTCTCGTTTCCATTGACCAAATATCATGTGTTGTTGATCACATGTAAAGCTAATTTGCCTCTGACGAAGATGAAATGTTTCAGAGTCTGGCAAGGTAAAACAGGGTAAATACTTTTGAGTTCTTTACAAATACATTGTCATTCTTTCTGTTAAGAAAATGTACATAAAGTCATTTGCAAGAATTTAATTTCTAAACTGACAAAAAAGTAACAATGTTTTAAAACATTAAGCAAAACAAATCTCATTAAAATATTTTTTAAATATATTTATTAAACGGAAATTTTTATTGTTGTTCAAATCTGTTTATATTCCGAGGGGATCAAATTATACTATAAATATAAAATATTACTAAAAAAAATAAAACCCGGAAATAAAATAAATGAATATCCCTTGAAGACAATTTTTAGTATTTAATATTTTTATTGTGAATTTGCTTTTTATTCTTCTTGAAAAGATGTTGCAATACAACTATTTCTTGTGATATGTTGTCCTATTCAGTTTTTACAAACTGGTCTACAGTTACTGAACAAAGTTTAAATTTACAATAATAACAGAATATTACAATAATAATGGAATATGAGAATAACGGAAATATAAGAATAAACATTCCAATATAAGAATAACGGAATATAAAAAGAAATATTCCAATATTTTCAGCCTTATTCTTTGTAAAGTTAAATTGTATTAGAACTGCAATGTAACCGTTGCTTTGTTTCATGTCATTTTTACAATTTCAAAGCCGATTAAAATAAACTTGGGATAAATTATAGTTTTTTATTTATTAAAGAGAAATACGTGACTTATATACTTGTGAAAATTTGTTATTGGCTAAGAACTTTAGAAATTATTGAAATGGTTCCATATCACGAGTGTATAAATTTGCATATACGCATATATATATACAGGCGTATACGTTTAAATATATTTTAAACAAGTTGTGTTAGACGATAGTGACAACATAGGCTTATTTTTTTTTTTTTAATTTTTTCATATTTTCTTATTAGGCTTTTTATTTTCGAATTATATTTGTATAAAAATTGTCCAAAGGTTGTCATTGTACTTACGAACGTCATCGTTCATCATCAGGGACTATATTACAGTTTAAAAATCAAATATTGCCTTGTAGCAGGAAAAGTGTTACAACATTTTAAAAGAAAATAAATAAATAAATATTTGATTTTTAAACTGTAATATAGTCCCTGATGATGAACGATGATGTTCGTAAGTACTAGGAGAACTTTTGGACAATTTTTATACAAATATAGTTCGAAAATAAAAAGCCTAATCAGAAAATATGAAAAACTTCAAAAGAAAATATATAAGACTATGTTGTCTCTATCGTTTAACATGCATATGCATAAGGATGTACAGATTTGCATATATATAGGTAACAATGAACTAATGCACGTACTTATGTGCGTTAAAAATTATTCGACAAAACTTTGTTTATTGCTTTTATTTTATGGTGAAAAATACTAAATAATGTTTGTTTGTTATTCTTCTTTTTTTTTTTTTTTGTTGTTGTTTTTTTTAATGCCATGTCTCCACAAATTCTTTTTTCTTTATTATCTGTTAATTATTCTGACTTCTTGGGAAAGAGAATATAATATAGAATCTTCCTTTTGCCACACAGAACCCAGCTCACCACTCTTATTTAAATCCTACTATTTGAAGAGAGATGGATTCACAGTCCTTCCCAATACTATTTGTGTAAAAGTGAATGCAACAGAATTAGTTCGAAATTTAGGCATTCATAGTCCTCTTTCCGCGTCAATATAATTTATAATATTCTACGGGCGGTAAATATCCAGAGAAGAAAGCTAACGCCCATTTTTAGTAAAGTTTTCCAACTGAACGGACAGTCGAATTCGCCAATGATAATGTGAAATGAAGCAAAAGTCGAAGATGTTTGTTCCATATCAATATTGCCACTCTCCTAAGACATTGATAGTAACTAAAATGAAAAATAATGAAACCATCAATTTCCACACTACCTTAGATAAAAGGTTTGGAAGGAAACTCCCATTAATACTAGAAAGGGCGTTAAGAATTTCTAGATTTGAGAAGTGTCATTTTACGAAAATCTGTTTTTAAAAAAATGTAAATTTCATCTGACTTTAAAGCTTAATGTGCGGTTATCAAATGTCAATTATTTGCTGTGTGAAAACGGTTATTTTTGCCATTCTTATTATAATAGTCAATCGTCTCCATTAGATTTTTGTTTCTCAGTGACATCATTGTCAGTTGTCGATTAGTCGACTTCTTCAATTATTATTCAAAGATAACGATTAGAACAAGTACTTCCACTCAATTGTTCCCCCCAAAAAACAGCAGAGTATGATGTTAAAAAAGCCCAAATTAAATAAAAACAGAGTTCATCATCAATTATTTTATGTTACTATTAAGAGGAAAAATCAAAGTTTGTTTTCATTAATTTTTAAGAAATTAATCTTTACTAACACGTTCAAATTTTGACTAATCTTTTTTTTCTTTTTTTTTTTCGTCAGCGATTCACCCTATGTTTACTAGAGGTTACTACTATGCAAACAATATTATGCAAGGTTTTTTGGCGTTGAAAGAAACATTAATTTGGAAATTCTTACAAAAATCAAATAATAATCTGATTTTAATGAAACTTTCAGGACTTATTTAAAAATGAATGAAGTTATTTATGCAATTATTATATTTAAAAAATCTTGGCAAAAATATATTTGTTTTACATTGGTTACCCCCTCTCTCCAATTAATTTCATGAAATTTCTAGTAATTCAGTACTAATCACAAATCTTGTTTTATTAGTTAAATGCAGGACTCCTGGGGGAATGTAAGTTATGTATATTTTCCCTATGGAACCATTTTTCCGAAAATCTTCTCCGAATAGTAAAATAAAAAATGCATTAAAACTATGCAAATGAGTGGAGGTACTTAGATTAGAATAACAGGATTAGCAAAGATGTTTAGCAAACAAGACAGATCTTTTATCAGCTCACGTGTCCCTTTGTGATAGTGTACTGGCGTTCTCTCTTTTGTAGTACTTTTTCTTCACTTATCTGTAGGGGTTCCATTTTAATAATACAAAAAGAAACAAATCGGGTTCCTTTTTAAACGTTATTGTTTTGATCTACTGCATCTGTTTGAACGACGTCTGACGTCATTGATTATTTGGAATAACCTATTTATCCAGTCAAATCAGTCATTAATAAGATTAAGTCAACACACTCTCACCTTTCTAACTTGGGCACCACGACGGAGTGTGATGGTTATGATGCTTGTCTCACTATAACCTAGTACAACTGAGTAGTGTGTTCGATCCTCACTGGGTGCCCCCTACTTCCGGCTTTGTGCCACATCTAAACGACGCTTAGAAAATCAACTCTCGTCTTTCTGAATTGATTTATCAAGTGTTGACACGACCCTCAATGTTTGATAATTTTAAAATATTTAAACATCGCTTTCCGTCCTCACATCAAAATAAACTCGCCTTATCTAATGATAATAAAAAATGTGCATCGATTTGGGGGTCCCTAATGTCTGCGTCAAAACAACATTAATTTGAGATCAGTGAAGACTTCCGTCTTTAGTAATGCAACACTCATCAATTTTAAAATTCACAGTATTAACAAAGAATAGTGTTGTGGAACCCAGACTCACCTCAACATGGACTCACCCACTGCTATATTAATAGGTAGGTGATAGCAGTAAGAGCGTGAGGAGTGTGAGAGGAGAGGAGACAAGTAGCACTGTGCGCATGACCGCAGTCTACTACCAAGGACTATTCTGGGTCCATAAGCTCTATTTATGTGTCCCTTCTTTGTAACCTTTTCTGTAATACATCTTTCTTTAACCTACACCTCGTGTTCCGTGTTATATTTCCGTGGACCCATTTTTGGCTCCACATCAAATAGATATTTACGAAACCAGTGAGAAACAAGTGTTTTGCTCTGGACGGTATCGGATATTTTACAAGCATTATTTTCTATTATATTACTGTTTCGTTCTTCTACTGTTTTTTGTGTTTTTCCGACGTAACAAAAAGGACGTAAATCTTAGATTCAATAGTTTATCCTTATTCATAAAAAAATTATTTATTCTTCATGTAAACGACGTAGAAGTTATTTTTGAAAAAAAACTTTTTTAATATTTAAATATTTTTGAAGAGTTTAGTATTTAAATATATTTATTCGACAAACTGGAGAAAACCCAAGTTAAAACTAGAATGATTTAAAGTGTCGGTAGCTAGTTAATGTTTCTTTTGTTCGGCCTTGTGTCAGACTTAACCGAACTCCCTACAGCTTACAAGTTTTATATTGTTTAACATTCATCATCAGAGGGGTTTTCATCAGAAGGTTGGTCGTCGGCAGGTTGGAATATGTAGAAGAGTGGAATAATAAAAGATACACTTTTTGTTTGTTAAAATAGTAATTTATTAAGGAAAGAATAACAAGAATTGTAGAAATTAATTAAATAATTAAAAACCTTAGTAAGAAGTTATGTTCGTGTTCAATGTTTGAGTTGTTTATAGCAGTAATTGTTGAGATAGAGAAGGAGAGAGAGACAGAGACAGAGAGGACAATGTCCGGGTCACTTGAAGTTGAGAGTTACATCTTTGATGTGTGCCAGCAACCTGCCTCCTCTGTAATGACCGTCGTGACCGGTTAGATACCATCCTTAAATACTGAATAGTCACGTGGGGGTGGCTCAAAGAGACGATTTTTTCTTTAACTATGGAAAACTGTTTTTCTGACGTATTTTGAATTTTGCTATTTGATAACCAATCAGGATCCAAAGTTCCGCTACAGGTCCGTAAAAGGAATTTGATATTTATTTATTTTTGGTTTACCTCTGGAACTTCTGCGTAGAACCCAGATGCGCAAAGACCAGTTTTAGTTATTTGCTTTCTGGATCTCTGAGGGCAAACATCCGGTCCCTCGCTTGATCAGTATCACCACAGATTAAAAATTTTATTTGTTTCTCTTTGCTTTTTTACTACCCTCCGAATCATTTTTTTCTTTAAAACCTGTTTCCAATTTCTTTAAATGATTTAGCCTACCGCACAGAGCCACATATGTTCACATTCCTTCAGCAACAACTTCTAATGAGATTAAATTAATAAAAAATCTGGCTGATTCGGCTTTTGGGTGCTTGCTAAAATCAAGGGAGAATGTTTATTTTACAGACTAACTCTTCTCTTGAACCGGTTAAAATCAACGTTCTTGTTTGTAGTTGTTCAATTCTTTTTTCTTTTTTAGAAACAGTGCAGTTTTCAACTGTGTATTCAGCTTAAATAATATAGCACTGAAAACTTTTCTAAAAGCGTAATCTTGATATTAATGGATATTTCTTTAGAAAGGGCTATTTTGCCGGTCCCTGTTAAATAGGTAAACATACAGTATTTACATTATTCGGACTATTGTCGCCATCTTTGTTGCCATTTGTACGACGTTTCGGTCGTTGTACGCTCCGGTCTTCTTCATATGCTAGGAATTTCGAACCGAACCCTTTTTTACAATCACTGGGGTATATCATCCTCATTCCAGAGTTCGGTTCGAAATTTCTAGCATCTGATGAAGGCCAGAGCGTACAACGGCCGAAACGTCGTATATATGGCAACAAAGATAAGGACAATAGTCCGAATAATGTAAACACTGTAAATACTACCTCATCTCTGAAATATAAACAAACAGGCAAATATACTTTTAAATTTATTTTAACGGTCTCAGTAAAACCGACCGCCAGGCTATTTTACCAGTAAATATGTTTATTATTATGAAAGTAGTTCATGTTAAAAATAACAACACACAGATTCAACACGGAAGTTTATTTAATTTCACCATCAATTGTTAAGATAATTTAACATATTTCCCACCATCTTTAAAACACAATCTCGTTTATTCATCATTAATTTTTAAAAGAAATATAGAAGTCTCTTTTCAGGCATATCCCAAACTTGCCCTTGGGCATGGTTCTCTTGCCAGTACACTTCCGATGCATACACTTCCGGTGCAAACCACAAAATTCATGTTCTTCAAGTCTTGTCTACACATCTCACACAACTACTGCGCTAATGATCTCAAATATAATATATTCTTAGTTCAAAAACACTATTTATATTTACCAGCAAAATAGCCTTGGTGTCCATTTTACCAGGACCCGCAAAATAGCTTATTTGTTTCGTTTACCCTTAGATACTTTTTGATTATTAGAATATCTTATATTAGCATTATACTATTCATATATGAAAATAACATAGATAGATAGATAGATAGATAGATAGATAGATAGATAGATAGATAGATAGTGGGCAGACTGAGATAGATAGATAGATAGATAGATAGATAGATAGATAGATAGATTATATATATGTCTGTTCATGTGAGCATATCTGTCTACGTTTGTAAGCATATATATATATACACATATATATATATATAGTCATCCGCAGACAAATCTGTTTCGCTATATCACAGCTCATCAGTACAGTCAGACATCCGATTGCTTTTACCTTGGCGTCACTCGGCGATTCTACCTCTGAGCTATGGGCGCTCTGTAGACTCTTAGCGTATGATGTATCATATGCCAGTAGTTAGGGTGCTATAATTCATTACTGAATGAGCGATATATACATATATAAACACGTTTCGTCAAAATCGACCGACAAGGAAGATTTTATTAATTTGTTATTTAAATTTTCCATTATTCTGACTGGATATAAGGAATGTAAAAATGTTAAAATGGGATTTTCTTTTGAAGAACTGTGTTCTTGATCAATCACAATTCGTAAATAATTACATTTCACACACTACGACTCGTCTCACGAGAAGAGGCGCATTGCCCCTCTCAGACAAGTTCAATTCAATCTCATTTAAACATACACAGCGACCAACCAAAAAAAAATACTCGTTGATAATAAAAATATAATAGCATTATCTACATGCAAAAATTGGCCAAATATAGCGGAGACATTATTAATAAAGGAGAAAAATCCGACAATTATTAATATCGACTACGAACACAGCAACAATGTCTTTTCAAGTGATCTAGAACCATCACCTCACTTGAAAAGACACAAAAGTGTTGAAACAAAATGGCTACTTTTGTAGTGATATTATAACATATCCATGTTATAATTTATGAATAAATAATATGATTAGCTCTACTTTTGTATTGAGCACTTTCTTAAAAATAGTGTTTCTTTTGACAAGGAATATTATTCCAACAATACTTGTTTATATATATATATATATATATATATATATATATATAGTGTATCGAGGTAGCAGGTAATTTTCTAAACATATACTATTAAATATAAGAGACAATGTTTAATCATGAGCCGTTCTAAACATCGTATTTTGGCTTTAATTTCAGGTTCAAATGAAAAAACATAATACATAGAAATATTAAACCAATAAATAATAATAATCAAATTAAGATCATTATATATTATAAAAAAATTAAAACAATTGACCTTATAGTCTCTCATAACCTACAACCACACAACTAAATCATCTACAGAAAACCAATGTAGTGTATCAATTTAAATGCTCTCCCGTAGGCTTACCGGTTACTTTTCTGATCAGAGTTCAATTAAACAACATTTCTTATGAAAACATAGCCATGTAGGTAATATTAGACAGATTTTAGTCAACAACACAATAATACTCACTCATACACACAGTAAAAAAAAACTCCAGATATTGGAGGCCATCTACATTAACTCAAAACAACCCACACTTTAAAAAAAACACTTTTAAATCTGATCATAACACATTACATTACATTTGAATATATGGTTCTGTTATCATTTCGAGCTCTCACACGGTGTGACGTCATAGAATCGCATTACAAATTTACGAACTGCGTCTGCTATTTGGCAACTGTTATCGTTGCTTAGCAATGTTTTATGTCAACACATGATAAAATCATCTTTGCTGGTGAATGTTTTTATGTTAACGTCCTTGTAACCTCTCTGAAGATGGCTCATGTGAGCCGAAAGCTTGGAACCAACTTAATAAAAAATTATCCAAATATTGAAGAATTTTTGTCTTTATATTCACCTGAAATTAAAGCCAAAATACGATGTTTAGAATGACTCATGATTAAACATAATAGACATTCATCGTCTCTTATATTTAGCAGCATTTGTTCAGAATATGTATGCACACACACACACACACACACACACACACACATATATATACTATCTTTCCCAAGAACAATGATGGTAATGCATAGTATTTAACAGTCAAAGGGACATGGCATAAACGTTGAAAGGCCCATTTCATAATTATATTTCTATGCCGGATGAGATGGCGGAACTGTCGTCTAAGTGTTGCAAAAATGATAATGACATTTCATTTTAACATATATACTTACCAAATTTACACAAAGATACCTTGAAATACTAAAGAGTAGCTTTATGCAATAAAATCGCCATTGGCTTCAACCACGGCCTCCAGACGACTTCGGAATATCTTGCAGCTCCTCTGGACAGTCTCCTTGTTTAAGCTGCTGAATGCCTCCATAATCCTTGCCTTAAGTTAATCTTTGGTGTTACATAAATTGTTGTTGGTCTCTCGCTCAACTGCACCCCACAGATAATAATCAAGTGAGTTGCAGTCTATGGAGTTAGGTGGCCAGATGTAAGGAATGTGGTTGCTGGAATTGTCTGACAGCCATGACTGAGCACCCCTGCTTGTGTAACATGGTCCTGTTGCCAGACATAGGACCTACCAGCAGGTACTCTCTTGGCCCACGACAGCAATACCTACTAAAGGTAATTGACGTAAGCCTTTGTGTTGAGACTGAGGCTCGGTGGGAATATGAATGTAGGCATAACGTTGCCATCACCAGTGCTCACTCCAAACACCACGATGTTAACTGGATATATCGGCCAACCCTTTCCAAACCCTCTGCGCTGTCCTCAGATTAACGCCAAACACTCTGAAATGCTCATAATGGGACTTTCAGCGCAAATGTTGAGCAATACAGCTTTCCATCTCCAAATTTATGGTGGAATCAATTGCGTCATGCTACTCATTTATCTAAAGGACGGTGCCCAACTGACTATACTATACTGTTCAGTCGACAATTCAAAAACAAACAAAGCACATCTGCGACATGCAAAATATAAAATGGCGACAATTTCCCCATCACACCCTCTGTGTGTGTGTGTGTGCGTGCGTGTGTGTGCGTGCGTGTTTGTGTGTGCAAATTAATAAAGATACTTATTGCCCTACGTGTATAGCACGACTCAGAGATTCATAAACTATTCAGTTATCAGGTAGGTATGTTACATTAAAGGTGATCACTGTTTTATTAACACGAGTAAAATATATAGTCATCCGCAGACAGATCTGTTTCGCTGTATCACAGCTCATCAGTACGGTTAGACATCCGATTGCTTTTTACCCAGGATTAAAACCCGACCGAATTGGCATTAGTCGGCGATTCTACCTCTGAGTTATGGGCGCTCGGTAGAAGAAGGCAGACTTTTTAGCGTGTACATTATCATCATACACACGCCCAATACACACACACATATATATATATATATATATATATATATATATATATATATATATATATATATGGACACATTTCCAGTCTGAATCCACCCTGCACATATATAAATCTACCATCCACCCGTGTATTGGATAATGCTGTCACATCTGGTGGGTGCCCCTGCTTTTCACCTCGGGATTCTTGACAAAATCCAACGGAGAATCTTTAATGTGATCGATCCCGACTTGGCAGCCTGGCTGCAGTCGCTTTCTCACCGGCGTGACGTGGCTTCCTTGAGCCTCTTCTACAAATATTTTCACGGCTTCTGCTCCAATAAACTTAGCTCACTGGTGCCCACTAGGTATAAATTTACACGAGCTACTAGACTAGAAACTAGGTTCCACCCTTTTACAGTGAAACCGAGAAAATGTAACCGCAATTGCTACTCTAATAGCTTCTTTTCACGCACTTCCCACTGTGGAATTCTCTTCCGTATCCTTGCTTTCTCGACAGCTACAATCTCAAAGAATTTAAATGTAAGGTCAATAGTCATCTCCTATCTCAGTGACTCGCATCCTCTCTCTCAAACTCTTTTCTCCGTCCACTCCACCTCCATCACACTAGTATCCTCATCCTTCCTTTACCCGCGAAAGATTATCCGTGAGTATTAGAGTATGAACGAATTTTATTAAAAAATAAGCAAACACAATGTTTGCAATTTATTTAATCAGACATATATATATATATATATATATATATATATATATATATATATATTGCTTTGGTAGATATCAGCGTGTTATATACACAATGTAAACACACGCCAGTCGCCGAAAGTGTTCAAATTCATTACTGAATGAACGATGCGTTAATCTTGGTGAGTAGTTACTGTTGGTAATGTCCACCAGTTCTCCATAGTGCTCAATCGGCGGGCGAGAGCGTAAATCCGCAGACAGTCCTATTTCACTGTATCACAGCTCATCAGTACGATTAGACATCCAATTGCTTTTAGCCAGGATTGAAACCCGACCGAACTGACATCAGTCGTCGATTCTACCTCTAGGCCATGTAAGCACACGCCAGTAGCCGAGAGTGGTCAAATCCATTACGGAATGAACGATGCGTTAAGAGTTACGTGAATTAATAAATATACATGTGAGAGTACACACATGTATATAATATTATTATTCAGGTGTTAATAAAACAGTGCTCATGAGTTCAATGTAGTATGAACTGAGCTATTTTATATATATAAAATATATATTTTGACTTCGTCGATGGAACGCCATGCAATCCTCAGGTGCATATTACAAACTGACAGTTTAATAGATTTGAATTTACGTTTACTCGACGTTAACGGGAGTTAACTCTTATAAAGTTAGGTTACTACTTTTTAATAACAATAGTAAATATTTAAATATACTGAAACGACATTTAAACAAATATATATATATATATATATATGAGTGTGTGGGGGGGATAAAGACAAAGGGAAAACTATTCTTTACTAACGCGTTCCGTCATCTGATAGAATTTATCAGATCAAATTACTTTCATGTTGTCTTTTTATAGATATACTTAACGTTTGAATTTTTAGACACACACGTACACGCACACACACACACACACACACACACACACACACACACACACATATATATATATATATAGAGAGAGAGAGAGAGAAAGAGAGAGAGAGAGAGATTAATGAAAAGCAATCCGTGGTAAGAAAACTTTCCTTGGAAAATAATCCGTTGATACTATTAACATAATATTAAAATTTATAAAATATAAAAATATTTTTGTATGACTGAAACTTTACAGTAAGGCCGAAGACCCTAAATTAATGTCTTAAGTTTAATATTCGGGTTTTATTATATATATATATATATATATATATATATATATATATATATATATATATATATATAAGTATTATCAATTATAATTGGTTAGTATTATCATTAAATAATTATGAAATGAGCGTTTCATCGTTCGTAAGTGTTTATTTGTAGACATATTCTGGTAGGTGCAAATATTTCAGAATATTTAACTTGGGAGAGAAACGCTAATACATCGAATCAAAATATTCTGTAAAAGAGAAATTTAATGACAATTGGATTTTTGTTTTTACCGGAACCGGAATGTATAACATTTTTATGTGTTTTATTGTCTTTATTTTGTATTTTATTTAAATTATGCAAAAGAAAAGAATAAAGGTAACTCCGATAATCATGTCTGTGGGCTATCAATATGTTATCAATCAAAAAGTAGTTAAGTCTATTCTTATTTTCATATCATCTTAGAACATTGTAAATGATTCATATTGCCTATTTATCATACAAAATTTATATTATTAATATATATATATATATATATATATATATATATATATATATATATATATATATATACTATTTACATTGTTCGGACTGTTGTCTTCATCTTTGTTGTCATATTCACGACATTTTGAAGGCCTTCTTCGGGTGATTGGAATTTAAAACCGAACACTTGATTTTCGTCACCTGAAGAAGGCTGGGTTGTACAACGGCCGAAACGTCGTAAATATGATAACAATAATGTGAACAATAATTCAAACAATGTCAATTGTGTAAATAGTTACAATACCTATAATATTTTAATCCTTAATAAATTACTGTTATTCGGTTATAAAAAAAAAGTTATGTTTTTCTGGTGCTGGGTTGTTTCGCTCCTGAGTTTTTTCTGGTGTTCAGTCGGTGGTATTGAGGTGGCAGTGTTAAATTGTCCTTTCCCCGAAAGAATTCTACTCAAAAGTACAGCTCACACTTATTTATATTGCTCAAAATCAACTTTAAATGACACCATAGGATTCTACTCATCAATTTGTATCAGCATAAAATAGACATTATCTATGTGAAAAGTGTCTGATCATTTTCTTTTTTTTTTTTTTTTTGGTAGGGGTACAAACATTATCAGTGAAAAATGTCCTGAAGCCATTTCTTAACTTAGATCTTTGATTAGAGTCCGGAATGAAACATGTATACAACAAAAATCAAAAGAAATAATAATAATAATAATAATAATAATAATAATAATAATAATAATAATAATAATAATTTACACAGACAGAAAAATTGAAGCAAACAGGCCAGACATTATTGTTAAAAACCAGAAGGAGAAAACTTGTCTATTAATTGATATGGCTTGTCCAGCGGATTGTAACATAGCAATCAAGGAATTTGAAAAACTGTCAAAATATAAAGACCTGGAAATTGAAATAGAAAAAATGTGGAAATTGAAAACAAGAGTTGTGCCAGTGATAGTATGTGCACTTGGAATGATAAAAAATGGAACAAAACAACACATTGAAAGAATCCCTGGAAACCCCAGCTTAAGAGATATACAAAAAATTGTCTTGTTAAGTACAGCCCACACACTAAGGAAAACTTTATCTATGTAATGCTAGGGATGATAGGGAAGATAGAAAAACATGAAATGGGGCCATAACAACACGCCACGACCTGCCTTAGGTCTCCCCGCAGACTTGGTTGGTAGTGCGACCATAGCAGAAATCGAAATATGATGAAAAATGACATAATAATAATAATAATGACATGTCAATAGAAGAGAATGGATCACAATAATATTCTTTAAGAAATGTCTTATTCTTTAATTCTTCAATTCTACAATTTATTTAAAGTTTGATGATTGTTTAGTAATCAAATATCGATTACCTGCCAACATGTCGTAGTTACCTTTGTTCTTTCTCTAAAGACGTCAGTTGATGTAAAAAGAAGCAGATAATCAGACGAGTAAACTGCTTTCAGTATATGACTATTTTTAAGGACAGCGACTGAGCAGGTTATTTTCGCCTTACACACGATTGTTATTTTTTTTATTATTTCAGTTGTTAATAAAACTTTTTATTACCTTGTAAGAGGTTTTCAAACGCTTTTTCGTTATTTCTTCTTGTAAAAATCTCCCAAAAACAGATTAATAGATGCCGTCATTGTTTTTATGCTGTTCTTCAGTAATCAAAAGGAAAAAAAAATTAATTCCTGATTTTATCAGTATGGACGGCACTAGTCTTCCTGAATACACTACACAGCGCCTCCTTGGCCTCACTCTCTCAACCGACCTCAAGTGGAACGACTACATCGAATCAATAGCAACATCTGCTACTAAGAAGGTTGGGTCACCGTATCGGGTTGCTATTTTTATTTTTTTTTTTTCGTCAGAATCCATCTTGCACGTTTATAAATCTACCCTTCGCCCGTGCATTGAATACTGATGCCGTATCTTGTCGAGAGTTCCTGCCATTCATCTCCGGGTTCTCAACAAAATTGAAAGGAGGATTTGCAATGTAATCGATCCTGATATAGCAGGTCGCCTTTAGTCTCTTTCTTACTGACGGAATATGGCTTCCCTCTGTCTTTTCTACTAATATTTTCACGGTTTCTGCTCTGACGCGCTTCTTTCTCTGGTTCCCCGACCACATGAATTTACGCGATTGACAACTAGGCTCCACCCTTTTAACATCAAAACAATCAAATATAACCGCCACTTCTACTCTAACAGTTTATTTTCTCGTACTTCTCGCCTGTAGAACTCCCTTCGGTTGACTTGCTTCCCTGACAGCTACAATCGCCAAAGGTTTAAATGCAACGTCAGTTGCCATCTTCTGTCTCCTTTATTTCCCTATTTTTCTTATCATTGCTTCACAATCTCCGGTAACTTGTAACTTTTCTCTCACTGTAACCCGCTGTGCACCAGTGGCGGTGCTGCTTTGCTTGGGGTGGAACGATTATAAAAAAAAAGTACAGTGAATATCGTTATATTGACCTTATTTTATTTTACTTTCATTTTGCATCGATTAGAAACAGACGATATTTATCTAATCAAATTCATATAAAAATATCACTTTGCTTGTTCAAATTTTATGAAGAAAGTTTCCTTCCTTTCTTGCAAAAGGAAAATGATTTCACATTCGTATACAATTATTTGGAGCGAGTTTATTGTAGACTTCTCACTTGTTTGAAAAAAAGTTTCTTTTCAGATTGGAACCTTCACGAAGTCTTCCAACTAGGAAACAACATAAGGTGTCTGGCTTTAACTGCTGACGTTGATTCTAATTCTACACACCTTATTCTTCACGTGCCGTGTCCCTTCAGGACGTAGGTGATCATTGACTTCCATTTGCCCCAGTCCC
This sequence comes from Ascarosepion bandense, assembly GCA_037127315.1. Classification (NCBI taxonomy): domain Eukaryota; kingdom Metazoa; phylum Mollusca; class Cephalopoda; order Sepiida; family Sepiidae; genus Ascarosepion; species Ascarosepion bandense. The sequence continues at coordinate 983,149 of JBBBDQ010001487.1, forward strand.
TTGTCGCTTTTAATATTTTTCCTGTCGGTATCTCTCCTAAACCCCGCTCGGCCATCCATTTGCACAAGCCTATCAAATATGTCACGCTGTACTCCCTTGTCTCTATTTCCCTCTATCCGTCTTGTGAGTATCGAATTCTCCAACACCTCGTCGTTTCTCACGTGCTCGGTCCATGGTATCCTCGGTATACTTCTGTAGCACCACATCGTTATTGCCTCGAGCCTCTCCTTTATCCTTGAAGAGATCGTCCAACATTCGCTGCCATACAGAAGGACAGATATCACACAACAATCCAGCACTTTTTTCTTTGATTCCAATGAGATCTTAATGTGTCTCAGTCCTCAGGTTAGCTTTTGAAATTCATCCTTAGATAAGTCAATGTGTCTTCGGATCTCAGTGTCGCACTTTCCATTCTCTGTTAGAACGCTTCCCGTGTATCTAAATTTCTTTGCATGTTTTATTTTAATTTCTCCGATCTGTAGTAAGCATTTTGTTTTTTGTTTTTCGTTTTTTTATTTTATTTTGGTACGAGGTACCTTCAAGCAATAAAATCTATACCTTCACACAAACACATACGTTGTATATAAAGGGTAAATTCTATAGAGCGTATATTAGCACTTTTCACTACTAATGTGTAACAACCTGTAATAGACCAGGTTATGGTCCGAAAAGAAGGGCTTTGAGAATCTGATAATCACAGGTATGATAGAGGCTGGAAACGAAAAGGAAACTAATACTTAACATAAGGAAAAGACAGCTGAAGTTTCTGGGACATGTAATGAGGAAGACAGGCTTGGAGAATCTGATACTCACAGGTCAGACAGAGGCTGGAAACGAAAAGGAAACTAATACTTAACATAAGGAAAAGACAGCTGAAGTTTCTGGGACATGTAATGAGGAAGGAGAGCTTGGAGAATCTGATGCTCACAGAACAAATTTCGGGAAAGAGAGACAATAGAAAGCAACGCGTGACATGTTTGATGGGCTTGAGCAAATAGATGGCAAAGCGGGGTTTGAAAGAAGTAACAAGAAAAAAGGTGTTAAGAGTTACAAAGAATAGGGTGATGTAGAAAGCAATGATCGCCTACGTCCTGAACGGAAATGGCACACAGAAGCAGAAGAACAAGAAAAAGGGTCAGGAAAAAGGGTCAAGAAAAAGCGACAAGGGATAGGAAGATTTGAAGGGCTATGCTCGCTTACGTCCTGAAGGGATATGGCTCATAGAAGAAGAAGAACAAGAGAAAGGTTGTTAAGAGCTACAAAGAATAGGGAGAAGTGGATGGCCATGAGCGCCTACGTCCTGAAGAGACATGTAACATGGAAGAAGAACAAGAAGAGAATCGGTGTCAAAAGGTACAAAGAATAGGGAAGTGTGGAGGGCCATGATTGCCTACGACCTGAATGGACATGGCACATAGAAGAAGAAGAACAAGCAAAAGGGTATTAAGAGCTACAAGAGAAAGGGAGATGTGGAAAGCCATGATCGCCTACGTCCTGAAGGTCATGGCACGTAGAAGAAAAACAACAAGAGAAAGGGTGTTAAGAGCAACAAGGGATAGGAAGATGTGGAAAGTCATGATCGTCTGCGTCCCGAAGGGACATGGAACATAGAAGAAGAAGAGAATGGCTCTTAAGATGTACAAGGAATAGGTAGGTGTGGAGGGTCATGATATCTTACGTCCTAAAGGAACATGGCACATGTTCAAGAAACAAGAAAAAGAGTATTAAGAGCTACAAGGGAAAGGGAGATGGGGAAGGCCATGAACACCTACGTCCTAAAAGAAAATGGTACATAAAAGAAGAAGAACAAAAGAAAAGAGGTTTAGAGCAACGCGGGATAGGAAAATGTGGAAGGCCATGATGGTCTACATCTTGAAGGAACACGGAACATAGAAGAACAAGAACAAGGAAAAGGGTGTTAAATGCTACTATTGAAAGGGAGATGTTGAAGGCCATGATCGCCCACTTCCTGAATGGACATGGCACATAGAAGAAGAACAACAAGAGAAAGGATGTTTAGAGCAACAAGGGATAGGGAGGTGTAGAGGGCCATGATTGCCTACGTCCTGAAGGGACATGGCACACAAAAGAAGAAGTGGCAGACATAGAGATGGGGTTGCAGTAGAATTACAAACACGCGTGTATCTCACTTGACTTCCACCTTCGTCACAACATCGTCATGCGGATTTTCAATGTTGTCGCGAGAGGATCACACGGTGAGAATCTCCCACAGAAAAGAAACGCGATACGAAAAGACTATGCATCAATAGTAAGAAGATAGAAATAGATACGAGGTCCGAATTGGAGACACCAAAAGAAGAAAGAGGAGACGAAAGACGAAAAAAGGAAGAGCAAGTATAAGAAGAACAAAAACAAAAAGGAAATGGAGCAACACCCGATTCGTTGAGACAAACCACTCACAACTCTTACTGTATGACGTTAACAGTTGCAAGAAGCTTTGAATAATGTATTACAGGATGGTAGTCGTCATTTGCACGATCCTATGTATGCAAGAATGTAAGCCTGTTATCCCTTAAGGATGATATTCAGTGCATAAATATTTGGTTTGTGTACAGTTGATAAACCACTTGTTTGGGAAGCTATACACTGTATATGTGTGCATTCCCTGCAATCTATCTCTGTTATCTGTTCGGTTAATCTTTTGTAAACTGAAATATGCATTCAGTGTTGAAATTTTATTTCCCTTGGTTTATATGCTAATATATCCCATTAGTCAAATGTTAATATAGTCTGATGCTGAAATCTTTCTTTGTAGGAAGTGAATAGAAATATTTCGAATGTTTATGTAAGAAACAGGACAATTTCGCTAGAAACAAAGAAGAGAGACAACTGGATTGCTATGTGATGTCGGTTCTTCAATATGGAAGTGAATGTTGGATAATATCTTCGAAGATGAAGGAAAACTTGAAGCAGCTGAAATGTGGTTCTACAGAAGGATGCTGCGAATATTATGGATCGAGCATGTGAGCAATGATGAGGCCTTGGAAAGGATAGAAATGAAAAGGAAATTAATACTGAGCATCAGGAAGAGACAAGTAAAGTTCCTGGGACATGCAATGAGGAAAGAGGGCTTGGAGAACCTATTACTAACAGGCCAGATAGAGGGGAAAAGGGACAGAGGAAAACAGCCGATAACATATTTAAAGGACCTGATCAGGTGGATGAACGAGGGTTGCGTGGTGTAACAGGACGTAGGCGATCATGGCTTTCCACATCTCCCTGTCTCTGGTGGCGCTCAGCACTCTTTCTCCTGTTACACCACCCAAACCTGGCTCTGTCATTCACTAGCTCAAGACCATAAATCTAGAATATAAATGTATAGAAACTAGCATGACCACAAAATGAGGGATCAGTTTATATATTGAATGTAATGTAGAATTGATCCCCCATTTCATATCCACATTATAATTTCTTATAAATAGTTAACATATATATTCTTCTTCTATGTACCCTATCCTTTCAGGACGTAGGTGGTCATGACCTTCCACATTTTCCTATCCCTGGTGGTTCGTAGCACGCTTTCTCCTGTTACACCAAGCAGCCCCCGCTCTGTCATTCACCTGCTCAGGCCATTCAAACTTTTTATCTACTGCTTTCCCCTGTCTCTTTTTCCCTCTATCTGACCTGTGAGTATCAGATTCTCCAAGCCTTCATTCCTCAGCACGTGTCCCAAGAACTTTAGCTGTCTCTTCCTGATACTCAGTATTAATTTCCTTTTCGTTTCCATCCTTTCCAAAGCCTCATCATTGCTCACATGCTCGATCCATGATATTCGCAGCATCCTTCTCTAGAACCACATTTCAGCTGCTTCAACTTTTTCCTTCATCTTCGAAGATATTGTCCAACATTTATTGCCATATTGAAGGACAGATATCACACAGCAATCCAGAACTCTCTTCTTTGTTTCTAACGAAATTTTTCTATCTCTCAATACTCTACACAGCTACTGGAATGTCTCCTTCGCCATTCCAATTCGCCTTCGGTTCTCAGTATCGCACTTTCCGTCTTCCGTTAGAACACTTCGCAAGTACTTAAATAATTTTTTGTACTTGCTTGATTTTAGTATCCCCTACTTGTAATTGGCATTTTGGTCTCCTCCGTTTGCTGATGACCATACATTCGGCTTTTTTGTAATTTATTTCTAGTCTTTTCTTTTGACTTTCTTCATCCACCCCTTTTTAGGAGGTCTTGTAGTTTTCTTGCCATGTCAGCTATCAGCAATGTTACTCTATCCAACCCCAAAAAACGAAATTCAAATTCATCTTGTCTATGACAGTTTTAAAATGATCAATCACCAGAAACAATATGTTGATCGATGTTAATCGATAACCTTCAGTTTGGCAAGGTGTTGATTGAATAGTTCACCTGAAGACAATTTCCAAGGGAAATAATGCATAATGAATATAACGTTTATTCAAAAAGATGTTGAAAAATGTACGATCTGGTGCATTTAACAAACATCTTGTCTAAATGGGCTAACATCAGAAATTTTGGAGGAGGATTATTTCTTGGTTGGGATGAGAACTTTTCAGCTTCTGCTCGTTTAGAAAAAAATATTCCAACCCATCGGTGACCGTGGAAATGTTTGTGCAATTCGAGTAATCGTCACGATTTCAAATCACACTTGCTTTGTTGATAAGACACAACGCAATCAGAAAAAGGTGAAAATTTTAATCCAAATTTGATTGATTCACTTAACGTTATTCGTCAAACGGATGGCGTACAATGTGACAGTAAAGAGAGTCTACATTTCAAATACGTGCACACACATTAGATAGATAGATAGATAGATAGATAGATAGATAGATAGATAGATATGAACAAACTATGATAGATAGATAGATAGATAGATATCATACCTGGCATAAAATAAACTGTTGAATTAGGGAACAAAAAGAAAGAATCAATAAATGCAGAAAATCTTATTTAAAAATAAACTTGGTCTCAGCTGTTTCAAACACTTTTGACTGACAAGATGGCCGTAAGCCTCGTTTTAACATATAACATTTGAGTTGTCGTCTGGTTTATAATTTAAATTGAACACTAAATTCAAACAAAAATTTTAATTGTTCGACAATTTGGTCAAATTCGCTGAATTAAAATGACAAAAAGCAGGTCATTGCTAATTTTAACTACAACGGGATATATTTTAAAAACATGCAAAGAATAAATTAAGATATTCTGGAAGATCAAATTCAAATGTTGACGCGATTAAGAATAGCCGAATAACATTTTAAAAGCCGCAAGCAAAAAGGCTTGTTGATATTTAAGAACGTAACAAATGAATTCTTCTTGTGGCTTTCGGTGCAATATTGGATCTTCCGATCGGTTTTAGGAAGTCTGTCAATTTACACAAACAGTTTTCGAGGAAAACACTCGACGCTTTCTTTTTTCTTCCTCTTTCTCCTTCCATTAATCATTTCAAGCAAATAGTTGCGCCTCTTTGACACGTCTTTTTAGAAAGAGAAGTGACTTTATGAGGAATGCCACAATCAAATAACTTATTAATTAAATGCGGTTTTTGATGCATTTCAAAACCTAAGCATAATATTAAGAGACATTAACATTTTCTGGGAAATAAAGAAAAGAGTAATGAATTTTTATCTGTCCTCCTGTATGACAGCGAATGCTGGACAACCTCCTCAAAGATGAAGAAGAGACTTGAAGCAATAGAAACGTGGTTCTACAGAAAAATGTTTAGGAACAAGTGAGTAACGACGAGATTTTGTAGAGAATGCAAACATAAGGAAACATGATTAACATCAGGAAAAGGCAGTTGAAATTTCTAGGGCACATAATGAGGAAGGACGCTTGGAAAATCTGATACTCACAGGACAGATTGAGGGAATGGGGGACAGAGGAAAGCAGCGTCTAATATACTTGATGAGCTTGAGTACACGGATGGCAGAATAGGGTTTAGAAAAAATAACAAAAAGAGAAAAATAATTAAGAGTTCTAAAGGATAGGAAGATGTGGAGGGACATGATCTCCTACGTTCTGAAGTGATGGGCCGATAAAAGAAGATGTCACAATACTGCTTGCATTGTCGGAAGGAAAGAAGGACAAGTTTATTGCAAATCATAAAATTTGCTGAAGTATTATTTATGTATACATCATGAATAATTATTTTAAAATTTCTTTATATCAATGAGGAAATTGTGTTGTCTGGACACAAGGAAATATTGAAGTTTAATCAATTTGTTTCACTGTGATCATCTGAAGGTCATTAAAGCAACGTACTAAAATGGGAAGGGACAACTCAATACCGCCGACTCAATACCGCCGACTCAGCACCGCCGACTCAATACCGCCAACTGAGTCCCGGGACAACTCAGGACTGAGAAAACTCATCAATTTTTGATAAAATAAATTAACATATAAAAAATAATTCAATGAAACACACTTGCTTTTAATTATTTTTAATAAAATAAATCGTAAATTATTAAATCATTCTTCATACAAATATTTTAAAATGCCGATTAATTTTATTAAAAAGATTCTTTACGATTTACTTTATAAAGATAATTAAAAACAGAAAAACTAGTTTATATTTTACATAATGCCTTTTGGTGCTGGGTATGACAGTCAACTGTATCCAGCAGCAAGGCCTCTGATTGGGTGATTGTGAGGATCATGGAACCACCTCTTAATTGCTGTTGTTCCTAGGTCCACTTTGACCCGGAGTGGTAGCATCTGTTAGGGTCCCTGCTATGGGCAAATAGTTAACCCCCAAACTGGGGTCAAAACACTATGAAAGTATAAAAATAGAGTTTTATAGAAAATATACATTTTTGAATAAGAAAAAGATTGATTTAATACATTTTTGAAGGAAAATAATATTACCAGCAATACATTTTTGAATACAAAACTAGAAGACTTAGTCAATTTTCTAAAATAAATTAAACAAATTTTAATCAAAATCTGATTAAATCAACTTTCTCACTATAATTAAACATAAAAACAGAACTACCTTAAAACCTCACCTTTTGGGGATTAAATAACTCACAGAGGTGTTGATATGCTATTAAACAAAACTCAAACTCAAACATAATGCCTTTTCAAATGCCTTATTTGAAGAAAAATATTCACTAATTAAGGTTTTAATCCTCAAAAAATTACTTTTATTCGGTTATAAGATTATGCTTTACTGGTTTTAAGTTGTTTCAGTCCTGAAATGTTTCGACGTTCATTCGGTGGTGTTGAGTCGGTGATGTTGAGTCGTCCTGCACCCTACTGAAAGATTGTTTCCATCATGCGAATAAAATGATAGCTTCAATCAATTGCGGACTCTTGTTTTTCTCTAAAAAATGAAACAAAAGATCGATCGATGCATGAAACAGCATATGAAATGCCCCCCCTCCTTGTAGGTAATTCATCGATAGTTGCCAAATTTAACCAAAACTGTAGAGTGGAGAATAAGAATACGAACAATAGCTTGTGATATATGCAAAAGGGAAAATGGATTAGAAATTAACATTTAATTGTTGAAAAATTGAATTTGTTACCAAACACGGTATTTTTGTTAATGGAGATAATTATAAATAAGTTCGCTATTTTATCAGGAGAGAAAGAGGGAAGTGATTGGTCTTGCCAATGCTAACAAATGGTATGATTCTCTTTAATTTCTTGCGGCAAACACGGCGTAGCCATCCGCCTAATAAGATATTCGTCCTCCATTTGAATGTAAAACAGGCATGAACACAACAGGAACATTAAAAGCTTCTTCTGGGATAAGGTGTCCGGATGTTAACAGCATTCTCTAGATAGATAGATTGTGAACATCGAAATGAGCACTACATAGTGACAGTCAGAAGTGTCGTGACCTACTCCACGTAAAAATGACTGTTACCATGCACTGTTAATTTCTATGTCCACAATATTTATATCTATAAACGCTCTATCACTGATACTGAACACGTCTACAGATATATAACAGATTTTAAGCAATATATAAAGTCAGTCAACGTTAAATTTCTGTGGCACGTAATGAGGAAAGAGAGCTTGGAAAACCTGATACTCACAGGACAAACTGAAAGAAAGAGAGACAAAGGAAAGTAGTGCGAAACATAAGTGATGAGCTTGATTAAATATATGGTAGAATAGGGTTTGGGAACAATAACGAAAATACAAAATTTATTAAGAGCTCCAAAAAACGGGACGATGTGGAGCACGGCAAATAAAACAAAGTTATCAGGGAAGCAAGTAAACTGAAGGATGTTTTGCGTGCAGGAAGTGCGAGAAAAGAAACTATTCAAGTAGAAGAGACTGTTGCATTTAGCTATTTCAACAGCAAACGGATGGGACCTAAATGCCAATCTAGTCTATTTAACATACGATTTGACATTTAACTAAACTAACTTAACAAAATAATGAATCATTCTTATTTTTCCCCTCCCAAGCAAGATATTAATTGAATGCTTAAACAATTTGAAGTACAGGATGTCCCATTATGTTGGAACATTTTGCTAGTATCTTGGATTATAAAAATGACAGAGTACGAAATATATTGAATGCATAACTGATTTAGAGGCGTTCAACTTATTGTCTAAGATTTGAATATAACATTCCCAAAATGGTCACCACCACAAAGAGACATGCACAACTTCATTTTCTCATTGCTAACACAATTGCTTGACTCACGGAAGATTGTAACGACACGCTGGATCAACTTTCAGGACGGTGCCTGACGTTTTCCAAAACGCTGTCAGAATTTCTCTTGACCTGCAACGATGGATCTTTGGCTGGTGACATATGCTTCCACTACGTATACAATTTCTTTTGAAGCCTACGACATACATGAGAGTCCACAGTCAGCAAAAGAGATATCTAAACTTATTTATAAATGGAACTTTGTCTGTGTGTGTGTGTGTGTGTGTGTGTGTGTGTGTGTGTGTGTGTGTGTGTGTGCGTGTGTGTGTGTGTGTGTGTGTGTGTCCGTTACCTATAGACTCCGAAACGGCTAAACCGATTTTCTTGAAAATTTACACAGTTGTACTATAAGCGTCTGCGAGTGTTCTTAGCTAGGTTTTGTGTCGAGGTACCCCCGATAAATATCGAAAATCGATAATCGAAAAAATCGGGTTATAGAAGGAGTGGTCCGATTTTATTCACATTTGATACACTCATAGACAAAGACATAAGAAACGATATTCAGAAGTTTCAAGGTTGCAGTTCTTACAATAGTGCAGAAAATCGATAATATATATATATATATATAAAGGCAAGATGTTTGTGTGTGTGTCTGTTTATCTGTCTGTATGTCCTTTATACAAATCCACAATTTTTATCCGATTGTCACCAAACTTCACACAAATATTCTTTAGGCTGAGTCTGAGCTCCAGGACCATGGATTAGTTTTAAAGCTTTCATTACACCCGAGCAACACCGGGCTGTACTGCTTTGTGTGTGTGTGTACTTTTGTACTTGATCCTGACTTGGCAGATTGACTTCAGTCACTTTCTCACCAACGGGATATGGCTTCCTTCTGTCCTTTCTACAAATACTTTCTCTGACGAGCCTCTTATCATGGTCCCACATGAATTTGCTCATGCTGCTGCATCGGTATCAAGGTAAGAGCCTTTTAAGCATCAAAACGAGTCAAATGTTACCGCCACTTCTACTCTAACATTTCTCGCGCTTCCCGCCTGTGGAACTCCCTTCCGTATACTTACTTCCCTGATAGGTACAATTTCCAGAAGTTTAAATGCAACGCCAACCAACATCTTCTACTCTCTCTCTCTCTCTTTCTCTCTCTTTCTCTCTCTCTTTCTCTCTCTCTCTCTCTCTCTCTCTCTCTCTCTCTCCTTAATGCTTCAAAGCAAGATCTTGCATTCAAACTCTTTGAATAAAAATTGCATGACACATAAAACTTCAAGTCATGCCATAGACGTAAGATAATATATATATATATATATATATATATATATATATAATACAGCTCTGTTTATACTGTTTCATTAACACCTGGATAATAATACTATACATATGTACACCCTCCTCATACGTATATTGATTAATTTACGTCACAGAGAAACAGATCTGTCTGCGGATGACTATATATATATATACAAGCCTGTTTTGCTGTATCTCAGGTCAACTGTGTGGCTAGACACCTCCACTTGCTTCTGACCAGGATCGAAATTCGATAGTTAATAAATAAAGTTAATAAATAAATAAGCAAGTTTTTTTTCTCGTCAGAATCCATCTTGCACATTTATAAATCTACCATTCGTCCGTGCATTGGATACTGTTGCCATATCTGGTTGGGCGCTTATTCATCTCGAGGTTCTTGACAGTCTGTCCTATTATTTAACCCATAACTGGAGGGAAGAGACGGATTAATACCTTTCTCAAGGGTATTTTTGCGTAAGTGAATGCAAGGAGTTCAACTGGCTTTCGAACTCGACTCCCCGATTTGTCGTTCCGAGTCGATAACAACTGCACCAAATCGCACATCTCTGATAGGTACAATCTCCAAACTTCTATCTTCTTGACTCTCATCCATCTCATATCCTTTCTTCGCCATCCCTTGCACCTTACTTTTTTTTTTTTCTTACTGTAACCCCCTGGAGTACCAGTGACGCTCCTGCCTTGCTTGGGGTGATACGATTATAAAAAAAGTTCATCATTAACTTCTCTTCCAACTTGAAGTGTCAGAGATCCAGATCCATTCGTAACGGTAAATCAAAATATCTAAAAGTTTAAATTGAAATCTTTTTTAAACTGAAACTAAAAATGGTTTCATTAAAACATAACATGATTTGCGATCTCATGAGAAAATTAGCATTCGCCTACATTAAGGAGGCGGATGTGCGTTGTGGTACAGTGGATATCGGCTCGGAACGAGAAGCCGGGGAGCCGAGTTCGAATTCCAGTTAAATCCATTGTATTCACTTACGCGCAAATACCCTTGGGAAAGGTATTAATCCGTCTCTTCCTTCCAGTTATGGGTTAAATAGCAGGACAGATTGGGTTCTATAGCCTTGGTCGGCAACCAGTCTCCCGCAGAAAGCAATGTTCTGCCCAGTCAATCATGTCTCTTTCGGTACATGATCGCCCAAGCGTGTATCACGTATGGCACTTAACTGACTGACATTAAGGAATTCATCGGTTATTCCCCTTACAACTTAAAAACGAGTTGCTTCCCTTTATCGGTTGAGCGTTAAGTGGAATTATTTTTCTCCATTAAGAAAACTATACACCGCTATATATGTGTGTGTGTGTGTGTGTGTGTGTGTGTGTGTGTGTGTGTGTGTGTGTGTGTGTCACGCTCATGTAGGAAGAGAGACAATAGAGAGGCAGCGTCAGCTGTGAGTTCGTTCTCCATACTACCATCTACGAAAGCTCTTGCCGCATGTTTGCTATTTAACTGTTTGCTTATTATTTGGGTTTTGTGGGTGGGCCTTTTTTGCAATAATTATCTCGTGGAGTAGTGAAGAATTTATATATATATATCCTCTCTATTATAATAAAGACCTTTGTGTATCGATTTATATATATATATATATATATATATATATATATATATATATATATATAACGTACAGTATTTCGTATTTAAATCAGGTAAATTCGGAGAGAGGCTAACTCAAAAGAACTCAGTGTTAAATTTATTTATTTAGTTTAACAGAGTAATATAATCTAGAAAAAATGTAGATATTCTACAATTTCATGGGTAATACATATTTCACAGCCCAAAAAATTGCTGCTCGTACAGAACCAAATGATACAACAGTTAATATTCAAAATCATCCAGAATAGAATCACATACAGACACTCACGTGTCCATAACGCGAAAAGATATTTGTAACGGTAATCTACGAAAAACATATTCTCTCCCATTCAAAAACACAAGAAAGAAAAATATAGAGAAATCGGCAAAAAAGGAAGAAAAAGAAAAAGAAAAGGAGAACGAACAATATATTGAGAAATGAAGTTAAAATTAACTTCTTAGATCGACACTAGCGTCTATTGCAATTCATCTACATGACATGGAAATTTAACATTAAATTTAGATTTTAAATTTAAATTTAGTTTTAGAAATAATGGGATGTATCTACGATATAAAAATAAATGGTAAATCATACTTTTTAATACAAATTAAAATATAACTACTCCTAGTATTATATTGCAAATATAGTTATGATAATTAAAAACTAAATTAAAAAATATATAAGAAATATGTATTACCGATGAAATTGTAGAATATCTAAAAAAGTATATATATACTATAGTCATCTGCAGACAGATCTGTTTTACAGCTCATCAGTACGGCTTAAGACTAAGTTCGCTTCCTAACCCAGGATTGAAACCCAACCGAGTCGGCGTCAGTTGGCGATTCTACCCCTAGGCAACGAGCGTCCGGCAGAAGAAGTTAGGCTTTTTAGCGCGTATAAACACGCCCAATAGCTAGCATGCTCCAATTTATTATCGAATGAGCGATGCGTATATGCCGGGGTAGCTACTGTTTACAAAGCCTCCCACTCTTCCAGAGTGCTCAGTCAGGGTGTGAGAGCGTAAATGTAAACTTATCGTTATACTCATTTCGAAAAACCCTCCGAGCACATACGCGGAAGGAAAAAATGGTGCTAAAAAAGAACGAGCTAAGCACTTGAACATCAATGAAAGTACACAGCCCAAAGAAAAAAACCTGAGATGAGTAACCTAAAACAAAAAGTGCTCAATACGCAAGTAGATCAAACAAAGTAAATAACTAACCTAGAGAGCCAACGAACCTACCAAGGTTTCACCAAATTGGATCTTCATGGAAGCCAACTTTCCCTAAAGATTCAATTGGGTGAAACCTTGGTAGGCTTGTTTGCTCTCTAGGTTCGTTATATATATATATATATATATATATATATATATATATATATATATTGAGTATTGCCTTAAAAGTTATAATTTTTATGTCAGATGGCATAATGAGGATAAATATTTAAAAAAAAACAACCGGTTTCGCTCCCGCTCGTCAAAGTTTTTTTTTATTGGAAGAACTTAACGAAAAGTGTAAGAGTTGTGAAAAATGAAATGGTCCATGATGGAAAAGGTGGAATGATTTGCTAGAGAATAATCACAACAATGCCCAGCAAACACTCCCGCTGTTTACAGAGCGAGAGTCTGCAAGACCTGATGTAAATAGACTCTAGCATCTTCAAATGGAAAAATAAATGTGAATTAGACACTACGGAAAAGCAATCTACATTAAACTCCAAGGCACACTTTCTAATTTTTATAAGATGTTCACAAACTGAGGAACAATACGTGTTACGGAAAAGTTCATTTTCTTGCCAGGTATGATACATGATTTTTAATGGAACATGTTGTTTGATTCTACTGTCAAGCCGTTGAGTGGTTCAAACTATGTAACTAGCACCGCAGCCACAATTATATTTGTAAATTACAGAATTTATTTGATGAGGGGGAAGAACGTGCTTACGATTTGAAGCTAAAACATTTTTAGTACCAAACGCAACACGTATCTCGACAGAAAAATAACATTTCTGCTCATCAGAAGAAATTTGCTTGATTAGGTTTTCACCTTTCTCCCCAATCCAAGGAAGTCTTAAATACACCGGGCATTTAGCAATAACTACTGGTTTAATCTTTCTGAATTCAGCGATCTTGTTGCAAATCACCGAATTGACAACAATGAGTGGATACCCACTATCGCATAAATTTCTCTTTATAAAATTAATTTCACTATCAAGGAACTCTTCAGAACAAACCATAGTATAAACCCGAAAAAGTGGACTTTCTATACACTGAGGTACAAAAAGATGTTTGTGTACGATGTACCCATACATCAAGGTAAGCCCGTTTGAGAAACCTTTTTCTCAATAGTAAAGCTCAAATTTCTGTCTGCTTTCCTTTTCTTACTTGCTTAAATTTAAAAATTGTTAATCCCACCCCATTTATTTTCCTGTGTATGGATGTTTTTTTTTTTGTTTTTTTTTTAACTTCTACCGGTATAAAGTCTTTTAACACATTTGAATTTGAGTAAATTTTTCGTTTCGCCGTTGCTGAAGAAGCGAGGATTTCCTCGTAGAAATGGCTACCCGACGGATTTAAATATCGAAATTTTTGTTTTATTTTTATATTTGGCTCTGTAAATAGAAAGTAATATTTGCATCGAGACCTCCACCTTGAACAATTTTAATATTAATAAAATTAATATTAATTAGGATCGGGTTTTTGGGATTTATCTATCTGATCATCCTTTTTGATTTAATATATATATATATATATTTCTGAAAAATGCACCCTACGTAACTTGTAAACAAAATTAAAACAAAAGTAGGGCATTACTGTATCGGTGTTACTTTAGTTTAGTTCCATTATTCAAATGCGTCATGGTTTATTTTCAAGGACACCGGCCATGTGTACAGTAACTGCGGATAGTAAATGAAAAATAGAACTGTTTTGATTTGAACCTGGTAAATTTTCTGTGAAGAAATACTATTAAAGTAAAACAAAAAATTACAGAAAAAAAATTTCATAAAAAATTATTTCTGGAAGCATAGTTTATTTTTTGTTGTCCGGACATTAAACATAGAGGAGAAATTATTAAATAATGCACCGATCAAGGCGAATTATTGTTACACTGTTTTATAACAGCAAAACAGTTGAACGACTCTTTTTCCGGGATTTAAAATAAACAAAGAAATTTGTTAAAATATTTTGTGAAGTTCAATAATTATTCACAACAAATTTTAGCGCTGTACACGAAAGGGTTGGACCGTGACCATCGCGGCGGTCACAGTTAGACTAAGTGAATAAAGAAACATGAGTTTCTCTTAAAACTCCACTCCCGACTAAGCAGGATTATCTTTGCCTGGTTTTCTCCCCTGGAACAGCGTCTCGACTGCGTAATATGCCTATAACTCTGCCTATATTTTTTTTTTACTATCATTGCTAAACTAGATCCCATCGAGGCGTCCGGATTCAATGGTTTCCTTGCAATTATACTCAAGAGACCTGAACTAGCTACTGTCCTCTGCAATAAATTTAGGTCCTCTTTGAAAGTTTTCTGTTTTTCTTTATCGCTGAAAAGTCGCAAATGTGCGATTTCAAATCAGGTAACTGGCAGCTATCATAAAAACAATAATTACGATAAAAACTTAAACAAATAAAAAAAACTCTTCTTCAAAGGCTCAATAGAGTAACTATGAAAACTATTTAAAATCATTGCCTCAGTACACTCATACATGACCGTATCTGACTACCGGGCCCACCGGGCACAGGTCCGGGCCGATCCGTGCAATCATAGTGAAAATCCGGGCAAGGAAAAATGTCTTCGTCAGAAATCAAACTGAACAATTCACGAAGAAAGAAAGAAAGAAAGAAAGAAAGAAAGAAAGAAAGAAAGAAAGAAAGGAAGGAAAACGAAAAAAAAAAACATCCGAATGAACGCAGTAAAAATCTGTTTGTTTATTTATTAATTTTGGGAGAAAAGACTGGTTATACTCAGAAAGTCCGAATCCGATTTCCTGCTTTCGTTCACGTTCTGTGCCTAATTTCCATTGGAATAGCCGAAAAAATCCGAAAAATCAAAGTTTCTGGAAACGGATGACACTGATGACGTCATCACGTTGTCAACTAATAAATCCGGGCAATTTTCTCTGTGCCCGGTGTTTTTTTTTTTTTAGCATCAGCTACGGCCCTGTATATATATATATATATATATATATATATAATTTAGGAAATATATATATATATATTCTAAATTCAATTCACAAGCATTTCAAACATTCCCCTACACTGAAACGGATTTTCAACAAAAAATCTTAATGTTAGTTATAGCTGCGTTATGAATATCGATAAATACATATCGCAACATAACAATATGATATTAAATGCACTTGGAAAATCAATAATGACGGAACAATTTTACGTTCCTTATGCCCAGGAAACATACAAAAATACTGGAAAAATTACATTAAAAATTATTTATATATACAGTACTGTGCAAAAGTATTAGGACAAGAACTATTTTATCTTTAATGAGGCATATTGACAGAAAATAGACAATTTAATTAAAGTAATTTTATTTGATTTACTCAACAAATGCTTTACCAAGAAAAAAATACTTGTTACAAAATAAATTTAATATTTAGTACAATAGCCTTTTGCTTTGATCACAGCCTTCATTCTGCTAGGCATTGACATCACAAGCTTCTTCAGTGTATCTAATGGTATCTGCTGCCAAGCAGCTTGTATTTGTTCCCAAAGTGTGTCTTGCAAAGTAACATTAGATTTATCAATTTTTTATCCAAAATATCCCATACATGTTCAACAGGATTGAGATCAGGACTTTGTGGGGGCCAATTCAAATTCCGAAGCCTTCTTTCCTCTTCCTTTCTAGTTAAATAATTCTTACAAAGGTTTGGCCTTTCATCCTGTATTTGAATTTTAGTGAGGTTTTTAGGAAAACCACCCCTGCCCTAATACTTTTGCACACGACCGGTAGTGTGCAAAAGTGTTAGTTCAGGTGTGATTTTAAACTTTATTTTGATGCCTCATAAAAGATAAAAGATAAAATAGTTCTTGTCCTAATACTTTTGCACAGTACTGTATTTATATATATATATATATATATATATATATATATATATATATATATATATATAAATTAAAAAAGTATTAATTCGATGATGTTGAATGACCATTTCGATATGAAGATCCCCACGGGGGATAACACATCACCTTAGCAACAGAAAAATCCTTTCAGAAACCTTTTTCTGTTGCTGAGGTGATGTGTTATCCCCCGTGGGGATCTTCATATCGAAATGGTCATTCAACATCATTGAATTAATCCTTTTTTAATTTATATTTGCTCTGTAATATTTTATTACATGGAGCTCTCTTTCTGTATCATTTTTTAATATTAAAAAAATTTGAATATTAATTAGGATCGGGTTTTTGGAATTTACCTTTCTGCTTTTTTCTCTTGGATTAAAGTATCTGAATTAAAATATATATATATATATATATATATATATATATATATATATATATATTCTTTTGTTTTTTGTTTTCCTCCCTCTACATTTATGTCTTCGGCCACAAGTGCTCTCCCTTAAAATTTACGCTCAAAATCTCACCCTAAAATTATTCTTAATTTTCTTTATAACTTTTATGATTTTGCTTTCCAATTTCATATGCCTTATATCGTCAGGCGCCCCTGCTGTTCGTCTCACTTTTCTCGACATGCTCCAAAGGAGAATCAGTAATGTGATGGGTGCCGACTTGGCGGCTCGACTCCAGCCACTTTCTCACCAGCGGGATGTGGCTTCCCTCTGTCTGTTCTATAAATATTTTCATGGCTTCTGTTCCGACGAACTTAAGTCACTCGTGCCCCTGCCATTCACAGTTAGATCAACCAAATCAGCCGACAATTCTACTCCAACAGCTTCTTTTCTCGCAATTCCCGCTTGTGGAACTCTCTTCCATATTCTTGCTTTCCTGACGGTTACACCCTTCAGGAACTTAAATGCAATGTCAATACCCATCTCTTAACCACTTGATTCCAGTTCTTTCTACACCACCCCTTATATTTTTCCTTTCTCTCTACCCTTGCAACTGTCATCACACCTGTATTTCCATCCTTCCCCTGCTTCTTTCTCTGTAACTGGTTCGTCTTTCTCTCTACTCTCCTGCTCTCTAATCTTTTTATATCTGCATCCTCCTGCGCATCAGTGGCGTTACCGCCTTGCTTTGGGGTGAAACGATTAAAAAAAGTTTAGGTGTCAGAAAAAAACAAATTATACAATTGGTAAGTTAAAAAGTACCACTCCAGATTTATAATTTATAACGACTTTAAACAACGCGAGAACAAAAAATAAAATTTCAAATCTAGAAACGGCCAGTTCATAATATGCACCTGATAATTGTGTAGTGCATGATACTCCGAGTCGTGCTACAGACGTAGGATAATATATATATATATATATATATATATATATATATAGTCATAGATAAGAGTCACCAAATAGCAAACGCAATCGTAAATTCGTAATGCGGTTCTATGACGTCACATATGTTGTTGTTGCTTAGCGAAGTTTTATGTCAACACAAGATAAAATCGTCGCTGATGGTGGATGTTTTTATGTTAACGTCCTTGTAACCTCTCTGACGATGGCTCATGTGAGCCGAAAGCTTAGAACCAACTTAATAAAAAAAATATCCAAATGATGGGAATTTTTGTCTTTATTTTCACCTGAAATTAATGCCAAAATACAATGTTTAGAACGGCTGATGATTAAACATAATAGACATTCATTGTCTCTTACATTTAACAATATATATGTCTGACCATCAATATCAGGAAAAAGCAAAGTGCTGACGAGGAGTATTCTTTCCAAATGTTACTATTTCCCGTAGAACAGAGCGATCATTTTGTCAACTTTAGCATTCTATCTTTGCCAAGAAAAAATAAACTAAAAACTAAACGACCAAGTTGTCGTCATTTCAACCTTACTCTCCGGATGCGAGACATAGACGAGAAATTTAAGAAATCTTCGATTCCATCAGTAAAAGCTGCGATCAAAAACATTAGTTGGAAGGATTATGAATCCAAATTTTGTAGTCCTTGAGAAAACCCAGGCCAACAACATCGAAGCCAACATCATCAAACCCTGCCTCCAATGGACAGGTCATGTACTCTGTGTGAACAGTGACAGATTCTCGCACCAAATTCTTGACGGTGAATACAGCACTGTCCAAATACCCCGTAGCTGCCGCAGACATCACGACAAGCTTCAACTGAAACAACCTACAAAAAAAGACAATATCACCCGGTAAGACTGGCAGGAACTGGCAACAAAACCTCTATCCTGATGTTGTGTGCGTCGGTCATTCCTGGTACAAGGCCACTTCCGAACATAGCTCACAATCCCCGCATTTATAGATATCATCAGGTTGTTGAAAAATAAGTAGAATTTTGTTAATACAAATGGACACCATAACATATTTGTGAGAAGAGAACTGTTCATTTTTCATGTTAAAATAGGAATTTATTAAAATAAATGAATAACAAGAATTTGTAGAAAATAGTGTTCAATTAGAAAGTTAAGGGTAACAAGAAATGTTCGTTGTAGTAATTTGTTGGAAAGAGTTCATGCGTATGTATGTATGCATGTATAAGCGTTTGTTTGGTATGAATGTCTTTCGATGGAGAAGAAGAAGTAAAAGGAATCAGCACACGAGAAAGAAGGAGAAAGAAGACGATGTGCGACGCGACCTATGTCCGGGTCGTGGTAGAAGTTTATTCCGTTACATTTTAGTTGTTTCGTCTCGCTGCTCCCATCTGACTGACGCTGATCGAAGCATTTATAGTCCTTTAGATTTTCGCACTAGATCGCGAAGTCTTTACGGTCTTGCAAGTCGCTTCCATTGGTCAGAAAATCAATTTTACATCAACTTGCGAAATCCGGTTTCAACTTTTTCTATAAGCACATGGCCAGTCGTTTTTCTATTTGGAAAAAAAAACAGGATTTCACACGTCATTGTGAATTTTTGTAAAAGTGAAGAAGTAGTTTGATTTTAATTCTTAATTTCCTATCCCACAATGCTCAAAACCTTTTCATACAAAAACGACATAGAAAGATAGAGGAAAAGACAGAAGGCTCAACAAATCCTGCTAGGATAGACTCATGTGATCAGGTATAACCTCTGTGGACAAATGTTCTATGCGAGAATCAGTCTTGCCAGTCATCAAAGAAAGTATCGACACTGGAATTGTGTAAGGTGGAATATAGCAAATACTTGGTTGGATGTTTTGCTTAATGGCATTCCAACCTTAGTTTTATGCCGAAAATAATTCTGAGTGACTTTGAAAGAATCTTGAGTTAGATGTGTTTTTTGGTTTGGGTAGGCGTCTTGATGTAGTTTAGCATCTTGAAGTAGGCAGCTTCATGGAGGTATATAGCTTCATGGAGGTATATAGCTTCATGGAGGTATATAGCTTGGTATATTTGGTTATTTCAATCTTTTCTAGATTTTGTTATAGAGACCAGCTTTTCTTATATATTCAAGTATTTTCGAAGGATTTACTTGGAGGAATATTTCTTTTAGGTTTGTTTCTTTGTAGTATTTTTGGAGAGGTCGCTTCAAGTCTAAAGAATTTGTCAAAATTTGGCATATTGTATAGGCCTCCTGGCAACGGTATACAGATTTGAACTGCCCCCTTCTTAAGGGGGTAAGAATGGGTGATGCTCGAGTGGCCCACACGGGATCTGGATAATGTTACTTGTTCTTTTCTACTCATTTCACTGGAATTATTTTACAAACCTGTTTCGCTGTATCAGATATTATCAGTGTGGCTGATATTATCCACTTGCTTCTGACCGGGATCGAAAACTCGACCGATTTTGGTGTCAGTCAGAGTCGCAAACCCCTAAGCCATAGGCGTATGGCAAATACTTGGAAACAAGGAATAGATACCGACGCTTGCATGGTTTGAAGACCAACGAATTTGTTTTCTTACATTCACTTCTTAGATTAAATTTCATTGTTAAATATGTGAGTTACTTCGTGGTCATTTACGTCCATAATGTAAATTTCTGGCTGTGAAATGAGTAAAAAAAGAAAAAAAAAGTATTTTTTTGTGTTATTTTTCCAACATCTGTTGCTTAGTTTGTTTATTTTGTGGGGAGGGGGGATGTTTTGTTGCGTTTTCTTTTTTTGTTTTTGTTTTTGTTTTTGTTTTTTGCTTTTCGTTTTTTTTTTTGTTTGTTTTTTTTTCACCACGATTATTATATTTTATCAAACACAGCAGCCATTTTCCTTCCAACAATGTCAGTCACCGACCTTCTATAAATGAGAGCCACTTCTATGTGAAATAAAACTAAAAATAATTTAAGAATAGTAACCGTCGTTAATCATATATATGCGAGCTTCTTGATATAAAATGCCTATTTTGATAGAAATATTCATTTAAAAGGTTTGATAGAAAATCACAGACGATGTTTGAATAAATTTTTAATGCTTTTGTTTTTTTCGTATACAATGAACCTCTGGCTCCAGAACAAAAAAAACATCATTGTCCGGACGTAAATGTTGGAACGTCTCCAATCAATATGGATCATTTTCAAAAATTACGTTAAAGTTTCTCGAATGCAAAACAAAAAAACTTCCCTAATGGAAAAAAAAGACAAATGTTTTTTTTTTACTTTTTTTTTTTCGTTTTTTGTTTTGTTTTTGTTTTGTTTTTTGTTTTGTTTTTGTTTTCCGTCGTGGTATTTGCTATTTTAGCTCACCGCAGAAGTAAACTAAATATTAAATTTATTTTGTAACAAGTATTTTTTTTCTTCTTAAAGTATTTGTTGAGTAAATTAAATAAAATTACTTTCATTAAATTGTTTATTTGCTGTCAGTATGCCTCATTAATGATACAGTAGTTCTTGTTTCAATACTTTTGCATGTGTGTGTGTGTGTGTGTGTGTGTGTGTGGTCTAGACTATTTCATTTTTTTTGTTGTTGTTGTTGTTGTTCACGTTTCCACTACTTTATTTATTACCATATTGTGTTAATAGAAGATTTTCCAAGAAAGGAGAAATGTAACAACATTTTTTTACATCGGTGATCATTCCAACAAAATCCAACCGAAAAAAATATTTAAACTATAATTTTTGCTATAAATATTCTTTTGTTTGTATATTGCTTAAATATTATTAAACTGGTAGCTACCCAAAGCTATAGAACCCATTCTGTCCTGCTTTCTCCAAACTGGTTTTGAATTCAGAGTTTCCTTATCCTAGACGTTTCCACCCAAGGCTATAGAACTCTGATCATTTTCAAGCAACTTAGAACCAACAGCTAGATTACTCACCCATATCATTTGCTTATAGAGGTAAAGGCGTGTGCACAATTAAACATACTTTTTGGAAGAGCTTAATACAGGAACCTAGTGCACAGTATGTCGTAAGGTCCCCAAACGACTCTGCATGGGTTTTGAATTCAATGTTGTTGTTCTCTTAGACTGTTCCCTACCCAAGGCTATAGAGCCCAGTCTGTCTCCATAACTGGGAAGGACAAGGGCACGTAAGCGAATTTAATAAATTTCACTGGAATTCGAACACAATACCTCAGTCCGAGCCAGTATCCATTACTCCACTGTGTTTCCTATTATTCCTCCTCCTATTACAATATGGTACTTATAAAATCCTAAATCTAAATGAGGTACGTTTTGAAAGATAATATTGTCTCAGTTGAAACAATATTTTTCATAATGTAATGACTTTTAATATGTTTTGAAAACCACTTCGACGAAATTCGATCTTCATAATATGACCTCTTTTATAGGAAATAAAATTTAAGAATATTACTTTGTAAAAAACAGTACATGAAATTGTGGGGTTTGATACATTGACACCCACACACACACACACACACACACACACACACACACACACACACACACACATGGTCATTCAGCGTTCACGTGATAACTTAGTTCCCGCGTAAACGAATGCCAATAAAAAGCGGGGAACGTCACGTGGTACGCTAGTTAGGATTTTGTCCCGGGCAAGAGCAGACATGTCTCCCTAACTCACACAAACGCAAGCGCACTAATTGCGGGTAGCAATTAGGGGCGCAAATTTTTATTTCTCAACAGCATGCACACACCACACTAAAAAAACTCCAATTGGAAACAGACATTAACACTATGCACATTAACTTTCATTCAAACTAGACTTTACATAAAATAACTTTCTACCGAACATTTTACGTTTCTGTCCAGACAAAGGGAAAGAACTTTTCTTTCCTTACTTTTACGCATGCTCTCAACCCTATGTAACCTTTGTTAATATATTGTTTTTCTTGTTACTTTCGCCTTTTCGTCTTTCTTATTGCCTGTTTTATTTCATGACCCCAGTTACGCCGAGTCGACTCGTAAATCTAAATTAGTAACGGACGCTTTGTCCTCTACAAAATGCCATGTCACGGGCTGTCGCCAAGGAGAGCCTAAAGGGACGTACCCCACCTCGAGAAAATCAACTGCCAACTCCTAAAAAAATGACATGAAAATTTTAGTATGCGTTTTTATCACCACCCACAACTACCTGACTTAAATTTTACCTCAGTTAGTTAAGTGCCATACGTGATACGCGTTTGGGCAATCGTGTCTTAAACGAAACAAGACTGACTAGACAAAAGATTATCCTGCAGTCGGTTGCCATTGCGTTCTGCGGTAGACTGGTTGCCAGCCAAGGCTATAACCCAATCTGTCCTGCCATTTAACTCATAGCTGAAGGGAGAAGAGATAGATTATATTACATTATTATATTAATTATAATTAGTGGGGGATCAGTTTATTACCTTATAACAATAGAAAACCGACCCCCTCACTTTATGTCAAGTAGAAGTTTTAATTATGTTTCCAAATATTATATTCAGTCAGTCAGTTAATTGCCATACATGATACACGCTTTGGGCGATCATGTCTCGAAAGATCATCCCGCAGTAGGTTGCCATTACTTTCTGAGGTGGAACTGATTGCCAAACAAGTCTATAGACCCGAATCTTTCCTGCTATTTAACCCATAGCTGCGGGGACAAGCGACGGATTAATACCTTTCCAAAGGGTATTTGTGCGTAAGTAAATGCAATAAAGTCTACCCTGCTAAATCATCAATAGCTAGTGCAGAGAAGAGATGCCTTCATGCGTCTCTCGATGCCACTGGCGCGAAATTGAACAACACTGGCTATTGGTAGCAAGCAAAAAAAATAAAAAATAAAAAGAAGAGAAAAATATCTGCTGTCGAAGTGTTAATGAAAATAATGAAAAAATAATTTGATTACTTCTCATTTTTTTTTTTTTTTTTTCAGAAAAAAGATTTTATTGACAAAAACAAAGCAACATCGGAGATGGAAAATGGTAAAGAAAAAAGAAAAACCGGTCATGATAACATAGGCTTTCAAAATGAAGACCAGATCCAAAGCTACTCAGTACCTCCCCCAGAAGGTCTGAAAAACATTCCTCAAATTATCGCAATAACTCACATGTAATCTATGGCCTTCAACAATTGACATCTCTACATTTTTGTAGGCATAAAATATCAACATTTTACGTGTTCTGAAAAAAATTGATTAATTCATTAACGTACTCAACTGTATTCATTATAATTTTAATTCTAAAAAGGCCTCGGTGCCTGTTTAATAATAACAAGGAAACCAATGAGGGTTTTATCCGATGTGTGTATGGTGTGTGTAACTTGCATCAAAATCAAGATATTTTTTATACAGTCTATTAAAGTGTGCACGAATTCTACTTAACTCCACCTCAACGAAGGGATAAACTTCGAATAGCATAAAGATGATAATCAAACGAATGAATATTATTTTTTTATTAACATATCAATCATAATACGAAACGACACGGAACAGGGAGATTAATTTGGTTTAAATAACCACCTAGACATAAGTTCATGTATGTATGGAAGTGATATACAAATATCATATATATATATATATATATATATATATATATATATATGTATGTATGTATGTATGTATGTGTGTATGTGTGTGTGTGTGTGTGTATAGGTGTCAGTCCGTAAACGGTGAGGATAATCCAACAAGATTACCTTAATATAAAATATTAATTGGTAAATCCATATAGAGAGCTCGATGGGTGTTAACCAGAGCGGTATGAAGTTTATAAAGGAAAACTCAACACGTCATATCAGTTATAAACTATAGCACATTTCAATGAGTTTAATTAGCTCATATCATCAGACCTTTTACAATATTTCCTCCATCTGGTACAAAATTTCTGCCGGAATGAATCTTTTCTTAAAATCAAGAGAGGGATAACAATAAAAATAATAATAATAATAAACATAAAATTACAAACAAACAAAATCACATTGTAAGTATATGTGGAGAGAAGAGAGTATAAGTAAGTAGGTTGACCTAATGGGGTCAAACAGACGCCAAAAGTCAAAGGAATTGTTTTTTTTCAGAGGTCAAACTCCTTCAAGATGGTCTGAACAACTTTAAACGGATCCAACGCCATTATTTGGAACTAGACTCTTTTTCTTTCTTCCCTCTTTCCTCCTTTCTTTCCTTCTCTCTCCTCTTCCCCTGATATTTATTGTCATTTATTTGTTTGTTTGTAATTTTATGTTTTTTTATTATTATTATTATTATTATTATTATTATTATTATTATTATTATTATTATCCCTCTCTTCATTTTAAGAAAAAATTCATTCCGGCAGAAATTTTGTACCAGATGCAGGATATATTGTAAGGTCTGATGATATGAGCTAATTAAACTCATTGAAATGAGCTATAGTTTATAACTGATATGACGTGTTGAGTTTTCCTTTATAAACTATATATATATATATATATATATATATATATATATATAAGAAAAAATTAAGGCAGACACGTTATTTCATGGTAAATCGGAAGTTTAGGCCTATTTCAGACGAACCATCATCAGCTTCCGTCTTTACTGTACAGGAGATTTTACACCAATCTATATATATATATATATATATATATATATATATATTGAAAAAATAAATTGGTACTCATGAAAAAAGTTTGAGAAGCCATTAACGTTTTGTTTAAAGTTTAAATGTATTGTTATTATTAATAATAATATTATTATTATTTATCTTTTGTATAATATATTAAGTTTCCGTAATGATATTTGTGTCGCTACACGAGTTTCAAGTCCAAAGTTGACTCTCTTCAAGCGAATAAATTTCTGACTCTACATATTGAGATCCGATATATAAAGCCACAAATTTATTCGCCTGAAGAGAGTCAACTTTGGGCTCGAAACACGTGTAGCAACACAAATACCATTATGGACGCTTCATGTATTATACAAAGAGTAAGTAACTAATAATAATAATAATAATAATAATAACAACAACAATAACAATAAATCTACACTTTAAACAAGAAGTTCACGGCTTTTCACACTTTTTCACACACACATATACATACATACATATATATATATATATATATATATACTTTGTGAGAAGTAATGAATTTTTTATTCATTAATCTGACAGATTTTCTTTACCTTAGTAGATACCCATATTTGAATAGAAGCCCTGTTTATTTTAAACAGTATATTTATTATTTGACTATACATCTGAGATGAGGTAGTATTTACATTATTACACAGTTCTGGCTGCTGTCCTCCTCTTTATTGCCATGTTCACGACGTTTCGGCCGTTGTACACTCCAGCCTTCTTCAGAAGACATGGCTCAGTGAATACAGACTTTGGTTAGTACCAGTGACTTGATCCGAAAAGTTGTGAGTTCAAAACCTGAACAAATAACTTTGAGAGTTGAGTTAAAGAGAGATAAGTACATGGCATCCGGAAGTTGCATCGCACAGTTCAATGAGAACTGTATATAGTTCTCATTCCCAATGATCGCAATAAAATGTTGGGTTCAAAATTTATAGCATCTGAAGAAAACCGATGCGTACAACGGCCGAAAAGTCGTAAAATTGGCAATAGATTATATATTTATTTTCGTCAGTCTGCTTAAATATTCGAGAAATTTTATTAAAGAAAAAAACGAGGGGTTCGAACCTGCGTCCTTCTTTGCAGAAGAAAACGTCGTTAGATTCGAAGTGCTTTTAACTGACTCGGCCACGATGACCGTCGCCGATCAAGCATGGTCGAATAATGACTTTAAGCACAATGTTCCTTGTACTCAGTGAAGTGCCATCAGTGATACACTTTTTGGGCGATCATGTCTCTTTCGAGACATGACTGACTGGGCAGAAAATTTTCCCACAGTAGGTTGCCATTGCTTCCTGTGGTAGACTCATTGTCAGCCAAGGCTATAGAACCCAATCTGTCCTGCCATTTAATTCATAGCTGGAGAGGAAAGAGAGAGATTATATTACATTATTATATTAAGTATAATTAGTAGGGGGATCAGTTTATTACTTCATAAGAATAGAAAACCTATCCCCCACTTTATGCCCAGTAGACGTTTTAATTATGTTTCTAAATATTATATTCAGTCAGTCAGTTAATTGCCCTACATGATACACGCATTGGGTGTTCATGTCTGGAAAGTGACATGACTGACTGGGCAGAAAAATTTTCCCGCAGTAGGTTGCCATTACTTTCTGCGGTAGACTGGTTGTCAACCAGGGATGTAGAACTCAATCTGTCTTGTTATTAAACCCATAGTTGGAAGGAAGAGACGGATTATTACCCTTCCCAATGCAACGAACTCAACTGAAATTCGAACTAGGCTCTCCGGTTTCTCGTTCCGAACTGATATCCACTGCACCACAGCGATTACTACAGAAGCTTCATATTTGTTTACTGTCGAGCTCGAAACGTAAACAAACCAATTTCTAAAAAAAAAATAATGAATTTTTTTTATTTGTTAATCCGGCAGATTTTTTTCACTTTACACGGTGGAGGCAAACATTTTTTTTAATAATATTTTTCGAAGATTGAAATTAAATAAAGTAAGACCGATGTTAGGAGAGAAATGTTATATTGTGCCTCTCATCAATCCCCACTCCAAAAATTCAACCAGCGTCTCTTCGGAAACGACTCCTTGCTTGTACTACGAAACCTCCATTTATTGATCATAATGGCAGCAACCTTACATTATTTAAGAGTTTAAATGGATTATCGAAAATTTGTTTCGCGATTTCAAATCGAGTGCAGCATAAGAGAGCCTCGAATGAGCGCTCCTATTTCAAAAACAAAACAAAATAAATTACTATGTAACATTTAAACATGAGGAAAAATAACACCAGAGGCATAATTGCCCTTAAAAATAGCTAAAGAAATGGCCGAAAGCGCTTGGATGATAAAAACTATGGACAATGTTTATATTCCTTAACGCTAACAAACAGAAAATGTTAGGATAATTAAAAAAATTAATCAAATTAAATCTTCCTTGTCTGCCGTATTCAACGCTATATATATATATATATATATATATATATATATATAAATATTCAAACTCCAAAAATGTAAAATATCCAAACTTTTTTCCTATATATATATATATATATATATATATATATATATATATATATATATATAAGAAAAAAAGTTTGGATATTTTACATATTTTACAAATCCATGGGTATATATATATATATATATATATATATATATATATATATGTATATAGGAGGGTTTTGTAATTTGCTTAAAATATTGTGTATATAAGGTGTCCGGGTAGGTATTTGAAGGCTATCACAATGGTTTTAGTAAAATAAAGGAAGGTAAAGAAGGTGTTGGTTATTACCTATTTATTATTCATTATTATTTTGAGATCAGAATCTCATCTTCAGAATGATAGGAGAGCTTGATTTCACGTCCGTCCGCTGGTGGACTGTGCCTTTAAATGAATGATCCTCTTTCGCTGCTACTGCTGTCGTTAATTGTAGTGAGTATGTACGTGTGTGTACACCATCAGCACACACACACATATATGCACTAATACACTTACAGGTACACACACACACACACATACTCACTACAATTAACGACAGCAGTAGCAGCAAAAGAGCACGATTCGCTTAAAGGCACGGCCCACCAGAGGACGGACATGAAATCAAGCTCTCCTAACATTCTGATGAGATCCTGATGTCAAAATATCAATGAATAATAAATAGGTAATACCCAACACCTTCTTTACTTTCCTTTGTTATACTAAACGCATTGTAATAGCTTTCGAATACCTACCCGATTGCTTTTTGCCCAGGATTATATATATATAAGGGGTCCGTTCCTCTTTTCCATCCACTCAAATACGAATATCCATTAAAAATAATGTTCAAATAAATAAATTTAAATAAATATGTCGGTTAGTACCATTTCGTAACTTTCCGTAAGATTTCGTAATATTATCTTTGTTTACCTTTGTTTACATTAGGATACGAACCTAAGCAGATATCGGGAAATCGGGAACTTGTATATTCATATGGATTAATTCGGCCTTTTTAAACATGAAATCTTCCGTGGTCGAGTGGTTAAGACATGTCAGATCAATTGACGGCTTCTCCTAGGTATATAGGAGTCGCAGGTTCGAATCTATTTTCCTAACAAGATTTCTCAAATATTCAGGCCGGTAGATATATATATTAATGTACTGCTTAATTATAAAAAAAAATCAGAGTCTCTAATCAAATACGGGTTTCCATTAAAAAATAATGATCAAACAAATTATTTCATTCCTTTGCCACATGATTTTCGTGTCGATGCTTTGCTGAATGGCATGACCTATTCTTTCATTAAACATTTGTTCACAAAGGTTACACATGACCGTGTGTGTGTGTAAAACATTCTGATATAAATAAATCAAAAATATATTTGTAAAAATATGAATGAAAATAAAAGAGAAAAATTTATCTTGGTGAACGCTTTTCGACTTTTGGTGAACATTATCAATGTAAATGTAAGGATTTTATTTTGCAATAAATATTTATAGAAAAAAAAACAGTTTTATTTATAAATACTTGTTGCAAAATAAAATACTTCGATTTTGCTGGTGTAAATACATAAACTTTCTTACGAAAACAGAACGAAAATTTTCTGCATTCATTTTACAAATAAGTTCATGAAAAATAAATACTGAAAAAATAATTGTCCGGTGTCTTTAAAAAAATAAAATAAAAAATATGGTGCTTTTTTTTGAGAATTTGTTTGTTTCTTTTTTATTTTTAATTCTTTCTCTCGAAGCAAGAAACACAAGACAGTTAGAGAATTCGAGGAAAAACATAATTAAGGAGAGAGAAAAATAAAAGAAGAGGAATCAAGAAGACAGTAAATAACGATTGACATTGCATTTAAATTTTGGAAGATCAAAGTTGAGTGGAAAGCAAGAAACCAGAAAAGAGTTCCACAAGCGAGAGAAGAAACTGTTAACATAGGACTTATAATAATATGAGAAGAAGAAAACATAATTAAGGAGAGAGAACAATAAAAGGACAGGAATTAAGAAGACAGCAAATAACGATTGAAATTACATATACATTTCCTTATTCTACAATTCTAGGTGGGTACTGCAGGTCTTTCAGATTTTTTTAATCATTTCACCCTAAGCAAGGTAATAAAGCCACTAAGACGTAGGAGCCTACTGGGTGTGAAAGAATATAAGAAACAATCAAATGATAACAATAAAAGAACAAGAATTAAGAAGACAAAAGATAACGATTGATATTGCATTTAAATTTTTGGTGATCAAAGTTGACGAGAAAGTAAGAACCAAGGAGAAACTGTCTGCTTAGAACTTAGTTACATCTCGACATTTCAACTGTAAAATGATGAGACCTGTCTGACAATCTAGTACTGCGCTTAAATTCATAAAGTTTAGATACCATAAAGGAAAGTTCATCGGAACAATTACTATGAAATTAGTTATAGAAAAGAATCAAGGAAGTTACGACAGGGCGGGGGAAAGTGACTGAAGATGAGATGCCAGGTTAAATCCAATAACATTGCATACTTTTCTTCGAATTTTATCAAGTAACGCTAAATACATAACAGGACCATCAAACCATACAGGACAGCATTATTCAAAATATGGACGAATGGAAAAATTATAAATATGTAAATTATAAATATGTAAATTAGATTCTGGAGAAAATAAGTGTCTAGCATGATATAATGAATCAAATTTCCAAGCAACAAACCGAATAATTGATTGAGTTCGCTCATTTTTTTTCTTTTTTAATCATTTCATCACAAGCAAGGCAGTTTTACTGCCACTGGTGTGCAGGGGGTTACATAAGAGGAGAGTGATGAGAAAGAGGAACAAGTTATAGGAGGTGTGAGAGAATGGGTAGGGAAAGGATGATAACACTGGTGTGAAGAGAGCTGATGAGAATAGAGTAGAGGGGGAAAAGAACATGAGGGAAAGGATGCGAGTGAACGGTGTAGGAGAGGGCAACTGATTTTACATTTAAGTTCTGAAAGATTTTAGCTGTCAGAGAAGCAAGTATACGGAAAGGAATTCTACAGGTGGAAAGTGCGAGAAAAGAAGCTAATGAAGTAGAAGTTGAAGTTTATTGGTTTCACTTTAAAACGGTGGGACCTAGTTGCTAGCCTAGTAGCACCAGTAAGTTCATGCAAAGGGGCCACCGGTTAGCTAAGCTCATCGAAGCAAAAGCCGTGAAAGTATTTGTAGAAGAGACAGGGAGAAGCCACATTCCGCAGGTGAGAAAGTGACTGCAGCTGAACTACCAAGTCGAAATCGATCACATTGCAGATTCTCCGTTGGATTTTGTCAAGAACCCCGAGGTGAATAGCAGGGGCACCCGACAAGATGTGACAGCAGTATTCAATACACGGGCGGATGGTAGATTTATGAATGAAATTCTCATTCAGTTCATATAAATAAAAAAAAAGTTGATTTCATGAATGGACAGGGATTTGTTAATCAATTCATTGATGCTTTCAACTGAGACTATAAAACTGATTTCACTTTTATATGACACGTCCGTTTAGATGGATGTTAGACTCGTCTTCTCAGAAGAGTACTTGATCTTTCATGGCGAAACCACCCAACTCTAGAAATGATATATGGAGACCTCCCAAGGGTATCAATCTTAGTTTAAAAGAGACGTGTCCAGTTTGCACATGCCACAGATGAACTTGTTTCGTCGTTTGTATTATAGAGGCACCCATCATCTCCCAATCGATCTCGTAAATTAACCTTTCCATGACATGGACGTGGTTAGTCGTCCGCTGGAAACTAATGTTATTAATGAAAGGGAAACAATAACCGAATATTTTTCTCACAGTTACCTCCCCTATACTGACTTAACACTACTGACAAAAAAACAATCTGTTTAATTAAACCCGACGTTACAATAAATGAAGCTGCTATAAATTAAATAATGTAGGATTTTTTAAAGTGTAAATTACTTTTTAAATTACAATAAAAAGAAGAAACCAAAGTTCAAATTTCATCTTAGAACTTTATTCCATATTAACTTATAAAAATAAAGAAAAAACAAGCATACAATATTATTAAAAATGTTTTATTCCATAAATTTACTTTACTGACAATTGAATCATTTTTCATTTTCCGATTTCTGCCTGACATATTTAAATAAATAAATAAATAAATAAATAAACAAATAATAAACAATAAATAGAATAAAAATCTATCTTTATTTTAATGATTATTCCATAAAGTTACTATATTCACACAGAATTTTTATAAAAATTACATTAGAAAAAAAAAAACAAGTTTCGATTTTTACCTTAAAACAAATTTTTCAGTATTATTTTCTAATAAAAATAGCTTAAAATTTTACATTTGTTTCTCTGTTAAAATAAATACTACACGTTTCATTATTGAAATTATATACTGTAAACTTATTTCTCATTTTGATTAATCTCATTGGTGTTGCTTAAATTCAATAATCAGACTCAATAATTCAACATTTGAATGAATGGGAAGTGCGAGAAAAGAAGCTATTAGAGTAGAAGTTGCGGTTAAACTTTATTGGGTTCACTGGAAAAGTTTGGGACCTAGTTGCTAGTTTAGTAGCCCGAGTAAGTTCATGCAAAGGGGGCACCAGGGAGCTACGCTCGTCGGAGCAGAAGGCGTGAAAAAATTTGTAGAATGACACCACACGTGCTTTGATGAGGTAGTGCTGGCCTGGGTCAAGAGGGTGGCTGCTGGTTATGTCTGGCAACAGGACTGCACTATGTCACACAAGCAGGAGAACCCAATCATGGCTGTCAGATTACGAGAAAGACTGTATACACTTTGCTTTTTCTTTATTTCATCATTCTGTCGAATTCTGATCCATATTTTATCTCCATTTGATCCCAAACTCACAGTTTTACTCAATATTACTCTCTCTAGTTATTATCGGATTGTTATGTGGTGTTTTCTAACACCACATAACAATCTAAACTTATTTATAAATGGAACTTTGTCTCTGTGTGTGTGTCACAGAAATCAAATCACGCGTGTCAAACGCGACTAAAAAAATTTTTTTATTAAAAAAAAAATGAGCCTTTATATTTAATTTTTATTCTGACGTTTTACTTCACAGAAATCAAATCACACGTGTCAACCGTGATTAAAATATTTTTTATTAAAAAAAATAAAAAATGAAAAATAATTTTTATTCGGACGTTTTAAAAATTCATTTAGTCCAAAATGTGAATATTAAAAAAAGGCATTATCTCCTACTACTAAAATAGCAACGTCGGGCTATGATGCTAGTTAGTATATATATATATATATACAAGAAAAAAAAGTTTGGATATTTTACAAACCCATGGGTGATAAATATTTCGCGGCCAAGTCGCTCCTCAGACCCAAATCATACAACAGTGAATATTTTAAAATCATCTAGAAAATAGTCACATAAAAAAGGTGGGGATTTTAAAAAGAAAAAGAGAAAGAAAAAGAGAAAGAAAAGGAGAAAGAAAGTGTAAGGCGGCTAAACTTAACGTTTTTGATTGACACGTAGCGTTTATGTTCTATATAACAAATTTACGTTAAAGAAAACGAGTATTGACCAGAGTTGCAAGTCGTCTGTTTGTTTGTTTTGTTTTGTTTTTTTTGTTTGTTTTTTTAAAACATGACATTGAAATTTAACATTTAAACTTCAAAGATAAGGGGGTTGTATCTACTCTAGAAAAATAAATTGTAAATTTATCTTTTTAATTCAAAATATAATAATCATAGTAGTGTTACTATATAAACGTAGTAAATAATAACTTGGCCGTGAAATATTTATAACTATTGATTTGTAAAATATCCAAACTTTTTTTCTTGGTTGTATTACTCTGTTAAATTAAGCAATAAATTTTAACTTTTGAGTTCTATCTGGAGTTCGTCTCCGTTAGAATTTACCTTACAAAATACCAAGGATTCTACGTTATCGTTAATCATTGGTCATTTTGCTATAGATCATTCAAATATATATTCATACGCGCATATATTTTATTTAAAAAAAAAAATAAATCGTTCATTATTTCGCTACAATTTTGAACGAAAATATATTTCGCTTTGTCCTTCGTTAACGACATATAAACGCACTTAAATTCGTCTATAGTTTAAATACGCTTGACACATGTATTATGTTCACATACATACACTTACATTTAAAATCAGCCGCTACTGATTTTATTACACGTGGCACACACACACATAAACATTTAAAAATTATCTTCTATTGTTTTGTTACATGTGACACGTATCTGATCAGTGAAATCAAATCTCAAGCAACGTACTGTTTCTGGATTTTTAAAAATTAAAAACAAATTAAATCATTTGTCGTAATAAATCTCTTTAATAAGCTTCTTCAGAGATTTATTACGACAAATGATTTTATTGTTTGAAGCATATTATATTAAAGACACTTTTTTTTAATTGTTCTTTCTTTACTTCTATTTATCAATTATAAAAATATTAAAATTAGATGTCACACTTTGAATACTATACACAGACAGCAGAATTATATTACTGTAGAAATGCTGGCGGAATAAGATCGTCTGTGTATTGCAATTATTAAGGAGAAAATCGCACAAATTATTATCTGACTAGCATTATAGCCCGGCGTTGCTCGGGTGAAATGAAAGCTTTAAAACTAATCCATGGTCCTGGAGCAAAGACTCAGCCTAAAGAATATTTGTGTGAAGTTTGGTGAGAATCGGATAAAAATTGTGGATTTGTATAAAGGACATACAGACAGATAAACAGACACAGACACACAAACATCTTGCCTTATATATATATATATATATATATATATATATATATATATATATATATTAGCGATTTTCTGCACTATTATAAGAACTGCAACATTGAAACTTCTGAATATCGTTTCTTATGTCTTTGTCTATGAGTGTATCAAATTTTATTAAAATCGGACCACTCCTTATATAACCCGATTTTTCGATTATCGATTTTCGATTTTTTTGGGGGGTACCTCGACTTAAAACTTAGCTAAGAACATTCGCAGACGCTAATAGTACAACTGTGTAAATTTTCAAGAAAATCGGTTCAGCCGTTTTGGAGTCTATAGGTAACGGACACACACACGCAGACACACACACACACACACAGACACACACACAGACAAAGTTCCATTTATAAATAAGTTTGGATGTATACAGTGTATCGAGGCAGCAGATAATTTTCTAAACATATACTGTTAAATATAACAGACAATGAATGTCTATTATGTTTAATCATGAGCCGTTCTAAATATTGTATTTTGGCCCTAATTTCAGGTGAAAATAAAGACAAAAATTGTCCAATATTTGGATGATTTTTTATTATGCTGGTTCTAAGCTCTCGGCTCACATGAGCCATCTTCAGAGAGGCTACAGGGACGTTAACATAAAGACAAAATAAACATAACGCTATTAACTTATACTATTACAACCAAATGCATAATAATTACAAACATGATGAAACAACACTCAAAAAAATAATACGTAGAAATGTTAAACCAATAAATAATAATAATCAATTAAGGTCATCATATACTATAAAAAAAGTAAAACAATTGACCTCATAGTCTCTAATAACCCTACAACCACACAACTAAATCCTCTACAAAAAACAATGTAGCGTATCAATTTACGTGCCCGTTCAGAAATTGTATCTCTGGTACTAATAATAAACCCATTACAGATATTGGTTTAACTACAACCACGCTCTCCCGTAGACTTACCTGTCACTTTCTGATCAGAGTACAATTAAACAACATTTCTTAGAAAAACAGCCATGTATGCAATATAAGACAGATTTTAGTGGATAACACAATAATACTCACACATACACACAGTAACAAAAACACCTTCAGATATTAGAGGCCATGTACATTAAATCAAAGCAACCCACACTCAATATAATCACATTAAAATCTAGTCACAACAAATTACATTGCATTTCGACATATGGTTCTGTTAACATTTCGGTCTCTCACGCGATGTGACGTCATAGAATAGCATTACAAATTTATGAACTGCATCTGCTATTCAGTGATTGTTATCGTTGCATAGCAATGTTTTATATCAAAACAAGATAAAATCATTTTTGATGGTGGATGTCTTCATGTTAACGTCCCTGTAACCTCTCTGAAGATGGTTCATGTGAGCCGAAAGCTTAGAACCAACTTTATAAGAAATTATCCAAATGTTGGAGATTTTTTGTCTTTATTTTACAGTATATATATATATATATATATATATACTGTTAAATATAAGAACCAACTTAATAAAAAATTATCCAAATGTTGGAGAATTTTTGTCTTTATTTTCACCTGAAATTAAAGTCAAAATACGATGTTTAGAACGGCTCATGATTAAACCTAATAGACATTCATTGTCTCTTATATTTAACAGTATATGTTTAGAAAATTATCTGCTACCTCGATACACTAAATATATATATATATATATATATATATATATATATATATATATATATATGAACCTTATGCAGGGTCTACATGAAAACTTTTGGCCGGGGTTGAATCTATTAAATATCGGATCTCCCCTATTAAAAATCGACCTTGTCCTACTCCCGGCCTCACGTACGCAGCTGGGCGAATTAAAGGCTCAGTTAAAAAAAAAAACAAAAAAAAAACACAGAATTGGTTAAGAGGAAAAGTGTTCCATCAAGATAATGCCAGACTTTACGTTTCTTTGGCGATCCGGAATAAATTGTTGCAGCTTGACTCCACTCACCAAATTCTTCAGGCATTGCTCCTTCGGATTATCTGATCTTTGCAAAATGATCTAAATGATAAAATTTTAATTTTTTAGATGACATAAAAAACACCTTAATGAGTTCTTTGTCAAGAAACCACTGATTTTATGGAAAGAGGAAATCTTTAAATGGAAGAAAAAATGGATAAAGGTTGTGCAGCAAAATGGTTCCTATTTAGTTGAATAAATATTTAATGGCATAATTTTATTTTGTGTTTTAATTTCCCTTAAAAAATGGCATAAATTCTAGCATTCAAAGACATCAGAATGTAGCCAAAATAATCTCGTCTACTAATGTTATATTGAGCATTTCCTTGCAAAGGAAAGGAATAAAGGGTTGTATTTTCAACAGTGTAATCGTCAAATATACATAATGTATAGATAGTTATTTTAAATTTGGCAAAAATTGTTCATTTGTGTTTCTTCGGTCAAGAAAGCGATTATGTGTAATGGTGTTGTTGGTAGGGCCGGGAGTTGACTGATTTCTTGGGTTGTTTGGCCGAGATCCAAAGATCGGATTAGTCGTTAGTGGCGTTTGGCTCACGCCTATATTTGCGCTTGAAGGCAACAACTGTGACGTGTTTAACGGTCATGTGATGCCGAGATGCTGAGGTCGAAATGCCTGGTGAGTAGATCGATCGAGGTCACAATGGTGGATTGGTGGTAAGGCGCGTTCGTTTCCGAGGTTGCGGCAATGGCGACAAGAAATTAAGTGTAGATAGTGAAGGTTGAGCAAGCGGAAGGTCTTTGTTGGATTCTGGTCGAATCGCAGATCAAAGAACGTAGTCACTGTGATGACGGCGAGAGGCCTGGGGTTGAGATGAATGTATCCGCTGGATTATGGTCGAATGTAGTATCAACAAGACGGGGTCACTGTAGCGATGACGAGGAAAGCCTGGAGCTGGATAGTGAAGACGTTAAGGTGGTGGTGGCGTTGGGAGCCTGGTGTTCTCGAAGCTGGCCTGTCGGCTGCATTACACATGTGTCCAGTTGAGTACGATTAGTAAGGCTTGGGCGGGATCACGGTGGTAACGAGAGAGACGATCATGGTGGTAACGGCGACAACGCACCGAATATCGACAAGTAGTCTTTTCGGCCTGCTACTAATATTCCCCTACCTACCCAATGAAGCTGGATTTGGCACAAAGCCGAATTTTACGTAGGAGATCCGAGCCCATAAGCTCGGGTAAAACTTTCCCGTAGACCCAGCATAAGATAGGGTCGGGTTCTTGTCTGTTTTCTCCAGATGAGACTCTACCCTTCAGCGGAGCCTCGTCTGGGTTCCTCTCCGTCCGGTGGCAAAGAGTTTGATCAAGAGAGGGTTTTTAACTTTTCGGCCTGCTACTGTGTGCGTTGTGGTGCAGTGGATATCGACTCGAAACGACAAATCAGGGAGCCGAGTTCGAATTCCAGTTGAATTCCTTGCATTAACTTACGCGCAAATAGCCTTGGGAAATGTATCAATCCCTCTGTTCCCTCCAGTTATGGGTTAAATAATAGGACAGATTGCGATCTATAGCCTTACATGACAACCAGTCTACTGCGGGATAATCATACCTCTTGCAAGACATGATCGCCCAAGCGTGTTTCATGTATGGCATTCAACTGACTGACTGAATATAATAGTTGGAAACATAATTAAAACTCCTACTGAGCATAAAGTGGGGGATCAGTTTTATATTGTTATGAAGTAATAAACTGATCCCTAACTAATTACACTTAATATAATAATCTACCTCTTCTCCTTCCAGCTATGAGTCAAATGGCGGGACAGATTGGGTTCTATAGCCTTGGTCGGCAACCAGTCTATCGCAGAAAGCAATGGCAACCTACTGCGGGATAATCTTCTGCTCAGCCAATCATGTCTCTTTCAAGACATGATCGACCAAGCGTGTATCATGTATGGCACTCAACTGACTAACTGTGTCAGTCCTTACGGAGGGATTTCTTTTAAGCAAATCTGATAGTCCCCAGGGTCATCTTTTTTTTTCTTTTTTTTTTAACGGTAACGTTCGTAATTGGCTATTGTATTTCTAATGCAGGGATCATTGTTTTCTGAACCGGATGTAATGATCGGAACCCATGCGCAGATAACGATTTTTTATTTATTTTCTCTTTCTTGGCTCTCACTTCCGGCCAACATGAATCAGAAGGAGATTTAATTATAGCGGAGTATGACACTGACAACACCCATGTCTTGACAATGACGGAGGCGGTTTAAGGGACTTGAGCAAAAACAAGAAGTTTGGACAGTTTAATCACAATTTTGATTTGTATGGAAAACATCTTATTTGGAAATTAAACAAATACAATAAAATATTAA
Organism: Ascarosepion bandense; assembly: GCA_037127315.1. NCBI lineage: Eukaryota > Metazoa > Mollusca > Cephalopoda > Sepiida > Sepiidae > Ascarosepion > Ascarosepion bandense. The sequence goes on from JBBBDQ010001487.1 coordinate 1,022,204, forward strand.
AAAGACAAACCTTGACTTAAGATTTATTAAAAATATCTATCTATCTATCTACCTATATATATATATATATATATATACACTACCGGCCATAATTATGAGGCCACCCCAGTTTTAAAAAATATGTATTTCATATTATTTTTAATATTTATTGCCAAGTGGATAATTCTAAATGAAAATAGAATGATTCTTTTGTTATTATTACTATGCAAAATTTTACAAGCCAACCAGGAAGCCTTTGCTTCGGCCAGCCAATAAGAAGAAGAACAGTTTATTTGATGTACATGTTATTGTGCAGTATTAACAAAAGAACCGTTCTATTTTTATTTAGAATTAGCCAATGAATACTAAAAATAGCATGTAATGCATAATTTTATTTTAACCACTGGGATGGCCTAATAATTATGGCCGGTAGTATATATATATATATTGCAAATCTACAGAGTGCGATGGGTAAATTGTCGCTATTTTGCAAAGTAATAATAACAAAAGAACCATTCTATTTTCATTTAGAATTATCCACTTGGCAATAAATACCAAAAAATAGTATGAAATGCATCATTTTCTTAAAAAAAACTTGGGGAGCCTAATAATTATGGCCGGTAGTGTGTGTGTGTGTGTGTGTGTGTGTGTGTGTGTGTGTGTGTGTGTGTGTGTAATTGTGCATTTAGCTAGTAATCCTTCTTTTATACAAGTTTAATGGAAAACACCTGACAATATACTGCAATTAAGTTTCTCATTTAATTGTCATTGTCTTCTAATTCTCTTTTTTTCTGGACATGAATTTGGAAAATTAGACATTTCAATAACTCTAGAAACATCCATAAAATATCATATGTCAGTCAGTTAAACTGGAATTAAAATCCTCATTGATAATAACTAAAATTATAGCAGGAAGAACTCGATCAGATAAAACATTCAGGCATATTTTACATAATTGATTATGAGAACACAGGAAAATAGATATAAAACTTAACAACCATAACTTATCAGTAGTTTTTAATTAAATTTATATCTAAACTTATTTATAAATGGAACGTTGTCTGTGTGTGTGTGTGTGTGTGTGTGTGTGTGTGTGTGTGTGTGTGTGTGTGTGTGTGTGTGTGTGTGTGTGTGTGTGTGTGTGTGTGTTACCTATAGACTCCGAAACGACTGAACCGATTTTCTTGAAAATTTACACAGTTGTACTATAAGCGTCTGCGAGTGTTCTTAGCTAGGTTTTGTGTCGAGGCAACCCCGATAAATATCGAAAATCGATAATCGAAAAAATCGGGTTATAGAAGGAGTTGTCCGATTTTAATCAAATTTGATACACTCATGGACAAAGACATAAGAAACGATATTCAGAAGTTTCAAGGTTGCAGTTCTTACAATAGTGCAGAAAATCGATAATATATAAAAGGCAAGATGTTTGTGTGTGTCTGTTTATCTGCCTGTATGTCTGTATTCTTTCAGCCCTTTTATTTTAGTTTTTGCTTCGGGTTTGGCTCTAAGTAGGTATAATTGTAGTTCTTAGTCTCAGCCATGATACCATTTACTCAGAGGACTTATTTAGCCTTCAAAATTCTGTTTACGATGAAAAAACTTATTTGATACCAGGAAATCAAAATTTGACTTGCATCCATTCATTTTTTACGATTTCGCTTTAACTGGAAACAACTATTGCTTTTTAGTCTTTCGTGCCAACGTCCAAAGAGTCTGAGCTCCAGGACCATGGATTAGTTTTAAAGCTTTCATTACATCCGAGCAACGCCGGGCTATACTGCTAGTATATATATATATATATATATATATATATATATATATATATATATCCTTTGGAAATGAGTGATTTTCGCAAATTAAGTTTTAACCTTTCGGTATCGCCATGTGATTTATAATAGCTTATAATTATTATAAATTATTATAAAGTATTATAAATCGGCTGTAGATACCTCAAGTTTGAAACCTAAGTTGTGGAAATAACCAATATATTATAAATGACTAATATATTATACTCTCATTACGATTGAGCTCTCTAGAGAAGAAAATTTTTGAAAACAGTTTTCAATTCTGCGAAATACGCGTGACTCTTCAGAAATGAATTGAGTTCTTTCGGTGACTGACGTGTGTATACACTGCTTATATACAACATGTTAAAATTTCCATTCACTAATTCTATGCGCCTATGGCTTAGTGGATAGCGACTCCGACTGACACCAAATTGGTCAAGTTTCGATCCCGGCCAGAAGCAAGTGGATGAGTCTAGCCACACTGAGGAGCTGTGATACAGCGAAACAGGCTTGTATGTGAATAACTAATGTGGATGTGTACGTATATATATATATATAATGTCAAATCCTTGAACGGAGAGAATAATCCAAATAGAGCTACTTAATATAGATTATTAAAAAGAAAGATCTATACAAAGAGCTTAATGGTGACGATACAGAGCAATATGATATACATATATGAAACACTTAATAAAATATAATTAAGTTCTTGGTACCCAAGATCATGTGTTGAGTTTTTCCTTTATATATATATATATATATATATTTCATCATTTCACCCCGAGCAAGGCAGAAATGCCACTGATGAGTGGGGTGCTACATAACTGTAAAAAGATTACTTAGAAAAGAGTGAGGAGTACAAACTAGTTAGAAAGGAACAATAGAAAGCAGGTGCGATGACAGATACATAGGTGGAGAGAAAGGGAAGGTTATACGGGGGTGGGGAGAGAACTAGAGTCCAGTGGATAGTAGATGAGTATTGACATTGCATTGAAATTTCTGGAGGTTGTAGCCACCAGGAAAGCAAGAATACGGGAGCGAGTTCCACAGGCGGGAAATATATATTGGCATGAGGAGCATTACACATTCAGCCTGCTTCGGGTGAGTTTCAATTACTTTTCGGTAATTTACTTCTTTTATATATATATATATATATTACTTCTTTTATATATATATATATATATATATATATATATATATATCCCGGAAATGAATATCAGAGTAAAGATTAGTGGAAGAATGGTACTCGATACAGGAATACGATATAACTGATTTATTGTACTAATGTACAATTAACAAATAGATACAAATAGGCAAGCAACGGGTAGGAGTGGAATAAACTATCAAATAGTGAATGCCTTCGCCTAAGACATTTGGCGTATTTACTAGCCTTCCCACGCAAGGCCAGATGTGACACATGGTCATTTTATAGTGGGTATTCCCGGCCATATAGCCGGACCAAAAAATGTCTGTCTATTTTTACCGGGTCGTGGATCTACCCTTCGGCGGAACCACGACTGGGTTTGTGCTCTCTGCTCGGAAGCAGAGAGCACCCTCTACCCGAAGGCAGAGAGCTGACAGTGTCATAGCGTCGTCAGGCGAGAGCCTAAGACGTTTGGCTCTCCCTCGTACCGCTTATCACCGTCCTTTATAGTCTAGAGCATTCCATTCTCGGAGATGGCAGGATGTTCCACTATAACATATATATGTGTGTGTTTATACGCGCTAAAAAGCCTGCCTTCTTCTACTGGACACTCGTAGCCTAGGGGTAGAATCGCCGACTGACACCAATTCGGTCAGGTTTCGATCATGGGTTAGCAAGCGATCGGAGTCTAAGTAGTACGGATGAGCTGTAATTCAGCGAAACAGATCTGTCTGCGGATGTATATATATATGTGTATGCGCGTACATGTGTCTGTGTGTCAGTTTTTATAAGGTACATCGATACTAAACAAAATGCCTATCCATGTGTAAATATTCCTGTCATTTTTTATGGCTTTTATGTTAGTCTTATTTATTCATTAGCTAAAATATTGACTAATACAGTCACGGATTTACGCTTCATTATTCTTTATAACACAATAACACTTGCGTTTTAATTCTTTGTAGAATTCGTCCTGTGGTTTTCCCCTCCCATTTCCGTTTTCAGATTTCAATGATTGTAAAATTAAAATAAGTTATTTCCTTTTTTTCTTTCTTTTCTGTCACACTTTAAACTTGTATAAATTGTGGCCATGGAATGCAACGGCTCGCTGATAAAAAGCAAACCACTTGAGTGATACCAAAATGTCTACATTTTGAAGGTCAATCTCAAGTTGAAATGAAAGAATGACAGACATTTTTTTAATATCTTTTGACAGGCAATTACATTACAGTTCTAACGATAAGCAAATTTCAAAAGTAATGCCTAAAACCCTTTGTGGATATAATATATAATAAACTTTAACCTGAGCGGATTTGATAACAACATTAAGGTTTAATGTTAAACATTCACTACTAGTTAAAGGTCAGGATTGCAACGCCAAAAAAAATTTAAAAATAAAAGGACAAACGTCATACCTCCATTCTTCGTGAGATTGGCTCATCCCTTCAGGACGTAGGTAATTATGGCCTTCCACATCTCCCAATACCTTGTAGCTTTTAACAACCTTTCACTTGTTCTCCTTCTTCTATGCGCCGTGTCCCTTGAGGGCGTAGGCGATCATGGCCCTCCACACCTCCCTTTCCTTTGTAGCTCTTAACACCTTTTCTCTTGCTCTTCTTCTTCTATGTGCCGTGTTCCTTCAGGACGTGGGCGATCATGGCCCTCCACACCTCCCTATCCCTTGTAGCTCTTAACACCCTTTCTCTTGTTCTTCTTCTTCTATGTGCCACGTCCCTTCAGGACGTAGGCGATCATGGCCTTCCACATCTCCCTAACCCTTGTAGCTCTTAACACCCTTTCTCTTGTTGTTCTTCTTCTATGTGCCACGTCCCTTCAGGACGTAGGCGGCCATGGCCCTCCACACCTCCCTATCCCTTGTAGCTCTTAACACCATTTCTCTTCTTCTTCTTTTTTGTGCCATGTCCCTTCAGGACATAGGCGATCATGGCATTCCACATCTCCCTATCCTTTGTAACTCTTAACACCTCTTCTCCTGTTATCTCGCTGAACCATCTCTCCACCATCTATCCGCTCAAGTATGTCATGCGTTGCGTTCCCCTGTGTCTCCACTACTCTATCCGTCCCGTGAGCATCAGATTCTCCAAACCCTTCTTCCTCACTACATGTTCTAGAAACTTCAGCTGTTTTTTTCGTGATGTTATGTATCAGTTTCCTTTCCGTTTCCTTCCTCTCCAAAACCTTGTCGTTGCTCACATGCTCTCTCCATGGTATCCTCAGCATCCTTCTGTAGAACCACATTTCGGTTGCTTCAACTCTTTCCTTCATCTTTGATGAAATTGTCTAGCATTCGTTGCAATATTGAAAGACAGACATCACATAGCAATCCAATACTCTCTTCTTTATTTCCAGTGAAATCTTCCTGTCTCTCAGTACTCTATTCAGCTTCTGAAATGCATCCTTGGTCATGCCAATACGCCTTCGGTTCTCAGTTGCACTTTCCGTCCTCTGTTTCGACACTTCCCAGATCGAAAGTACTGACTAAATGCAACATGACAGGTATGGAAGCCATCCGAATGAAAATACAATAGGTAGGCAGGACATCTTTCTCGTATGAACGATAGCAGAGTTCCGAAATAACTTCTCTTTAGCCGGCTTCTGTCAAGCAGGTCAGTTGGAAGGCCACTCAAAGCCAAATCCAAGACAGTCTGAATTATACAGCGTCCCTTTTTTTTTCCGGAGAAAACAAAACGTTCGACAGCTTGTCCTGCTTCTTATCCGTACAAAGGTTCGAGCAAAGCCGGCTTAAATATCGTAATCAGCTGCGTGCAAATATTAAAACAAGTTGGCACTGTGGTTTTGTCGTATTCAATAAAGCATTCGTTGCTGTCCACTCGCAAAACCAGGTGCCAATTGATCTTCAACTACTAGATTGAAATGAATCTGTCACATGTTTTATCTGTCAAAAAGTCCACAGGACATCTTAAAGCCTCGGGTGATACGTGTGTCCGTTGAAGTTGAACACTTCCTTGTTTTACTGAATCAGCGACGGGAGAGTCAACCCTCTATACTGCATGAATGTTTAATTTTCGAACATTCATTTTCTGAATTGCTCCTCAAATAAATAATTATATTGTTCACCCAAAAAAAGCAAAAAAAATGTATTAATGACTTTTAATTCGGTATATCATGCACAAAAAATGTCATCTATTTTTGTTAAGTTTTTAACGAGAAGAAGTGTAAATAACTTTCAGATTACTGTCCCACGTAAGTACGTGGGAAACCCATGTTAAAGAAAAGCCTTCGGAAAGAGTGGGTGTTCTGTTAAATATTTTAGGGGATGGGAACGCCTTTTTATCTAAAAAATAACTTGCCTGACGATTTGTATGAGCTGAAACCTAATATATAGATAGATAGATAGATAGATAGATAGATAGATAGATAGATATTGTTTTTAATCATTTCACTCCAAGCAAGGGGGTATCACCACTGATGTGCAGAGGGCTAAATAAGAGAGTTAATGTTTTAGGCAGGAGAAGAGTGGAGACAAAAGACGAACCAGCTGCAGGGGACGAAAGAGATAGAAAAAGAGAAGAATGTGACACAGGAATGAAAAAAGTTACGAAGGTAGAGAGAAAGAAAAAGAACAAGATACACGAGGTGATGTAGAAAGGGCTGCAGCTCAATGGGTAAAAGATGGGAATTGACATTGCATTTAAATTCCTGGATGTTGTAGTCGTCAAGAAAGCAGGTATATGGAAGGGAGTTCCACAGACGGGAAACGCGAGAAAAAAAAGATGATGGAGTAGAATTGTCAACTGCATTTGGTTGATTTAACTGTAAAAGGGTGAGAACTTGTTGCCAGTCTGGTTGCCAGAGTAAATTCTTGTGGATAGGGCACCAGTGACCCAAGTTCGTCAGAGCAAAAGTCATGAAAATATTTGTAGAAGAGACAGAGGGAAGCCACATCCTGTCGATGAGAAAGTGGCTGAAGACGTGCTACCAGGTCAGGACCAATCACATTAAAGATTCACTTTTAAGAAGACTGTCGAGAACACTGATATGAACAGCAAAAGCGCCTGATCAAATATGTCAAGAGTATTCCATACACGGCCGGGATAGATAGATAGATAGATAGACAGATAGATAGATAGATAGATAGATAGATTTGAACAAACTACAAAAAATAGATAGATAGATAGATAGATAGATAGATAGATAGATTTGAACAAACTACAAAAGATAGATAGATAGATAGATAGATAGATAGATAGATAGATAGATAGATTTGAACAAACTACAAAAAATAAATAGATAGATAGATAGATAGATAGATTTGAACAAACTACAAAAAATAAATAGATAGATAGATAGATAGATAGATAGATAGATAGATAGATTTGAACAAACTACTATAAAGATAGATAGATAGATAGATAGATAGATAGATAGATAGATTTGAACAAACTACAAAAAATAAATAAATAGATAGATAGATAGATAGATAGATAGATAGATAGATAGATAGATAGATAGACAAAAGATAGAAATAAAAGATAGATAGATAGATTTGAACAAACTACAAAAAATAAATAGATAGATAGATAGATAGATAGATAGATAGATAGATTTGAACAAACTACAAAAGATAGATAGATAGATAGATAGATAGATAGATAGATAGATAGATAGATAGATAGATAGATTCTAACAGAATCCACACCGATGTGACTAGGAGATCTAAAAGAGAAAATCAAGGCTAGACCCTGTCAAGCGAACCAGGCTCGCCACATTTATCCACCTTTTGCTGAAATCTGTCGACGTCAACCGTTTCCAATCAGTTCGAATCTTCATTTTGAGCTGATGCTCAAAATATCGGATCAGATCCTGATGTGAAAGACGGCCACCCTGCAAGACTTCCTCCAGTCGCGTAGTCCAAATCACCATTCGAGCCGTGGCCAGTAGCGACAGAAACACCATTAGCTTCACTCCAGAAAACGGGGGCGTCACATTGTCACAGGCGTATGCACGATCAATCAGGACGAGCTCATGCGGCGCGATACGAGCAGTCAACTCGCCGACACGATCCCATAACGGGTGAACCTGCGAACAATGGTAGAAGGCGTGCGAAGACGTCTCCTTTAAATCAAGGTTGCAGCGTTCACAATCTGGCCAATTCGCCAGGCCCATTATGAAACGCATGTCATTGAGAGACAATCCATTCCGAGCTAATTACCAAGTCAGAGAAAACTCAGAGTTGCTGAGATAATCCGAACCTGGCGCCCAAGTCCAATAGGAGCAATACTCATCCTCTGACATGCCGAGCTTCTCCCGTAGTGGATCCTTTGCGACACCCACCACTAATCCCCGATAGAAGTGCTTCCTGGGCTGAGAAAGGTCACTAGAACGTGGAATGGCCCGCAAGGCTGTCCGGCATTCGAGTAGGAATCTCAGTCGCCCCCGAGGCTTACGGCACCGTTTCGAAACCGGGGGAGTGGTAGTAAGGCTAGGGAATACATCCCTCACTACCCCCGTAAGCAACGAGTCTTCAATATCGCACGCCCGAAAAAAGCCAACCTTGAAGCTTGTAACTCGACAAGTGCGGCATTCCCAGACCCCCATGACACGGACGCTAGTAACAGACACGTTTGTCGACGTGATGTCTTCGTCCTCTCCACAGAAGGGAGAATAGCAGACGCTCGATCGCCTTCTCACGCTCGTCACAAAGTGGAAGTACAGACAGCCGGTAAAGGATTATGGGAAAGATGTATGTAGCACACACCTGCGTCAACCCCTTTAAGGACAAACTCCTTCGACGCCAAGTCTCGACCTTACCGCCGACCTTTGCCTGTACTTCAGATCAATTCTTCTCCAACTAGAGGTCGGGTCCAAACAACACTCCAAGAATGCGGACAGGTCCCAACAGAGACTCGGCAACTAGCTGCAAGCGATTCGTCAGGATCTTGGCCAAAATCTTTAACTCTGTGTTTAGCAGAGCTATGGGCCTGTAACCATCTAATTTCCCTCCCAACATTTTTGCCTTTTCTCAACAGCGTAACCACACCCCTGGTGAACCGGTTGGAGATGGACCTCTGCCGGAAGCAGTCAAGATCGGGACAAAAATGTGCGACAACCTCAAGTACAATTCATAAGGCAAACCATCCAGACCTGGAGACTTGCCACTGCCGACCTTCTTCAAAGCCGCGTAGACATCACCCTCCGTAATCTCTCCCTCGCAGCTGGTCGCATCAGCCGGCACAAGCCGGGTGAAGTCAGTCAAATAGCTGCGAAACTTCTCTTCACGGAGACCAGGCTCTTTGGTAAACCGGCGTTCGAAATGCCGACGAAACGCCTCGCACATGTCGTCAGTCGACCGAAGAGTATGTTCCTCCTAGTCGCGCACCTCTCGAATGTACCGATCACCGCCTCGGCGAATTTCTTCCTTGCGCAGTTCCGCGCCCATATTCACAGCTTTGGAAGACATCTTGCATAACTTATGTCTAATTATCTGACCCATGTAACGATCGCTAGTCGACCGATCAAGGGCCTCCTTAGCTAAGGCTATCTCTAGTGGATGCCCACCAGCCTCCACCCGGGAGTAATTAGCTCTAAGTGTCTTCACCTTGGTAGCCTTATCTAGTTTGAGCCGTTGGCTGTATTCAGTGGTGAATATACCTAATCTTATTCTTAAGATTCTCCCACCACTTATTCCCAATGACTCCCCCAATTAACGCCCGCTGCACTACGTTAATTAGCTGGCGCCGAAAGTCCCGCCTGTCCTAAGGACTGATTGAACTTCCAGTAATCAGCCATTCTAGGCCTAAAGTCTTACGCTACATGGGCACAAACAAGCTTGTGGTCCGTGTAGCCTAACCAGTGGAACGTAGGACATTCTAAGAAATCTACATCGGCTTCTCTCACTAACATTCTATCCAGGTAACTAGATACCCGGGTAGAAGGCCAACTCTGCGTCCACGTCCACATTCTCTCACTCGGATGATCCACCCGGTATCTATCAAATTCGTCAATCAGATCGACCAGGCAGCCAATCCTCCCACTAGCGCCCAACCCTCTATCCCACTTGGGGTCCAGGATGGCATTCCAGTCCCCCACTAGGACTAGTCGCGACGAATCAACCAGGAAGGACTCCAACAGCCGAAAAAAACGAGACACGCTCCTCTCGAACATTGGGCGCATAAACCACAATCAGACGAAACGAGTTGCTTTTCACTGCAATATCGGCCACGATCAACCGGCCCTCGGCACCGACATGGACAAGGTCCACCTTCGCGTCCAGGGTACGCTTGACCAGCAAAGAAACACCTCTGGCTTGCCGCTTCCCATATGCTGAATAGACGACAAAGTCGTTAGACAGCAAACAATAATCGTCGTCGCAAACAAAGTGAGTCTCTTGGATCGCGGCCACATCCACGCCGAACCACAAGAGATCATGAAGCAGGCAGGCTGCCTTACCCCGATCCCTCATTCGCATTCAAACTGGCTATCTTGATAGACGTCTTTTAAATCTGAAAAGATAGAAAAAAGAGAATTACTCTATTCACATACGGGATAGAAATCTCTGGGGACAGGGACCGCGACGGATTGTCCAAACGATCCAGTACTAACATCAGACGTAATAAGTCCGTCCCGGACAATACCGCCGACGTCCGGCGGGTGAGTGAGTTTTACTACCCTATATAAGCAGGGAAGGAGTAACACGGGGACCCTCCCTACACATAATGTACACATTTTTCTGAATTCCGGAGTGCCATCCCGAAACATAATGTTATTGTAGAACTTTTCTGCTGCTGAAATATGGTCCCATACTTTCAGGTTTCTTCTAATCCGTACAAGAGTGATTACCGCAGGGGCCTTTGGGAAGTTAGAGGGGTCCTCTATAGATTTCCCGTCTACATCTGTGAGTTTTAGTAAGGGGCTTAACAAGCAGCGCCTTTACCCAGACCATCCCCTGGTCACTTCTTTTTTATCTATTTTTAACAATTTTTTTTTCTCCCTGGGCTAGGTATTTCTTTTTCTTGGACTGGGAGGGGCAGGTAAATAAGTCGGGGTAGGAGATTTGCATGGTGTAAGTTGGGTACGAGGGGTAAGCGGGGTCAGTTTGAAGGACGGAGATTGAGAGTTTTTCTGGGGAGAAGTTGGAAGGCTTCTAGCCTTCTCGGCGTAACTGTCCTTCGATCTCTCTGGGGAAAACGGCAATGACGACGTTCAGTGTGCCTACTTTTCTTCACTCCTGATTTTCCTCAAACTTTTCGGGTTGTCCCGTTCCTCCTCCTTGTCTCTTCCTCTTTTCAAGGATGATGACCGCGGGGCTGGCATGTCGATCACCATATGTTCCTTGGCCTGCTCCTGCTGTTTCTTGGGGAATTCTTTGGTTTCCCCTGTGGGACAGCCTGCTTTAGGAGCTGATTTCTCCGATGGCTCCTTCCCAGCAGGCTGCTCTTGTATTTTGGGGGATATTTTGGTTTCTCCTGCTTTAGGTGACGATTTTTGTAACAGAGGTGATTTTGCAACGGGCGACTTTCCTTGTGATGGCGGCAAATTTGTTTTGTTCTTATTTCCGACCGTCTGCCTCTCTCCCTCTTTGTTAACTTGTTTGGGCGGTACTGAATGTTTGTCTGTTTCCTTTCCTGCCGTTGCTGCTGTTGGTACTTGTAATGGCTGGGTCTTTGGAGCTGGGTTCTTGGTCGGACATGCTTTGGCCACATGACCCGGAGCTCCGCAGACCCAACAAAACGGTCTTCTGCCCTCCACCACGATGAAAATGGATCGGCCTCTGCAGGTGAGGATGTTTGGAATTTCGTTAAAGTCTTTTCGCGAAACTGTCACCTACAGAGTGATGTCACCCGTGACAAAACCTGCCTTGGACATTACTGATTTCACCTCTGTTACTTTGCCGTACTGGGCAAAGAACGCTCCAATGTGGCCTGTTGTGATGTCCATGGGCACCCCATGCAACGTAGCACGCGTCTTCCGGGTGCCCACATATTCTGTCTGCAATCAGAGCGTCTTTGTCGTTAGTGTCATCCCAGCCAACTCTTTAGCTTCCTCAGTCGTGCCAAGCTGGATGTCTCACATGGCGTGTCTGCGGTGTGCCACCATCCTGGCTTTTATGTGGAGGACCTTAATGGCTTCCTCCACCTTCTCCCTACTGACCTTGTGGATTCTCGGGTCTTTCGTCAGCAGGGAGATGATTCGGGGCTCGATCTCCTTCAACTTTAGGGAACAGACAGGAGTTCCATTCCCGAAATATATTCGGCGTACTTTTCTTTCTGCTCCTCAGAGTAGGACGCATCCTTCTTCACTTTCTTACCGTTGCCTCCACTCCACGCCGAGGTGGAAGGGACCAGTGATTCTGGCCTATACGAAGCCATCGGTTGACTTCTACTGGGAGGTGGCGATTCACTGACCTCGGGATGCAGTAACTGCCACTTCCCTTCTTTCCCTCCACTGTACGCCTCCGTGAAGGGAACTGACGACACAGGGTTTTCTGCGGCCTCCGACATATCCTCATGTCAACGGAGGCTCTCCTGAATGTCCCTTTTACCCACTACGGACACCGACTTGCTCTCCACGGACCGATCCCGATACTCGACATACGAACCCAACGGACAAAAACGAGCACGACCGACCCGACACGAACACGGACCCGACACTTCGGCTGTAGAAAAGTGCGTCAGCCCAGCTGATAAGAACAGATACCACACTTTGATCTTAGCCAAAAGGCCGCAAGATAGATAGATAGATAGATAGATAGATAGATAGATAGATAGATAGATAGATGAGACCTCAATGCCCATCACTCTGAGTGGCTTGAAAACGCCGTTACTGATCCAGCGGGTATTCACGCCATGAACTTCGCTATTTCCCAATCCCTTACGCAAGTGGTGGACTTCCCCACTCGCTTCCCAAGCATTCCCTCGGATCATTACCCACTACTAGATATATGTTCCACCTCTGCGCCTGACGCCTGTCAAGTCTCGCAGCTTTGCCCTCTCGGCAACTCCGACCACGCTGTAGTCTCTCTCAGTATTTCTTTCCAATCTCACTTCCCCCAGGAGACCCCTACGTATAGGACCTCCTACCTCTACCAAAAAGCTGACTGGGATGCCTTTCGCGATTTCCTCTGCGACGTCCCTTGGGGAAAAGTGTTCGACCTATCAGTTGATGACTGTGCTTCTGAGGTCTCGTCATGGGTGAAAGCTGGCATCGATGCCTTCATACGCACCAGGAAGTATTGCTTAAAACCTCATTCCACTCCGTGGTTCTCTCCGGCCTGCTCAGCCACCATTGCCCACAGGAACAATTTCCGTCTATTCCGGAGACAGTCATCTGATCACAATAGGCGCCTGTTCATATCTGCTCGCAATGAGTGCAAGAGAACCCTAAATGACGCCAAATGGTTGTTTGCTGAGAGAATACGACAGCGCATAGCTGACCGCAAGTTCGGCTCCAAGGACTATTGGAGGTTTTGCAAACGAGTGCTCAACAATAGGAAATCCTCAATACCTCCTTTAATCCATGAATTTGAGGTTCTCACGTCATCTGCGGACAAAGCTGGAATCCCGGTGATAGTCCTTAAGAGGTGTGCCCCTGAACTTTCCCCTGTCCTCTCTAAACTATTTAACTACTGCCTTTCTGCTTCCTGCTTTCCTACATGCTGGAAGTTCTCTTCAGTCGTTCCTGTATTTAAGAATTGTGGTGAACCCTTGGACCCATCCAACTATCGCCCTATCAGTCTTCTACCGATATTCTGGAAAGTATTCGAGGCTATAATCAATGCTGAAATAGTTCATCATCTCACTGCCCACAAACTCTTCTCTGACAGGCAATAGGCTTCCGCTTTGCCAGGTCCACGGCCGACCTGCTAACAACCGTGACGGAGTACATGCTACAGGCCCTTGATGAGTCTGACGAGGCTCGCGCGGTTACTCTGGACATCTCCAAGGATTTCGACAGGGTTTGGCACTCTGGCCTCCTATGTAAACTACGGGGTTACGGTATTACCGGTCGCCTGCTTGACCTAATCCAATCTTTTCTAAATAACCGCAAAATGAAGATCGTTTTGAATGGGCGTGCCTCTTCATCCTACAGCACGAATACTGGTGTCCCACAGGGCTCTATCCTGGGCCCGACGCTCTTCCTTATTTTCATCAACGACCTCCCAGATGAGATCAAGTCTCAAGTAGGCATCTACGCAGATGACACTACAATATACTCCCGCACCAGTAAGAAACCTGTCGTGGCAGACTGACATAATCTCGCTGCTGACCTTGAACGGGATCTACACTCTGTGGTGAACTGGGGCAAGAAGTGGCTTGTCAACTTCAATTCGTCTAAGACCAAACTGTTGTCTGTCAACCATTACAGGAAACCTCTTCTGCCTCCCATAAGCATGGACCAAGCGATTCTCACGGAGAGTAATACACTACGCCTCCTCGGACTTACCCTGTCCTCAGACCTCAAATGGAACCACTATATTGAATCCATAGCAAAATCTACTGCTAAGAAGGTTGGGTCACTATGTCGATCCAGGATGTTTTTTCCGCCTGAATCCATCCTGCATATATACAAGTCAACCATCCGTCCGTGCATGGAGTACTGCTGCCATTTATGGTCAGGTGCCCCTGCCGTTCTCCTCAGTGTTCTTGACAGGCTCCAAAGGAGAGTCTGTAATGTGATAGGTACTGATCTGGCAGCTCGACTGCAGCCACTTCCCCACCGTCGAAATGTGGCCTCCCTTTGTCTGTTCTATAAATACTTTCATGGCTTCTGCTCGTCAACAGGTGTTTACTCGTGTAACCAGACTGGCAACTGGGTCCCACCCATTCACAGTCAGGTTAGCCAAATGCAGACGACAATTCTACTCCTGCAGCTTCTTCTCTCGCACTTCCCGCCTGTGGAACTCGCTCCCATATTCTTGCTTTCCTAACGGCTACAACCTTCAGAAATTTAAATGCAAAGTCAATACTAATCTACTAACCACTGAACTCTAGCTCTCTCCCCACCACCGTATAACCTTCCCTTTCTCTCCACCTATATATCTGTCATCGCACCTGCTTTCTCAGCTTTCTATTGTTCCTTTCTAACTAGTTTGTACTCCTCACTCTTTTCTAATTAATCTTTTTACAGTTACAGCCCCCTGCACATCAATGGCATTTTTGCCTTGCTCGGGGTGAAATGATAAAAAAAACAAAAAGATAAATCTGAGCAAACTGAGATAGATAGATAGATAGATAGATAGATAGATAGATAGATAGATAGATAGATAGATAGATAGATCTGAGCAGACATAGATAGATAGATAGATAGATAGATAGATAGATAGATAGATAGATAGATAGATAGATAGATAGTGGGCAGACTGAGGTAGATAGATAGATAGATAGATAGATAGATAGATAGATAGATAGATAGATGACAGACATAGATAGATAGATAGATAGATAGATAGATAGATAGATAGATAGATAGATCTGAGCAGACATAGATAGATAGATAGATAGATAGATAGATAGATAGATAGATAGATAGATAGATACCGAAAAAGTCTCCTTATTTATTGAATGACCCTCGTAGAAGTCCTTATACCGAAAAATTTACCTTATTTATTGAATGACCCTCGTAGAAGTCATTATACCGAAAAATTCATTTTATTTATTGAATGACCCTCGTAGAAATCCTTATACCGAAAAAATCACCTTATTTATTGAATGACCCTCGTAGAAGTCAGTCAGTTAAGTGCCATACGTGATACACGCTTGAAGCGATCATGTCTCGAAAGAGACATGACTGACTGGGCAGAAGATTATCCCGCATTGCTTTCTGTGGTAGACTGGTTGCCGACCAAGGCTATAGAATCCAATCTGTCTTGTTACTTAATCCATAACTGGACAAAATAGACGGAGAAGTACTTATACCGAAAAAGTCACCTTATTTATTGAATGACACTCGTAGAAGTCTTTATACCGAAAAATTCACTTTATTTATTGAATGACCCTCGTAGATGTCCTTATACCGAAAAATTCGTTTTATTTATTGAATAACCCTCGTATATGTAGAATACTTAATATTTTTTCATTTTATTTATCCCCAACAAATAAATTAAATAAATTAGTTAGGCTTTGTTCTTCTTATTTCTTGCCATTTACAAATTGTCTAAAACCAGTTTTTTTCGCAAAAAATGACAATGAAATCTAAGGAAAGAAAATTTTACAAATTAAAGTAAATGTTAGTTTCGTGTATTCGTTTTTTTCCTTAATTTCATTTTTATGGAAACATTTTCAATGGCTTGTCAGAAAATTTCCAAAAAGCTGTTACTTACTGAACTTGACTAAATTAGCGCTTTAATTTGCATAATTTTAACTAATTTATTCAACCGATTTAATTATCAAGTTAATGTTTGCTCTCTTTAATGTTTTTTTCTTCTTTTTTATTTTTTTACACTCAGTAAACGTTCTCGTTTTAGTGGCTTTATTTTTTTGCTTGGGTGAAGTGAAAAAATAAATAAATCTTTAAATATATAAAAAGAATTAATACCCCCCCACACACACACACACTTTACCTATGCATGTATAATCAGTCATCTGTCGGATTGGACGTTTTTTATTTTTTGTCTTTTTTTTTTTTTTTTGTATTTTATTTAACACTCTGTAGAATTTATTGAATTCAGGTGTGTCTGTCATATCCTGTCAGCTCTCACAGAATTTTTTTTCTTTTAAAAACAGGAAGAAAAATCTTAACCAGCGATTGTTGTAAAAAAAGGATATACAAAGGCTCGCAAACTGTACAGTGGGACGAACAGTTTGCGAGCTTTGAGGCCTTTTAGCCGAAAGTTGCAACCAGCTTAGACATGTTGAAACAAGCTAAATACCCAAACATCACGTATACGGAGGCTGGGTAAATTTTGAACAGCGGCCTCAATGTACGCTTTTAGTTTCCCACGTTAAAAACCGACCTTGTGTCACAACTCGCCTCAGGGAGCTGGGTAAATGCATAGTTCTACGGTACAGATGACTAGGATCAAAAGGTAGCGTCTGTTGCAGATTATCAGCCGCAGATCTAGCTCGCTATTGTCCGCCGATAGAGCTATCTCCAACAGGCCTATATCTCCAACCAACCATCTTCGCCAATAGCAACGAAATGCGATAAACTGTCCTCCTCGGAACAAAAACATTTCAATGACTACAAATCTGTCCTCCTCAGAACAACACACTTCAACGCTGTTCTCACCCTCTCCGTGAACATTTAGAAATATTTTTGGCCTGGCGCATTGTAACCCTATTTTTGTCGATGTATTTAACCAAAATAAATTTGGCAATGTATTTTCTTTTTACTCGAGTCAAAAAATCAATAGTCTAATTTTTCAGTTTGAAAAACTGAGTTGTACAGTATTTTCCATCTGAATCAAGAAAAATGAAATCTAGGCGAAAATGCCAGCATTATTTTCTTTGTCTTTCTTGAAGTCACGAGGTCTTGGCAGCGAACTAAACCCATCAAATGTTCGCTTTTGTACTAGCATACTAATGGTACATGATCTGTTTGGCAGAAGTCCAATACATTGTTTTATATTGGCAGGGAAGAAAAATCAATCTAAAACAGCCGTAACCGCCAGGCAGACCTTCTCATCAACCGATTCAAACATTTCCAGGAATATCTAACTATTTTGCTTCGGCGCTGATTCAATAGTATGCCAATGGGATACAACAGCACGACAACTTCTTTCTTTTATGTGCCGTGTCCCTCCAGGAGGTAGGCGATTATGGTCCTCCACATCTTCCTGTGCCTTGTATCTAGTGTAGCTATTCATCTTGAGGTTCTTGACAAAATCCAAAGGAGGATCTGCAATATAATTGATCCTGACTTAGAAGCCTAACTTCAGTCACTTTCTCACCAACATGACTTCACTCTGTCTGTTCTACAAATATTTTTATGGTACCTGCTCTGACGAGCTTTTTATTCTGCTACCCCGACCATATGTATTTACTCGTGCTACAACACTGGCATCAAGGTCTCACCCATTTAGCGTTTAAATAGTTAAATGTAACCTCCTCTTCTACTCTAACAGTTTCTTTTTTCACACTTCTCAGCGTCTTTCTGTAGAACCACATTTCTTTTGCTTAAAATCTCTTCTTCAATAAATTGGTAAGTGATAGTAATAATAACACCTTATAAAAATGTTTTATCGTGTTGTTTGACTAACGGTATCATCTAGTTCTTTGTTGTTTCCATGTATGTTAGTAAACCAATAGTCATTGTCTCGTATGACAAATTTAGTCGAATAAGACTTCTTCCACCTTCTTTACAGGGAATGTATAAACGGTCTACATCAGCCTTTGGATGATGCTTCTTATGGTTAGAAAGAAGCATTTCTTATCTTATGATTAATTCACCTTTAGAATTCAGTTCAAGATGTTGAATTTTTTTTTTTAATCACTGGTATAGCAAGGCCATACTTTTTTCTATAGGTAGCGGATACACATACACACACACATACACACACACATACACACACAGACAAAGTTCCATTTCTAAATAAGTATATACATATATATATATATATATATATATATATATATATATATATATATATATATATAAAGACAGATTAAACAACGCCGGCAAGACAAACGTTTTTATAACCAATATCCATAACGATGTTGATAAAATCAGCATTCATCGATAGTTACAAGCATCTGGATTAAAAACGCAAGGCTTTATTCTTGTAGCGCAAGACCAGGTCTTTTTACTAGGAATTTTCGGGCAAATATTATACATAATTGTGTGGATCCAAAATGAAATTTCTGTGATACATGTCAGGAAAGCACAGACCATTTAATCTTGGGATGTTCTTTAGTTGCGCCAAATGTATACAAATATCGTCACGATAAAAGGTGGGGCAATATTTACACTGGACAATGTATAAAATCTTTGGCAAAGATGTTAACCAACACTGGTTACAAAAATGGAAGACATCACAATCCTATAGAATTGCACTGTCTTTACAGACAGTAAAGTTGAAGCAAACAGGCCGGACATAATTAGCAAAACTTGAAAACAAAAAAAACTTGTTTACTTATTCATATGGCTTACCCAGCGAACTATAACATAGCAACAAAGTCATTTGAAAAATTATCGAAGTATAAAGACCTGGAAATTGAAATAGGAAAATGTGAAACTTTAAAACAAGATTAGGACCAGTGATAATAGGTGCGCTTGGAATGATAAAAAAAAGGAACACAACAACGCATTAAAAATCCCAGCTTTAAAGAGCTACAAAAATGCCTTGATAAGTACAGTCCACACATGAAGAACTTTGTCCATGTTACGCTAGTGATGTTATAGAAGTTAGAAAAACAAATCATTAAATATAACCATAACAACACACCACTACCTGCCTTAGGTTTTTTGTTTTTTTACCGCAGACTTGGTCAGCATGGTGACTATAGCAGAAATCGAATAATAATAATAATAATAATAATAATAATAATAATAATAATAATAATAATAATATGTTGTGTATTCCGGATGAGAACCCGCCAAAATAATGAACAACACAAACAGATATGGAGATAGAAAGGTAGGTTATATTGAACGTAATATACAAACTGGAACGCGGGTTAGTCAATTCAGGAAGACTATTAGTAGAAATAAATATATACAAGTATTGAAGTGAACTCGGAAATAGTACGTCCGGGTAACTTATTCTATCAGAGTGGAGCTCAAAGCTAGTCTGGTCTCTGGGTAACTTCGGTATCTGTCAGAACTTTTCGATAAATGTAACAGATCTCTACAATTACTCTCCACTGTGAACTGTAACTACAACTGAGATTCCAGATTACTGGTCTCTCTATGGCAGGATTATATGTATATTCAGTCGAGTTATTACCATATACAAATAGGGGGAGATCCCACAACATAATAAAACAACAATAATCGGTCTTCAAAGGTACCTGGAAACTACAGAAGACTGGATGATGATCTGTGTCCGAGAACATTAAAGAAATAAGAAACTTTATTCAGTACTAAATGAAGCCAACAAATTCAAAAGGGAATTGTGGGTGAAGAAACGCAAATAAACAATATTACGCCTACTGCAGCGGCAAAGAACTTAAAAAAAGAAAGTCAAAGCAAATACAATGTACCAAACGCAGGAACGATGGCAAGATAAGCCTCTTCATTGTCAATACTCTGCTGGTTCCAAACAATTTTATGTAGACAAACCTCGTATCCATCATTGGTCACCTAATGCAGAACTGAAAGCTGAAAGCGAAGGTTTTATTCTTGCTGCACAGAACCAATGCTTGCTAACTAGAATTTACCAAGCACACACACACACACACACACACACACACACACACACACATACTGAAAACTAGTGTTTATGACGAATGCAAATTCTATGATAAATATCCAGAAACAATTGACCATCTTGTATCCGGCTGCACAGTGTGAGCTCCCACTGAATATAAATCTAGACATGATAGAGTGGGTCAATATCTGCATTGAAAAATATGCAACTTTCGGTAAAAGGAAACTAAAAGCAACTGGTTTTAACATCACCCAGATCCGGTTACAGAAATAGAACCTGTATCAATTTTATGGAACTTTACACTGCACACAGATAAAACAATCAGTGCTAATAGTCCAAGCATCATGATTAAAGACCACAAAAACAAAATGGGATTTCTCTATAGATTTTAATTCATCTCTAAAGATCTTCACAAATATCAAAGATTTTGAAGTGGACATCTCAAAACTGTGGCACGTGAGGACATCAGTAATTCCAGTTGTAGCTGGAGCCTTCGGATCGATTGGAACAGGTTTCGATAAATTCATTGAAGGGGTTAAATGCATATCACTCAACAGAAACTTGGTTCTAAATGAGAAGTTAAGCAGGGATTCTCCAGATAAATCAAGTGTAGAATTTGAAAAGAATTTACAGGCAAAGCATTCAGCTTTATCAGCAAAAGATGTTAACACTTCAAACTGATTGAACAAATTTAATACTCTATTACAGAGCCGCCAGTCATCACGAGAGTCAAAGTTGTTAGAGACGATGTGGCGCAAACAGAAAACAGGTAATTTGCTTCGAGGAATCGCTTACATTTATTACGAGCGGCAACGAATATGCACCTGTTATGAATAGAGCTGTCATACTAGTATAGCTGGAAACAGTGGTTCCTCTATGCTATGTCTACCAAATATGCTGGTGTGAACCATCGAAAGGATTGAGGTTTCTCCTGGTATTTTCGAGAAGAGATGAAAACTTCCATGCTGCTTTGATCCAAAAGGAAACTTCAGTGGCGCACTTTTAAATTAGACGGGTAAAGTTGAGGAGTTTCGAATTAAATCACAAAGTGAGTCTCAATCAGCAAACTGGAAACGGAAAGAAGTCTTAAGGGACTCCTGTCTAATAGTTGATTAAAACGAAATATCAATTGCTGACAGTGTGATCAGAATTACCAAGAGGGAAGTATTGCGATGTTCGACAAGAGCGAGGGGAGAAGAAACAATCAAGTAGAGAAATAAATCAAATAGAGAAGCCTGTTGCTCCGTTTTGCTAGGGAAACGAGTAGGGAAGTCCACAATTTGAGTAAATGCAGACGACAATTCTACTCCTGCAGCTTCTTCTCTCGCACTTCCCGCCTGTGGAACTCGCTCCCATATTCTTGCTTTTCTAACGGCTACAACCTCTAGGAATTTAAATGCAATGTCAATACCCATCTATTAACCACTTGACTCTAGTTCTTTCACCACCCCGTATATCCTTTCCTTTCTCTCCACCTTTGAAACTGTCATCACACCTGCATTCTCATCTTTCTATTGCTCTTTTCTAACTGGTTCTTCTTCCTCTTCACTCTCTTATAATTAATCTTTTTACACTTATGTAGCCCCCTGCACATCAGTGGCATTACCGCCTTGCTCGAGGTGATACGATTAAAAAAAAAGATTGGGCAATGGAAAATTTAATGTCTGAATACAGGCAACATTAGTGACTTTTCGAGACTCTCAAGTCTAATATACTTGTCTTGGAAAGAAGTGGATGCGATAAAAGAAAAAGAAATTAACAGAATTTAGCAACAAAAAATGAAAGTACATGAAGGGTAGTTGGGGTGCTTCTGGAGACAATTCCCTAATCATCGTATGATTATCCTAGATGTACAGACGAAGAAGACCATGAATGGGATTCCCTTTGGCAAAGAGGAACAGAGAATTCATTGGTAGCAATGGAAGAGATTATTCCAAGAGAAAATTATGCTACAGAATTTGGAACGAATACAACGATTATTAGCGAAAGAAAGGCTGGGGTGGGAGGTAGATCTTTTCTTTTTTCTTTTTTTCTTTTACTGGTTTAGTCGTATTTTTGCTTGTTGTGTTTTTTATGAGACTCGATTTGAGGAAATCCAAAATTGTCACTATCTGTCGTCAACCAATAGCAACCAGCTAGGGAATGGCATAGTGTGACCTCAGAGTTACCCACCGGAAATATATGGAAGATCACCAACCCATAGCACTACAAATATTATGCGACCGTTGATCAGGACAACATCTCTAAGCACTACCAAAGAGTTTAGGCTCTGAATGAATCAGCAGCCAGCAAACTACCAATATGCTACCCTCACAATGAAATTTCAATGCCGTTGGCCAGGCTAACCACCAAAATGTTAAAACAAAGAATTCATCATGGTCAAAGAAACGCTAAACCATATCCCGAATAGCAAACAAGAGATGAAACTCTTCTGTTCAATAGAGATGAAAGAATTTTGGACCGGACGATGGATGAGCCTACCTACTTCTATTAACCTGTTAAAAAATAAATTAAGTTTTAATTTATAAACCTCAAAAAAAGTAGGCTCGCTATTTTCTTTTATTTCTTTTCCTCGGCTCAAAAGCTAATTTCTGTAAAAACCAGATTTTCATTAGTCCCAAAAAACATTTCACATCGGCTCGCGAAATTCTTTTCGTCTTGTTCTCAGATTGCCAGCCAATATCTGTGAAGTCGAAGTTTTCAATGGCCAAAAAAATATTCACATAAACTCGTGAAATCCTTACCGTCATTTTCCTAATCTTGTCTTAATTTGAAAAAAAGTGACTGGGGGAAATTACTATTTCATACTCATGAAGAAGTAGAGAAATGGTTAATGTTTATTAAATTGGCCTTGTGTCAAACATAACCAAACTCACAAGATTTCTTTGCTATCATCAGAAGTTTATAAATTAGAATGTGTGAAAGAATAAAAGTATACCTTTTGAATGTTAAAAAACAGAAATGTATTAATAAAAAGAGTAACATGAATTGGTAGAAGTTAATGTTTATTAAAAAATAGTAAGAGTATCAAGAGTTCGTAGTTGTAACTTGTGTAGCTGTAGGCAGGAACGTATGTATATATGTATGAACGTTTGTTAGGTAGGAGTGTCTTTGAAGTTATCGCTCAGGGTGAATGGTGAAAATGAAAGAGGTGAGAGAGACAATAATAGCAATCCCTTGACGTTTGTCAAGGGTACGTGTGAATTACGCTCGTCTCATTTCTTTCTGGCGACAGGCGAAACTTGCCCGTTTTTTATTTATTTTGTGGGAGCTCCAGAAGGTTATTTGGGAATTCACTCCCGGATGTGATTCTGGCCTTTCTATTTTGTTTTTAGATATTTCCTAGTTTTCTATTGGCCAAAAAACATTTCGTATCGAGGTGTGAAATTTCACAAATTTTGTGTGTGCTAAGCAAAGGTTTGTAAATTCGAGTACATTTGTTTATTTCTAACAAAATCAATGAGTTAGTGGTTAGCATTTGAATTTTTAAATTTAGAACTTGTTTTGTTCACTACAATTTCTAACGTCTCCGACCTGAACTCTGAAATGTAATTCACAAATTAAATCTTAACAATTTCAAGACCGTTGTTTTTTCCTGTATAGCCCCAGGAAGTTCACTTTTTTCCTTACACTTGGCTAACACTACACAGTAGCCGGCTACCTTGAGTGGCTCTTGTGTTTTTTGTTGGCTCAACGTTAGTAAAATAAAATCTAAAACCAAATTATCTAATTATTTTAAGTTGACATTAATGATAATTTTAAAATTTTAATGTTTTTTTAACTAGAATTAATATTTTATTAAATAATAATAATCCTGTTCACTGATAATTTTATTCCAAGCATCTCTTAAAAATTAATGGCTTTTTATGTATATACAAATTTTATTGAATGTAAAATTGGTGATAACAACGTTAAGGAATAGTCAGTTAAACAAGCCCAATGGTTATTTACTAAGCTTCGCTTGACATATATGTGACATACGGGGAAAAAGTTAACGAGTAACAAATAAATTACGTTAGTGAGACAATTAAAAGACTATATATACTTCCACTAAATCGCTGAAAAAACAGCATAGCATGAAGAAAGAATGCTCCACACTTAATTAAAACGAACTTTTTTCATCAAAATGTTTATGCTATTATTACGAGGAAAGATTAAAATATTTTTCAATTATTTTTTTAAAATTTCAAATCCCTTCTCACTTTCGAAATGTTGGTAAAAATCTCATTTTGATTTTAGTTAGCGGGTAACCAAATCGTTCCGAATGTTTACAATAGAAAACATAATATTACATAACGCAGTTTTTTTTTTTTCCTGTGACAAATACATTAATTTAAAAGATTCTTGCACAAATCAAATAATTGTCGGATTTTAAAGAAACTTTCAGGACTTATTCACAAACGAAATATTTTTTTGTATCTGTTACCTCCCACTCCACGTAAATTCATGAAATTTTAAGAAATTAAATTTTGTTGTGAATGTTTTTTTATTAGTTAAACGCAGAATTCATTGGGGAATGTAAATCAGCTATTATTTTTTTCAAACATTTTGCCTTTATTTCCGAAAATCTGCTCCCAATGATAAAATCAAAAAAGGCAATAAAACTATGACATTATTTAATTTGATAAACTTTTAATTGCTTTAATAAATAATATAAATTAAGGACATTATAGTCTAAAGAAAAACATTTTTTCGAACGATAATGAAATTTTAAAAGAAGTGTTTTCATTTCTTTATTATAATAATTTATAAAGTCTCAAAAATATTTTTAAAATACTTCAAGATTTGTTGTGGTTAGCTTATAAACTTATTCAGTGAAGATTATATTTACTCATCTAAAATTGAAACGTTTAATACAAATTATCGTGCCTTCGTATTTTTAAAATAGTTTTAATTTTTTTTTTTGTATGTGTATTTGAAGTTTTATTTGTACTGTAATTTCTATGTGTATAATAAAAAGGTCAAGTGTTTCAGGGTTTCTTCCCCTTACATAAAAAATTTTTACAATTATGTCACTTGTGAACGCCATACACTTATCATCTCGCATCTCAACCTTTTAACACATTTGAAATACGGTGGAAAGGTTAGAAAGTTTAATCTGTATTTAAGAAACAGTTTTATTCTAAATTTTATGCTATAAATAAGTAATACTTGTGTAAATCAAATTAATTTAACATTAAATTTACTAATTTTCTAAAAATAATGTGTCACTGATATATATTTTAATTTCGCATGATTTTTAAAACCGAGAATTAATTTTTGTTTACAATTGTGTTGATCACCTAAAAAATGGCCGAAAAATTGAAAGATTAAAAAAATTGGAAACTTTTAGATTCCCATTAAATATAATTTTGGTTTGAAAAACACCAAACTAGTTTGCTTACTGAAAATAGTAAATTTGATGATTTTGCTTTCAAGTAAAACTAAAATAAAAGTTTTAAGAAAACTTCTTTATTCTTAAAAATTAACTTTGAAAGTTAGTTATCGAAAATGAATGGAGGTATCTAATTAAAAATAACCATAATAAAAATTAAAAAAGAAACACACAAAAACCATAGAAAGAACGTGGGGGGTGGGTAGTAAGTAAAAAAAAAAGAGATAAATGAGAAAAAGAGATAAAAACAAGAGATGGGAGGTTAAAAAAAAAGAAGAAGCTTTCTATGCGTCAATGTTAGGAGTGAAAGAAATGTGGCGCAGAGAAGAGTGCACCAATCAATAATCAGTTTGAGTGCATTTTTGACCCGGCGTCTGCATTTTAAGGGGGAAAAAAGCAGCAGGTTAAATGAAGAAAAATGACAAACATGCAGAATATTGCAATTCTATTTTAACTTTTTCTGCGTCGCTCATTATTGCTATGATAAATAATATTGAACAACTTAGCAAGAAAGATATCTAAACTTATTTATAAATGGAACTTTGTCTCTGTGTGTGTATGTGTCTGTGTGTGTGTGTATGTGTGTGTGTGTGTGTGTCCGTTACCCATAGACTCCGAAACGGCTGAACCGATTTTCTTGAAAATTTACACAGTTGTACTATAAGTGTTCTTAACTAGGTTTTGTGTCAAGGTACCCCCGATAAATATCGAAAATCGATAATCGAAAAAATGGGGTTATAGAAGAAGTGGTCCGATTTTAATCAAATTTCATACATTAATAGACAAAGACATAAGAAACAATATTCAGAAGTTTCAAGGTCGCAGTTCTTACAATAGTGCAGAAAATCGATAATATATATATATATAAGGCAAGTTTGTTTATCTGTCTGTATGTCTTTCATACAAATCCACAATCTTTATCCGATTTTCGCCAAACTTTACACAAATATTCTTTAGGCTGAGTCTGAGCTCCAGGAGCATGAATTAGTTTTAAAGCTTTCATTATACCCGAGCAACGCCGGGCTATACTGCTAGTGAAATAAAAAACTGGAAAATTCTTCATGAATGTAATTTCACCTGATTTACTTTAAACAGACTTTCTAGCATAAAATCCAACTTACAAAAGGTCAGACAATTGGTACTTCCCTGATATTATTTATTTTTTCCGTTTGAAAATACAAGTTGGGCGTGCGTTGTAGTGCAGTGGATATCGGTTCGAAATAAGAAATCGAGGGCCGAGTTCGAATTCAAGTTAAATCCGTTGCATTCACTTACGCGCAAATACCCTTGGGAGAGGTATTAATACGCCTCTTCTCCCTCCAGCTATGGATTAAATACCAGAAAGACTGGATTCTATAGACTTGGTTGGCAATTAGTCTACCGCAAAAAGTAATGGTATTATTGCCGGAAAATCTTCTGCCCAGTTTCTTTCAAGATATGATCGCCCACGCGTGTATCACGTATGGCATTTAACTGACAGGTTACCCATTCGTCTAATTCTAGTCACGCAAGCAATTTGGAGTGAACTCGGTCCTTGTTGAATGCTCTACAAATGCGGCCTTGTGCTATACTCTGTTGAGTCCAGCTAAGTTAAGGGTATGTTTTTTTTCGTTTTTTTTTTTTTTTTCGTTCTTGCTGATGATTGTTTGTTTTTTCAATTTCTTCTTTTTTTTTTTAATCAATTCATGCGAGGCAAGGTGATAATGCCACTAAGATGCTTGGTGTTACGGGGGGTGAACGATAATGAAATGGCTTTAGAATCCTAAACAGGAAACAAAGGGTAAGCCTCTACTCCCTTCTAAAAGACCGGAGAAAAGTGTAAACCAAACGACAGGCGAACCTATCTATTCCTATTGAGGAGAAAAAAGAAATAAATAGTACATAAAATTTCAGATTTCGGGCAGAAACGTTAGAAGTATAGAACTGAAGTAGACTTTTGAAGAAACCGGAAACCTAATCCTAAACAGGAAACAAGGATTAAATCCTATCGAGGAAAATGAAGTCTTTATAATTTTCAAAGAGATGTTAAATGTTACACATCACTTCATTTAAGGTTTTCATCAATTTAACTATCATGAAATTGAACATGCATATAGTTTTAGAGAGAACGTCCCAAAAATTGATAACAACTTATATTAAAATAGAAAAAAAAATTCCACACACATACACACAAATACTTACATCTCTGGAACCCCGTTGAAAATTGTGGGAAAATTCATTAAGTTAAATAATATCCCTAAAACTCAAAATTCAATCATTTTTGTGCACAAAATCGGCTCCCGATTTGAATTTCCACATTCACATTTATTAACCAATCAGCGACGTTATTTCAGTTTTGGGAAACACCTTCAAATTTCAAACGATCATATGTTGTCTACTACAAAATTTGATTAATCCTTACTGTAGAAAATGATCAACAATATTTTCCCTCTCAGAAATAGATATTTAAAAGTGTGAACAAATATCTAACCAATAAAACTTCTAAGTTTAGTCATTCTAACATTTAGATTTCTTCATAACAACAAAAATGGAAATAACAAAACAAGTTTTATTTATTACCTGGTTGTTACGTGATGTTTGAGTTTGAGTTTTGTTTAACGTCATATCAACCTCTGTGGATTATTTAATGCCAAAAAGACGGGGTTTTAAAGTATTTTTTAATGTTCGGTTATAGTGAGAAGGTTGATTTAGTCAAACTGAAAATGTCTTCTAGTTTTGTATTCAAAAATGTTTTGCTAAGAATTATTTTTTTCTTCAAAAATGTCTTGTTGGTAATAATTTTCTTTCAAAAACATTTTTTTTTATAAAAGTCTGTTTTTAAGTATATAGTTTGGAGTTTTGTTTAACGTCATATCAACCTCTGTGGGTTATTTAATACCAAAAAGATAGGGTTTTAAGTTTTTTTTTAATGTTCGGTTATTGTGAAAAGGTTGATTTAGTCAGATTTTAATGAATTTGTTTTGTTTTTATTCTTTGTTTTAGAAAATTGTAAATGTCCTCCAGCCTTGTATCCAAAAATGTTTTGCTGAGAATAATTTTTTTTCTTCAAAAATGTATTATTGGTAATATTTTTCTTTCAAAAATGTATATATTTCTATAAAAGTCTATTTTTTATACTTTCATGGTGTTTTGACCCCAGTTTGGGGGTTAACTATTTGCCCATAGCTGGGACCCTAACAGGTGCAACCACTCCGGGTCAGAAGGGACCTGGGAACAACAGCAATTAAGAGCTAGTTCTATGCTCCTCATAACCTCCCAATTAGAGGCCTTGCTGCCGGATGCAGTTTACCGTCATACCGAGGACCACGTGATACAATAATACCTTGTAAAATCGTGATTTTGGTGTTAATGTAGATCAAATATGAATCGGAATAATAAGATAAAACAATGAATTCTATGTATACAATCTTCTGGGTATTATTTTTTTATAGACATGTGCAATGCGTGTCCAGATTATTTACTTAGAAAATACAAGATATGTTGAGTACTAAAAGAAAAATGTTACTATTATGGGCAAAAAACAAAGAGAACGAGATGAAATTTTCGTTGACGCATATGTTAACAACCTGTCTGTATGAACTGCTTGTCCGATAATAAGAATGTCAAGTGTTTGTCAGTGTAAAGGAGAAAAGTGGGGTCGATTCTTCTTTATTTAGGATGAGTGAATTAATGTTGATTATAATTGGTGTAATTATTTTATTATAATTACTCATTTTTACACTATAATTAATTTTTAATTTATTTTTATAAACAATATAATTAATTTTATATTTACGTATTTCTTTATGGACTTTATATCTTCATTGGTGTAACAATGTTGCTTAATTTACTGAGATTATTTAAGGTTGAAATATAGTTAAAATTGTCCTTTGGTAGTAACGGGCAAGAAAGGTAATTTTAAATCAGTTACCTTCAAAATTCATCGCGGAAATTTGACATTTAAAGGTTAAAAAAAATTAAATATGCAAAAATCCTTATTTTATGGTCATTTTTTTCCACTAATCGAAAGAATAGAAAGGTTCTAATGTAAATATTATGTCTGTCTTTTAAAGAGAAGTGGATATATTTGCGTTTAAGCATGTTGTTTACTTTGTGTAACTATAAACATGAAATATTACGTGTAAAAACGAGTCGATTTTAACGATCTTCCAAAATTCATCTAATTATTGAAGTTTCATAAACTTTTTGGCATTCCTGTAGAAAAAGAGTTTTTAAGCAGTTTCTCTGCATAATTTTAAAGAAAAATATTTTTTTCATCTTATTGCACTCTCTTTTTTGATTTGATGATTTTCAATTGAGTATCGAGGTGTTGTGGTACAGTGGATATCGCAAATAAGAAAAATCATGGAGTCGAGTTCGAATTCCAGTTGAATTCCTCGCGTTCACTTACGCACAAATACCATTGGAAAAGGTATTAATCCGTCTCTTCCCTCCAGTTATGGGTTAAATAATAAGACAGACTGGGTTCTATATCCTTGGCTGGCAACCAGTCTACCGCAGAAAGCAATGGCAACCTACTGCGGAATAATCTTCTGCCCAGTCAGTCATGTCTCTCTCGAGACATGATCGCCCAAAACGTGTATCACGTATGGCACTTAACTAACTGACTGAATATAATAGTTGGAAACATAATTAAAACTTTTACTGGGAATAAAGTGGGGGATCGGTTTTCTTTTGTTATGTAGTAATAAACTGATCCCCCACTAATTATACTTAATATAATAATGTAATATAATCTATCTCTTCTTCCTTCAGCTATGAGTTGAATGGCAAGACAAATTGGGTTCTGTAGCCATGGCTAGCAACCAGTCTACCGCAGAAAGCAATGGCAACCTTCCTCGGGATAATCTTCTGCCCAGTCAGTCATGTCTCAAAAGAGACATGATTGCCCAAAGCGTGTATCACGTATGGCACTTAACTGACTGAATAAGTATCAACATACACAAAATAAGCAGACAAAGACATATAATTATAAGAGGCCATATATGCACACAATAATAACACAAGTTAAAAATTAAAATAGCCAAAATGAATAGGAGAAACATATAAAAAAATGTAAAAAGAAATAAGGGCTATAAATATATAAGGGCTATAAATATATAAGGGCTATAAATATACTTACAGTCACAAAAATTTGGAAATCACAAATTAATTATTAAAAATTAAAGATTCACAAGAAAAAATATACAAAAATAAGAAAAGATTCCTAAAGAAAAAGAATAAAAAATAAAGATAAAGACAATTTTTCTAAAATACAAAACAAAAAGAAAAATTAAAAAGGAATTCCAGACAAAAACAAAATGTATTGAGCGCTTTTAAAAACAAAACGAGACGAATTGTGGATTTTTACTCTGTTTGTTATTACTCTTTTATATATATATATATATATATATATATATATATATATATATATATATATATATTGTAATGGTTGTTACAATGGTTTATAAAAGCATAGTATAAAAGTGTTCTAACAAGAGATGGAAAGTGCGACACAGAGATCCGAAGGCGAATTGACATGGCAAAGGACGCGTTCCAGAAGCTGAGTAAAGTACTAACACACAGGAAAATTTCACGAGAAACAAAGAAAAGAATGCTGGATTGCTATGTGATGTCAGTTCTTCAATACGGCAGTGAATGCTGGACAATATCATCGAAAATGAGGACAAAATTTGAAGCAGCGGAAATGTGGTTCTACAAGGATGCTGCGAATATCGTAGACTGAGCATACGATGAGGTGTTGGAAAGAATGGCAACAAAAAGGAAATTAATACTGAGCATCAGGAAGAGACAATTGAAGTTCCTGTAACATGCAATAAGGAAGGAGAGCTTGGAGAACCTGATACTGACAGGCCAGAAGGAAAAAGAGACAGAGGAAGGCAGCGGATAACATATTTGCAGGGCCTGATCAGGTGGATGACGGAACGGAGGTTTCGAGGTGTAACAGGAGCAAACATACTAAGAGCCACAAGGGATAGGTAGACGTGGAGAACCATGATCGCCTACGTCCTGAAGGGACAGGGCACATAGAAGAAGAAGAATAAGAATCACTACACAAAAAATTTCTTGTTTCGGATCTACGTTTGCTCCTCATCTGGTGATAAGCTGAAATGAAAAATAAATGGTGAAAACGAATTATTTTTGGTAAAATGTTATGAAAGTGAATGTGGTGGGGGCTTAGTACGAGTTAGCCGCCAACAATGGCGAACTATTGAACCGTAGAGACGAATTAGCAGTGTTATGTAAACATCGAAAATATTTTTCGTTAAAATTTAATTAACCAAAAAAATACCTCATTCACATAAAATAATCCCCCACCAAAAAAGTAATTAATACCCATGTTTAATCCTCAAAATAAAAAAAAACGAACATTGTATAAATAAAAGAAAATAAACTCACACAACATTAATAGCGACTTTATTCCATCCACTCATAGATAGTAGTAAAATAAAAAGTATCTTCTTCTTCTTCTTCTATGTTCCCTGTCCCTTCAGGCTATCATGGCTCTCCACGTCTCCCTATCCCTTGTGGCTCTTAGTATGTTTGAGCCTGTTGCTCCTGGCAACCCCCGTTCCGTAATCTACCTGATCAGACCCTGCAAATATGTTATCCGCTGCCTTCCTCTGTCTCTCCTTCCTTCTATCTGACCAGTCAGTATCAGGTTCTCCAGACTCTCTTTCCTCCTTGCATGTCCCAGGAACTTCAGTTGTCTATTCCTGATGCATCAATTTCCTTTTTGTTGCCATTCTTTCCAACACCTCCTCGTTGCTTGCAAAAGAACCACATTTCGGCCGCCTCCAGTTTTGTCCTCATTTTCGATGATATTGTCCAGCATTCGCTGCCGTATTGAAGAACTGACATCACGTAGCAGTCTAGCACTCTTTTCTTCGTTTCTATTGAGATTTTCATGTGTTAGTATTTTGCTCATCTTCTGGAACGCGTCCTTTGCCATGCCAATTCGCCTTCGGATCTCCGTGTCGCACTTTCCATCTTCTGTTAGAACACTTCCTAGGTATTTAAATTTTTTTACTTGCTTGATTCTGTTATCCCCCACCTATATTTGGCATTTTGGATTGTATCTTTTGCTGATGACCATGCACTCAGTTTTCTTAAAGTTTATTTGTAGTCCCTTCTTGTCACTCTCCACTGCTACTTTCTGTATGAGGTCTTGTAGTTTCCTTTCCGTGTCCGCAATCAGCACTGTATCGTCCGCATACCTTATGTTGTTCAGGTTGTGGCCTCCGATAACAAATCCTGGCGTGTCATCTAGGGTCCTCAAAATATTCTCGCTGTATAGGTTGAACAAATCCGGTGAAAAGACACATCCTTGTCTTACGCCTTTTTCTATCTTTGTGTATCTACTGAGGTCGTTACCTGTCCGTATGCAGGCCGTTTGCTGCCAGTAGAGATTCTTGATTATTCTTATGTCTTTGCTGAAAATGTCGAGGCTGCCTAGCATCACTCTTTCTTAAAAAACCTTACATCCCAATATAAGAATTACCCAGACAAAACTAAAAAGTGACTTGTCCAAAACTAAGCTACTCCGCACCCATCTCCTAACCCAAGCCTATATCACTATGGCTACAAACTGCCGGCTAAATCGTACTAAACTCCCACCCCACATTTACTTACAT
Source organism: Ascarosepion bandense (assembly GCA_037127315.1). Lineage (NCBI taxonomy): Eukaryota > Metazoa > Mollusca > Cephalopoda > Sepiida > Sepiidae > Ascarosepion > Ascarosepion bandense. Next base: position 1,055,412 of record JBBBDQ010001487.1, read on the forward strand.
ATCATATTACCAAAAATAAATCGTTTTAGCCATCTATTTTTCATTTCAGCTTATCACCAGATGAGGAGCAAACGTAGATCCGAAACGCGAAAATTTTTGTGTAGTGATACTATGCTTTTATAAACCATTGTAACAACTATTACAATATAAAGCTCTACGTTTTATCGAGCACTCTTTATAAAAGTAAATGCATGAACAGTAGGTTTAAAACCTATGTGTTCCATCACTTTCTTACAATATATATATGTATATATATTTATATATGAAATGATTTGTTTGAACATTTTTTTATCGATACTCGTATTTAAATAGGTATTCTGTTTTTAATTAAACATATATTTATATCTACTGTCCTGATTATTTACGATAAATTTTTATTAGGAAAATGTGTGTCATTCGGCAGGATTCGGACCTGGGACCCCTATCCACATAGGGGAAGCTACCATGTGATCTGGCACGTCTTATATATATATATATATATATATATATATATATATATATATATATATGACTCTTGACAAAATCAGGGGAAATAACCTGTAAGTAAACAGTTAATAATCCTTTCAAATATTTTACCGTCAGGGGTGCATTTGTTTTGGAATACTTTACTAATGAATTTGAATATTAGAATTTCAGTATAATATAGGCCCTGTAGCAGATAAGAAATTAATTAAAATCAACCTTCTTCACTTTTGCAAAAATTCACAATGACGTGTGAAAAATCATATTCTTAATCCTGACTGGTTAACAAATCGAGAAATTCAAAATACGTTAGAGAAACGGTTTGTCCACAGCTAAAGAAAAAAATCATTCTGGGAGCCACCACACGTGACTGGATTAATTATTTAAGGATGGCCTCTAACTGGTCACACTGGTCAGTCAGGGGAAGCGATTAGCTGACACACATCTAAAATGTAACCAACTTCAAATCGACCCGGAGATAAGGTCAGGTAGCGCCTTGTTCTCTTTCTCCTTTCAACAATTACTACAACAAACAATTTCTTCAACTCTCGATACCCTTAACTTTATCATTGAACATGAACTCTTCGCTTAACCTTTTAAAAATGTTTCTAATTGAACATTAACTTCTACAACTGTTATTCTTTCCTTTTAATAATTTTCTATTTTAACATTGAAAATGTATATTTTATTATTTCATTCTTCTACACTAATCCAGACATTCCAACTGACAAGCAACCTTCTGATAATTCTGATGATAATTCTGTATAAATCCTGTAAGCTCTAGGGATTTCAGAATCAAAGAAACATTAACCAGCTTCCTACGCTACAGCTTTTCATTCTAGACACATTTTTAAAAATATTTCATTTGCTAATTATATAAATTAGATGAGTTTCAAAATCATGAAAAATTTTAGTCAAAGTGTTTCATGTTTTTCACCAAAAAGCATCATCTAAAAATATTTTTTTATAAACACAGGAGTGAACATACGTAATGAATGGACACTAAACTTTTATTAGCCCAGGTTCTTCATAAGGCCTGAATCTTGTCATGATTATACGGACGTACTTTCTTTAGATTAAACTAATTTAGTAGATGTGAAGGACTTATACCTGTGCTTTATTGATTATATGAAGGCGTTTGACAAAATACGCCACAAAGAACTGACAGCAAACCGCTTGCATACGGACAGGTAATGAATTGGGTAGATATACAAAGATAGAAAGGGGCGTAAGACAAGGATGTGTCTTTTCACCGGATCTGTTCAACTTGTACAGCGAGAATATTTTGAGGACCCTAGAAGTTATGCCTGGATTCGTAATCGGAGACCACAATTTAAACAACCTAAGGTACGCAGATGATACAGTGCTGATAGCAGACACAGAAAAAAAAACTACAAGACCTCCTACAGAAGGTAGCTGAAGAAAGTAACAAGAAAGGACTAGAAACAAAATGCACGAAAACCGAATGCATGGTCATCAGTAAAAAGGGCAGCCCAAAATGCCAAATACAGGTCGGGATACTAGAATCAAGCAGGTAAAAAATTTAAATACCTGGGAAGCATAATAACAGAAAACGTAAAGTGCGACACAGAGATCCGAAGGCGAATTGGCATGGCGAAGGAAGCATTCCAGAAGTTGAATAAGGTTTTAAGAAACAGGACAATTTCGCTAGAAACAAGGAAGAGAGTACTGGATTGCTACGTGCTGTCTGTCCTTCAATACGGCAGTGAATGCTGGACAATATCATCAGAGATGAAGGAAAAACTTGAAGCAACTGAAATGTGATTCTACAGAAGGATGCTGTGAATATCATGGATCGAGCATGTGAGCAATGACGAGGTCTTGGAAATGATGTAAACAAAAAGGAAATTAATACTTAGCATCAGAAAGAGACAGCTGAAGTTCCTGGGACACACAATGAGGAAAGAGGGGTTAGAGAATCTGATACTAACAGGTCATATAGAAGCAAAAAGAGACAGAGGAAAGCAACGGATAACATATTTGAAGGACCTAATCAGGTGGATGACGGGACGAGGATTTCATGGTGTAACAGGAGAAAACGTGCTCTGAGCCACCAGGGATAAGGAAACGTGGAAAGCCATGATCGCCTACGTCCTGAAGGGACAGGGCACATAGAAGAAGAAGTAGATGTGACATTGATTTCTCATGTCTGCACGCAAATCAATAGAATATTTTGCCCTTCCGAGTAAAACTCGAATACTTCACTTGTGTATATGCTATAAGTTTCTTTGTTACTTTCCGTCTTAATTTAGGCACTGAGAAATTATCATTACTTGCTGCACTCATAAACCTCTTGGGTTTCTTTTACAAGTAGCTCATGATACAAAATATTAATATTATAAATTTTACTATGAATTACGCATATTTTAATTTATATTTGCTATGAAAGTTATTGCGATAATTATGATTACTTATATAATACAATTGGGCCCAGCTTCAACCTTTGTATATTGTACCCAAGTTGAAAAAGAAATCAGTTGCACACCCTCCATTATTGTCTAATTCCGATATTAGTTTATTTTAAAGACGACAACACTGTCATTTGCTCTATTTTCAATTTCTATTTATTTATTTATTGGTGTATGTGTGTCTCTTGAAATGTCACCAATTGTGAGAAGCTGACTAAGACGGCGACAAAGAAAAAAGAATGTGGTTGTTGGTGTGAGGGAATATGATGTCAGCACAGGCTGACATATCCTGATGGTGGTCATCTCAACTGACACTCAAGCATCAAAGAACTTAACTCCACCAATTCCTAGTTAATGTTTCCTTACAGACAGCTCCCTAATTACAGTAAAGAGGACTAATACTGATTTTTTTTTTTTTTTATAAGCGTTTCACCCCGAGCAAGGCATGTCACTGCCACTACTGTGCAGGGGGCTACGTAGAGTGGAGAAAGGCTGGTTAAATATAGGAAATAACAGAGGGTGGGTGATAGGCGGGTGAGGATACCGAGAATGAGGGTTGGGTAGATGAGAGTGTTGTGAGAATAGTTGGGAGTTAGTGTGATAGGAGGTGTCTATTGACCCTACATTTAAACACCTGGAGATTGTAACTGTCGGGAAAGCAGACTTGTGGAAGGGAGTTCCACAGGCGGGAAGCGCGAGAAAAGAAGCTGTTGGAGTAGAATTTACGGTTACATCTTATTTGTTTAACTGTAAAAGGGTGGGACCTAGTTGCTAATCTAGTATCTCGTGTAAATTCGTGCTTAGGCGGAACCAGTGATCTAAGCTCATCGGAGCAGAAGCCATGAAAGTACTTGTAGAAGAGGCACAGGGAAGCTACATCACGCCGGTGTGAGAGCGGCTGCAGCCGGTCTGCCAAGTCAGTATCAACCACGTTACAGATCCTCCTTTGTATTTTGTCAAGAAGCCCAAGGAGAGCAGCAGGGGCACCCGACCAGATATAGCAGCAATATTCAATACACAACAATAGTTCTTCTTCTTCGTGTGCCATGTCTCTTAAGGTCATAGGCGATCATGGACTTCCACTTTGCTTTCTCTCTTTTGCCTCTCAATATTTTTCTTCTTGGTATCTCACTCAAGCCCCGCTCCGCGATCCATATGGTCAAGAATATCAAGTATAACTTGCGCTGTTTTCCCTTGTCTCTCTTTCTTTCTATCCATCCTGTAAATATTAAATTCTCCAAACCCTCCTTCCTCATTACGTGTCCCAGGAACCTCATCTGTCTCTTCCTGGTGTTAAGTGTGAGTTTTCTTTTCATTTGCATTCTCTCCAACACCTCATTGTTGCTCACGTTCTCAGTCCATGGTATCCTCAACATCCTTCTGTAGAATTGTTTCGCTGTATAAGTTGAATAGATCTGGTGAGACAACACATCCTTGTCTTAAGCCATTTTTATTTTTGTATACCTGCTGAATTCATTTCCTATTCGTATGCAAGCATTTTTCTGCTAATATAGATTCTTGATTATCTTAATGTCTTTTCCAAAAGTATCGAAGTTGTCGGGCATCTCTATTAAATCTTTGTGACTTACTTGGTCAAATGCCTTTGCGTAATTTATAAAGCACAGTTAAAGGTCTTTCTACATTTGTATTGCTTTTTCAGATAGCATTCTAAGCATGATTATAGAATTCCTCGTTCTAGTATCTTTAACGATGCCACACTGTTTTTGTCCCATCTCTGGACTGCTTCTGCTGCCTGCTCTGTTCATCAGAATCCGGATGAGGAGTTTTGTTATGTGGTTCATTAAGCTGATTGTTCGGTGGCGTTCACATTCCTTTGCATCTGGCTTTTTAGGTCGTGCTACAAAAATTGATCTGCTTATGTCTTCCGGTATATTGCCACTGTTGTAGATTTCGTTCATAATTTTTTGTTGTTATGCTGTCTACGCCAAAGCCGTCTAAGAACGGTCAGTATCTTTTACAATACCGTCCGGTTCTGTTACTTTGTTTCTGTTCAATTTGGCCATTACCGATTCCACTTCGGTTTCCAATACGTCTGGTCCGTCTACATTGTAGTGTATTGCTCTCTCTCTCTCTCTCTCTCTCTATATATATATATATATATATATATATATATATTGATGCATGTTTCATTAAATACTATACACAAGTTTTATCGACTTATTTTATGTCATTTTTTTCATATCGTCTAATAAGCTTAATAGCATTATCGTTGAAAGAGGAAAGAAAATCACAATATTGATACATGCTTTTCTTTAATCCTTTCTGGGCTTTCGACTTACATCAGCTATTATCAAAGATGACAATTGTATAAGTTGTATTAAGCAGTTCGCAGACGAACGATAATAGTAGTTATCTATTTTGTTCGTATGAAAGATTGGCCAACACGTGCGTACGTGCGTGCGTGCGTGCGTGCGTGTGTGCTGGAAGCGAAAATCGCACTATAGCTTTTAGTGTCTCAGATGACAACGCGAGAGTGGGAGCGAGAAGTATTAAATATGGAAAGCCATTGGAATAACCAATCGCTTCTTTTTATAGGCATTTGAGAATGCTTGTGAGGATTTCGTAGTTAATTTTGTTCTGGTTAGGTTCCAAATGTTTTTATGTATATGGCTTCTAGTATTTTTAGTTTTTGTTTATTGTTTTCATGTTTAAGTATGGTTGTGTTTTCGACAAGGATTTCGCGGAATTGTGTATGTGGCCTGGTATGTTGTTTTAGATGTCGAAAGATGTTAGAATTGTCCTTTAAATGTAGTGTCAAACGTCGTGATATATATATCGTTTGTTTTATTAATTTGGTTGACTGGATAAATTTGTTTTACAGTTATATAGAGGGAAATTCCTGTAATTACTATTTCAGTTAAATAAATATCAATGAATATCATGTGTAAGCATACTAAGAATTCGTCCCGGACCTTACCAACTTTAATAAAATAAATTTCAAAAACATAATTTTTTCAGAGTTGCTGTTTTGTGTAATTTAATAAAATCCATTTGTTTACTTTGCTTACTGAATTTTTTTTTTTTTTTTTACAATTCACTTGTAATTATTCAGCATAAATTTGGAATTCATCTCGTTTGATAGATAGCCAGCTAGAAAGAAAGAAATTGAGATAGATAGATAGATAGATAGATAGATAGATAGATAGATAGATAGATAGATAGATCTGAACAGACTGAGATAGATAGATAGATAGATAGATAGATAGATAGATAGATATGAACAGACTGATATAGATAGATAGATAGATAGATAGATAGATAGACAGATAGATAGATAGATAGATAGAATTCATCTCGTTTGATAGATAGCCAGCTAGAAAGAAAGAAATTGAGATAGATAGATAGATAGATAGATAGATAGATAGATAGATAGATAGATAGATCTGAACAGACTGAGATAGATAGATAGATAGATAGATAGATAGATAGATAGATAGATAGATAGGAACGATGTGGTACATATAGTGTTAAATCAAATGAATTTGGTTGCGAGGTTAATACATTAATCTTTTAAATAAAAAAAAAACCCATGCGTATGTGCGCCTCGCCCCTAAAGTAGAAAAAGAAGGGAAATTAATCAATACAGACTGACATTCACCCAGACCGCTCGACTCGTGTTTCACCTTGGAGTACGTGACAGTTAATCACGTCGGCTATGAAAACATTTTAACGAAACCTACAGGACATTCAAAAGGCCTAATTAAGTCGGTGGCTTTGTGTTCTTTTCCCGAATAATCGTGTCTTATTTTACCGTTTCTTGCAACTACTCGGTGCTTCATCATCATCATCATCATCATCATCATTATTATTATTATTATTATTATTATTATTATTATTATTGTCATTTTCATCATAATTCGATTTCTGCTATAGTCCCACTACCTACCGGCAGATAGCGGTGTGTTGTTATGGCTATCTTTCATGAACAGAGTTCTTCTTAGTGTGTGAGCTGTACTTATCAAGACATTATTATTATTATTATTATTATTATTGTTGTTGTTGTTGTTGTTGTTGTTGTTTTCATCATAATTCGATTTCTGCTATAATCCCACTACCTACCAAGTTAGTGGAAATACCTAAGGCAGGTCCTGGTGTGTTGTTTTGGCTCCATTTTATGTTTTTTTTTCTTTTTTGTTTTTTGTTTTTTTTTATCTCTCCTAGCGTTACATAGAGAAAGTTTTCCTTAGTGTGTGAGCTGACAAGACAATTTTTTGTATATCTCTTAAGTTGAGGTTTCCAGGGATTCTTTCAATCTGTTGTGTTGTTCCATTTTTTTATCATTCCAAGTGCACCTACTACCACTGGCACGATTTTTGTTTTCAATTTCCACATTCTTTCTATTTCAATTTCCAGGTCTTTATATTGTGACAGTTTTTCAAATTCTTTGGTTACTATGTTACAATCCGTTGGACAAGCAATATCAATTAGTAGGCAATGTTTTCTTTCTAGTTTTTAACAATAATATCCGGCCTATTTGCTTCAATTTTTCTGTCTGTGTAGATGGTGTAATCCCATAGAATGGTGACATCTTCTATTTCTGTAACCGGTGCTGGGTGATGTTCATACCAGTGTTTGTTTACATATTTTTCACAGTGTTTGCACATTGTCCAGTGTAAAAATTGTCCCACTTTATCGTGACGATTTTTATATTCATTTGGGGCAAATACAGAACACGCTGAGATTAGATGGTCTATTGTTTCTTGGTATTTATCACAGAACCTGCATTTTGGATCCACAGTATTATGTATAATATTTGCCTGAATGTTTCTAGTGAAAAGACTTTGGTCTTGCGCGGCAAGAATAAAGTCTTCAGTCTCAGACTTTAATCCAGATGCACATAACCATCGATGAGTATTAACTTTATCAACATTGGATTTATTGGCACGTTCTGGATATTGGCCATGCAGAGGTTTGTCTTGCCAGCGCTGTTTCATCTGTTCATCTTTATCCTTGGCTTTCTTTTTCATATTTTTTGCCACAATAGTTGGTTCTTGGCTTCCATTTTGCTTTTCTACAGAATCTACTAAATGTAAATCTTGTTTGTATTTACTGCCTTCTTTTATTATTGAATATTTTTCTTTCTGTTTTCATGTTGTTTGACTAATTGTACCATCCAGTCCTTTGTTGTTCCTATGTATGTTAGTAAGCCAATAGTTGTTGTTTTGTATGACAATTCTAGATGAATAAGACCTCTTTCACCTTCTTTACGGGGTATGTATAGACGGTCTACATCAGCCTTTATATGATGCATCTTATGCTTAGAAAGAAGCTTTCTTGTTTTAGAATCCATTCGCCTGATGTCGTTTAGAGTCCAGTTCAAGATGTTGAAACTATATTAAACCATTGGGGTGGCAAGGCTATTAATGGCCATAATTCTGTTCTGAGAATTCAATTCAGTTTTTAATATCAGTCGTAGCCTTCTATAGTCTTCTTTACGCACTATTTCTTTCATTTTTTATGGTGAATTTTTCACTTTCGTTTACACCTAGGTATTTATAAGCTTCTTCTGGCTTTAATTCTTTTATTGTTAGAACAGGCTCTAAGCTAATTGAGGATGTTTGTTGTAGCGATCCTTGTAAAGCTGTAGCTTTAGCACATTTATTCAAACTGAATTTCATTCCAATGTCTTCACTGAAGCATTTTACAGTTTTGTAGAAGACCTTCCAGCTCATTATCATTCTTAGCATAAAACTTTAAGTCATCCATGTAAAATAGATGGCTTATTTTCCTATGGGTTATTTTATAACCACATTCTGTCTTGTTAAGTTGACTGGTTAATGCTATAAATGATATGCAAAATAGTAAAAGAGGCAAAGAGTCACCTTGAAGTATAACTCTTTTGATGTTTATTTCACCAGACTTATAGGTTCCATTTATATGATTGAGGTAAAGGGTTGTTTTCCATATGGACATACATTGTTTGATGAAATTGATGATGGCGGGTGATATCTTGTATATATTTAAAGTCTTTAAAATCCAAGGATGTGGCACACTATCGAATGCCTTACGATAATCTATCCAGGTAGTACTAAGATTTTTCTTTGTACTGTAGCATTTTTCCAGGATCATTCTGTTAATAAGCAATTGGTCTTTACATCCGTAACAGCCACGTTTGCACCCTTTTTGTTCAAGCGGTAACATGTTATTTCTTTCCAAGAATAAATATGTCTGTTTTGTTAAAATAGATGTTAATAGTTTATATGTTGTCGGAAGGCATGCAATTGGTCTGTAGTTTTTCGGGTTGTTTATGTCACTATTCTTGAGTAGAAGAAATGTAATTCCTTTGGTCATCCATGCAGGAATTTTAGTGGGATCGTCAACCGTTTCTTGAAGTTCTTTGGCTAGTTTTTTATGTGTTGTATTCAAATAATATAGCCAAAGGTTAGGAATTTTATCTATACCTAGAAATTTCCAATTGTGTGCTTTTTTTAGTGCAAATTTAATATCCTCTTCTGTAATTCCAGCCCATGTTTATTTTTGATTCGTTCTATCTCTTGTGCAATCCAATGTACTTCTTTGTTCTGTTCTTTAAAGGCAAGCCCATATTTTTTACCAGAACTGTGTAACTTCTTTCCATTTTTTATTATTATTATTGTTTTTAGTATTAAAATATTATTATTATTATTATTATTATTATTATTATTATTATTATCGACTTTATCTTTCTTGACATTGCAATTTTCCTCTCGCATTTCTTTCCCACTTTTATCTGTGCTTTCTGTCTAGGACCAAACTCAAAGCGTCACTTCTAAGCACTTCTGTGAAGTATCAGTGTAGTAACGGTGCATTCTTCTCAGGATCAAAGGGCCACTTCCAAGGATCAGTGTAACAACTGTACACTCTTTAAACACAGATAATATTGCCATCAATAGCATATCTGGTCATTTGTACATGATAAAAGAACTTGAAAAAATCAAGGTATAGGAGAAAGAGAGGTAAGAAAAGGTGAAAAGTAGACGAAGGAACAAGAGAGGTAGAAAAAATAAAATTAAACGAAAGAAAGATTGACATTATTTACTTTGCTGGGATTATTGTTCGCGTGTTTGTTTTCCTATTCATGACATTTCAGCGGTTGTAGGCTTCGGTCTTCTTCAGGTGGTTTAAACTTTGAACAGAACACTTTATTTCGTTCACCGGGGAGGATAGTATCTAATTCCACGTGTCATGTCTCTCTAGGATATTTCAATTTTAGTTGTTTTGCTTTGAACACACACACACTCTCTCTCTCTCTCTTTCTCTCTCTCTCTCTCTCTCTCTCTCTCTCTCTCTCATTTCATTTTTTGTTCTTGTCCTGAAAAGAAAAATATAAGATCACATTAAAAATTATAAAAAAAACTTAATCATACCACTTTGCCTGTCATCATTAATGAAAATTTGCATATGACTTTTTACGCTCTCACACCCTGATTGAGCACTTGGTAGACTTTGAAAAAACAGTAGCTCCTCTAGCATCTACGCATCGTTCATTCAGTAATGAATTAGAGCACTCTAACTACTGGCGTATGATACATCATACGTTAAAAGTCTACCCCCTTCTACCGAGCGCCCATAGCTCAGTAGTAGAATCGCCGACTGATGCCAATTCGGTCGGGTTTTCAATCCTGGGTTAGAAGCAATCGGCTGTCTAACCGTACTGATGAGCTGTGATACAGCGAAACAGATCTGTCTGCGGATGACTATATATCTATCTATATATATATATGTGTGTGTGTGTGTGTGTGTGTGTGTGTGTGTGTGTGTGTGTGTGTGTGTGTGTGTGTCACTTTGTTGTTATGATGAATATAGGTTATATTTTACTAACCAAATATTGGAGTCAAACAAGGTTCATCATAACCTTTTCCAGTTCTCTTACCATTTGTAAGTGAATAGATGTATGCGTGCACATGTGATGAAGTTGTTGCTACACGTCGTACATTTAAATAAGAATACTTGGATCCCTCACATTTAACATTGCGTTTTAATCAGCTCCGGATTTCACCAGTTTCGAGTGTGTGCGTGTCTGCGATGTCGGGACATTCATCCAAACGAGGATCCCACATTCTCGTGTGCGATGTCTCAGAGTCTCCCACTTCTGCACCACACACACTTCCCTCTCTGGAACTAGTGTTTATATATCTGTGATACTGTTCTTTTTCACGCGTGCATTCAGGACACAGCTGTGCCGATAACATGTCTCCACTCGGCGGCTAGGTTAATCTTGCACCTGGTTTCTCTGAGGAAATCTAAGTGCGATTCCTATTCTGTCATGAGCTGCGGTGAAACCAAGACTACACACAAATAAAAATGCCTGGAAATGTTACTACATACAAAATATTTTAAGTCAGTGGTTCTCAAACAGTTTTTCTTTGGGCTTCATTTTCAGAATGATCGTGCCTCACCAAGTTTTATGTGATAAAAAGTACATTTAAAAATTTAAAAAAAAAAGGTTAAAGGGAGTTAACCGCGGATTCAAAGTCAGAACATTATCATTGATAACGCTCTCCTCCAATTTGCGGACACTAGTTACTATATTTTTTATACTTGATATCAAATATCACAATGTTAAAATCTACTGCTAATTATTTATAATTATTTGTAATGGAATGCAATTACAAGTAATCCATAATAATATTTTACATTTTGAAAATATATATATATATATATATATATATATATATATATATATATATATATATATATTGCATATAATTTTTTAAAAACTGTTTCTAAATCTTTGATTGCCTTTCAATCATTTTGCTTCAGCTGCTACGATCTTTAACTTCATCTATAATGCGCACCTCACCGTTCGAGAACCACTACTTTAGCATAAGTGTAATATCCTGTGTAGTATTCGCATATATCTATACGTAAATCATCGCTTCGTTTTTTATGATTACTATGCTAGTATGCATTAGTTTCTTAAATTTTAAATGCTCAGAGTTTTAAACAAAGCGAAAAATGTATCGCTTTAGCAATTTTGATACCAACTTTATTCTGATTGGATAAAATATTAATATATTTAAATATTTTAAAAAGGATACAGATTATTTTTACTTATATGTAAATACCTATGGGAAAGATATTAATCCGTTGCTTTTCTCTCCAGCTATATGTTAAATAACAGAACAGATAGGGTTTTAAGGTCTTAATTTGCAACCAATCTAAAGTAGAAAGTAATGGCAACCTACTTCGAGAAAATCTTCTGTCCAGTCAATCATATCTTTTCCGAGACATGATCGCCCAAGCGTATATCATGTATTTTTTTTTAATCATATCACCCCGAGCAAGGCGGTATAGACTGAACTATCGCCCGGTTCACACTCCACCCACGTCTATTGAACAGGTGTAGAGGCTCATCCCTTGTTCCCTGTTTAGGACGTGGTTTCCGGCTTTCTCTTTTCCAATCTTTTCACTCTTACGTAACCCCCTGCACACCAGTGGCCTTACCGCCTTGCTCGGAGTGATATGATTAAAAATAAAATATACATGATATACGCTTGGGCGATCATGTCTCGGAAAAGATATGATTGACTGGACAGAAGATTTTCTCGAAGTAGGTTGCCATTACTTTCTACTTTAGATTGCTGACTGACAGAGTTTAATAATTGCATTTAAAACATGTGTCTTTATTAATTGCAATTTATAATCACAAAATCGCTTGTTGATCAGCAGAAGTGAAAAAAAATCGATGTTCAGATTCAATTAAAATTTTAAAAGAGAAAAATAATTAAAATATTTTGAATATCAATAACTTGTACGTCATTTAGACCTTGTTAACTTCATATTTTTCTGTGAACTTCTACATTGGTGAATATGATGTGCGTTGTGGCGCAGTGGATATCGGCTCGGAACGAGAAATCGGGGAACCGAGTTCGAATTCCAGTTGAATTCCTTGCATTCACTTACGCGCAAATACCCTTGGGAAAGGTATTAATCCGTCTCTTCCTTCCAGTTATGGGTTAAATAACAGAACGGATTGGTCGGCAACCAGTCTACCGCAGAAAGCAATGGCAACCTACTGCGGGATAATCTTCTGCCCAGTCAGTCATGTCTCTTTCGAGACATGATCGCCCAAAGCGTGTATCGCGCATGGCACTTAACTGACTGCCTAACTTCATATTTTTCTGTGAACTTCTACATTGGTGAATATCAAGCTGGGACATATTCGACTCCACATCTCAAACAATATTTTTAAAATATCTCCAATATCTTTTTTTATCTAAAAAGTCCAAAGTGTTATCATTGTCTAAATTTAGGTTAGAAGAACCAGATATAGTTATCAGTACCGTTCAAGATATAAAGTCTAATCATTTGTTCTAATGAGACACGATGTGACATTGACACGAAGCATTTTGTTGGCTTCATATAAGTGAATCTGGCGTCGACTAAGACATTTTCTATTTTTGGGCATTTCATCTTCTATGTACCGTGTCTCTTCATAATTTAAGCAATCATGGCCCTCCACATCACCCTATAACTTGTAGCTTTTGCCATCTTTTCTTTTGTTCTTCTTCTTCTATGTGTCGTGTCCCTTCAAGATGTAAGCGATCATGGCCCTTCACATCTCCCTATCCCTCTTCCAAACGATTGATTCCCCGACGGCTACAATCTCCAGGAGTTTCAATGTAAGGTCAATAGACACCTCCTAGCACACTAACCTGCTCCCATTCTATCAAACACTCTTCCCATCTGCCCAACCCTCATCCTCGCTATCCTTACTCATCTGTCACCTTTCTCCTGACATTCCCTATGTCTAACCACTCCTTCTCTTTTCCTTCCCCTATGTAGCCCCATGCGCAATAGTGGCAGTGGAATGCCTTGCTTGGGGTGAGACGATTAAAAAAAAAATCCCTTTTAGCTCTTAACACCCTTTCTCTTGTTCTTCTTCTATGTGCCATGTCCCCTCAGGACGTAGGCGATCATGGCCTTCCACATCTCCCTATCTCTTGTAGCTCTTAACACCCTTTCTCTTGTTCTTCTTCTATGTGTCATGTCCCTTCAGGATGTAGGCGATCATGGCCTTCCACATCTCCCTATCTCTTGTAGCTCTTAACACCCTTTCTCTTGTTCTTCTTCTATGTGTCATGTCTCTTCAGGATGTAGGCGATCATGGCCTTCCACATCTCCCTCTCTCATGTAGCTCTTAACACTCTTTCTCTTGTTCTCGTCTTCATGTGCCGTTTCACTTCATGACGTAGGCGATCATGGACTTCCATTTGGCTCTGTATTTGTCGCTCTCAATATGTTTTCTCTTGGTATCTCTTCTAAACCCCTCTCCGCCATCCACTTGCTGAGACCTAACAAGTACGTCTACTTTCCTCTGTATATCTTTCTTTCTATCCTGCGAATATGAAATTCTCCAGGCCCTACTTCCTCATTACGTGTCTCAGGAACCTCATTTGTCTCTTCTTGATATTTAGTATAAGTTTTCTTCTTGTTTGCATCCTTTCCAACACCACATCGTTCCACACGTGCTCTGTTCATGGTATCCTCAGCATCCTTCTGTAAAAACACATTTCTGCTGCCTTAATTGTCTCCTTCATCCTAGATGGAATCGTCCAACATTCACTTTCATACAAAAGGACAAATATCACATCGCAATCCAGCACTCTATTCTTTGTTTCTAATGAGATTTTCCTGTCTTTCGGTACTCTGGTTAGCTTCTGAAATGCGTCTTTGGCTATGCCAGTGCGTCTTTGTATCTCCATGTCACACTTTCCATCCTCTGTCAAAACACTTCCTAAGTATTTGAATACTTTTATTTTAGTTCCTCCGACTTGTAGTTGGCATATTTGGATCCTCTTTTTGCTGATGACCATACATTCAGTTTTCTTGAAGTTTATGCTCAAAATGTCTCCTGAAAATAAGTAGGTCGGTTAAATTTTGACAGCGAGAGAAAATAGAAATGAGATTTCAATTGCGATTTGAGAATTCCTTGGTTATCTCGAGAAGAATCAAATATAACAGATTTTGTTCACTTGTCAGAAATGTCAGACTGATAGCTGAACTTAAAATTTACACGTCCACTTTAGTTTAGGCTGAAAATATATGAGTGTCCACGAATAGAATTATGCAAATACAGACAAAAACAGCTCAAATTGCCTTATCAAATTACGCTGATCATCAAGATAGCACACGAGATACTCGATGTATTTTTAGGAGAAATGAGGGTTAATTGGTGATTATTTTGGAAATTGTTATCACGGCAGTAAAGCACTACATCAAAAGAGGTTCCCGGATGTGAAAGAATTAGGAACAGAAATATTAATAATCTAAACTTATTTACAAATGGAACTTTGTCTCTGTGTGTGTGTGTGTGTGTGTGTGTGTATCAGTGTGTCCGTTACCTATAGACTCCGAAACGGCTGAACCGATTTTCTTGAAAATTTACACAGTTGTACGTACTATAAGCGTCTGCGAGTGTTCTTAGCTAGGTTTTGTGTCAAGGTACCCCCGATAAATATCGAAAATCGATAATCGAAAAAAAGGAGTGGTCCGATTTTAATCAAATTTCATACACTCATAGACAAAGACAGAAGAAACGATATTCAGAAGTTTCAAGGTTGCAGTTCTTACAATAGTGCAGAAAATTGATAATATATATATATATATATATATATATATATATATATATATAAGGCAAGATGTTTGTGTGTGTGTCTGTTTATCTGCCTGTATGTCTGTATTTTATTTTCAGCCTTTTTATTTTAGTTTTTGCTTC
Organism: Ascarosepion bandense; assembly: GCA_037127315.1. Lineage (NCBI taxonomy): Eukaryota > Metazoa > Mollusca > Cephalopoda > Sepiida > Sepiidae > Ascarosepion > Ascarosepion bandense. The sequence continues at coordinate 1,071,024 of JBBBDQ010001487.1, forward strand.
GGGTTTGGCTCTAAGTAGGTATAATTGTAGTTCTTAGTCTCAGCCATGATACCATTTACTCAGAGGACTTATTTAGCCTTCAAAATTCAGTTTACGACGAAAAAAAACTTATTTGATATCGATAGACGGAAATCCAAATTTGACTTACATCCATTCATTTTTCTTTCGGTCTACGGTTTCGCTTTAACTGGAAACAACTATTGCTTTTTAGTCTCTCGTGCCAACGTCCAAAGAGTCTAAGCTCCAGGACCATGGATTAGTTTTAAAGCTTTCATTACACCCGAGCAACGCCGGGTTATACTGCTAGTATATATATATATATATATATATATATATATATATATATATATATATATATATATATATAAGGCAAGATGTTTGTGTGTGTGTCTGTTTATCTGTCTGTATGTCCTTTATACAAATCCACAATTTTTATCTGTTTCTCACCAATATTCTTTAGGCTGAGTCTGAGCTCCAGGACCATGGATTAGTTTTAAGGTTTTCATTACTTCCGAGCAACGCCGGGCTATACTGCTACTTTTGTTATATTTTAGATTCGTTTTCCTCGCCCCCTCATTTCATATCGTTATATTTTATATATATATTTCTATAAAGGAAAAAGCGGGAAAAAAAACTGCAACAGGGACGAGTTAACCGCCTTAATAGACAGGCGTCTTTTGGATACGAGTTGCCAGCAGGACATAGAATCATATAATAATTCTGCTTGTTCCTAGTTACTTAGTTTCTCCGTCTGTTACGCCACTTACTCCCTACACGAGCTTTTCCTTCCCCTCTATCTCTCCTCAGCCTTTCTCTCACCTTTGCCAAACGGAAGGGTAGTAAAGAGTGAGAGAGTAGGAGGAGAGAACCTATAGCATTACCGTAACAGTAGCAGCTTAAGCAGGTGGTTATAGCAGTAATTGTATGTGTGTATATGGGTGCGTACTGTACAATATAGTAAAAATAGGTTGGTTTGTTGTCGTATCCCGCGAACAAATAACGAAATTTCTGGCCTCTACACCCTTGGCCATTACTCAGTTGGTCTTTTCTGTTTACAATGTGCACAGGAGCTATGAATTTTCAGTAATAAAAAAACATTTTCTCTTTCAGAATCTCTCACAAAATAGCGTACAGTATTTTGGTTATGGTCTGTGCATACACCGCTTAATATATGAATTTCCTCGAGCCACAAGCTTAGCAACTAGGTCCTACCCTTTTACTGTGAAGCCAATAAATTGTAAATGCAAATTCTACTCCATCATCTTCTTTTCTCGCACTTCCCGCCCGTGGAATTCTCTTCCGCATACATGTATTCCCGACAGTTAAAATCTCCAAGATTTTATATGTAAAGTCAATAGTAATCTCTTGTCTCACTAACTTACATCCTCTCTCTCATGCTTTTTTCTTTGTCCACCCCACTCTCATCAGTATTCTCTTCTTTCTCCTACTCTCTTCCTGACACCCCCTGCAACCTCTCACTCCTCATAATATTCCTCTTATGTAACACCCTGCACAACAGTTAAATGCCTTGCTCGGGGCGACACGATTATAAAAAAAAAAAGAGAAAAAGTAAAATAGCTTCTATGGACATTACATTTATAGATATTTTAATAAAATTACACTCTGTGTTATCGTTATTTTATTATCCAATACCTTTATATTTGAAGATGTTACTATCATTTGTAGTATGACAAAGTAAAATTTTTCCAGGAAATTATAATTATCATTCCGTGGAAATTCCATGGGTTCCGCTAGTCATATAAGATTACAGTAAAGTAGCTTCTATGGACATTACTTTATATATATTTTAATACAATTACACTCTGTGTTATTTTCGTTATTTTATTATCCAATACATTTATGTTTGAAGACGTTACTATCATTTGTAGTATGACAAAATAAAATTTTTCCAGGAAATCATAATTATCATTCCGTGGAAATTACACGGGTTCCGCTAGTTTGTATTATCGTGTAATTTAAAGTACCAATAAAAATTACATGTTTCTGCTAATTAGAACGTTTTAAACCTTTTATAAACGAGTAAAAAATACTTGTAATGGTTGGAGGAGAAAAAGAAAAAAAGGACCAGGCTACGAATGCAGGTGTGGGGGGGGGGGGGGCTTGTTGAGACCATCTTCGCATGAACAGAATTATTTACTTTTTACGCTTTTAATTTCTTTTATCTTCTCATTTTCGGTAGCATTTGCTTGATAAGTTTTTATTTTCGCAGTTGTGAGGTATTTAAACATTTACTAAAGACCTTCTGAAACAAGAATAAAAGATTAACAGAATAACAGATTAACAGAATAACAGATTCACTCTTTAGAAATAGTGAAAGTATGCAGAGATGAACAATGGCTTGTGGTTCGTCAACTTGGTCGAAACTTTAGCAAAATGCTTTGTCTTTTCTGTCAATTCACCACAAATAGCGTAATCTTATTGCAAATATTAATTCACCGAAGAAACTATAAATTTTATGTCAAAGTTTGTTTTTGTACTGAATTCTTAAAAAATATTTAATTAAAACTACCAAAATTCAGGGAGTTATTCATATTTCATAAATGCGGATGATATTCGAGATACTTACAAGCAGTCTTTGGGATTTCACTCACCCGATCGACCCAGTCGATTAAAAACTTAATTTGGCGATTAAAGTTTATTGCTTTACTTGCCCGAGGTCGATTAAAAATCTCGCAATGAAACGTGTCCCTTCAAATATAGAAAAAGGAAATTTGATTCCATTTACAACCAAAAGGTATGCCATTGAAGATTCACAAGTTACGTGGAATGACATTATTGAACTCTTTAGTCTTATGCATGGCACCTGATTTACGTCGAAATGTGTGGTTAAACAAAAGACAGTGACATCCCGCAATCATCAAAGCAAGATTTGACGGTCAGTGTAATCATTCGTTTAATTAATGCTTTCAGAGTGGAGCCAAAATGTCTCTGTCACCCAGATTAAAGATGCGCAAAGATTTTTAGAAACTCATTTGGAAAAATATTATCCTTGACTCAATATTTATATTTCCTCCCCGCTTACGAAAAGTAAAAACGGACATTTGAAAGAAAGGGAAAAAAACGCATACATTTTTCAACCACGCACCGAAAAACAAATTATACAAGTAAGTAATTTTTTATTATAGAAAATCGTCGAGAAAATCAGATGTGTTATTTTTTATCATCTATGAGATTGAGGTTGTAGTTAAACAGAAGAAAGAAACTATGAATTTTGGTACCTCCACTCAATTGCCAAAAAAAAAAAACAGATGCGAAAAGGATTCAAACTTAATAAAAACAAAGTTTTATCTTCAAAATGTTTATGCTATTATTAAGAGGAAAGATCGAATTTTTGTTGTTACTGTTTTTTCAATTTTTTTAAATCCCTTCTAACACGTTCGAAATTTTAATTAAAATTTCATTTTTTGTTTTCCGTCACCGATTCATGCTATGTTTACTTAAGGTGACGATTGAGAAAATGGAGTCGGTCGAGTAAAATGATTTGGGGGCGTGTAAATTTTACCTCGCCCTCGAGTGATTTCTTTTTCAAATTTCAAACGCTGCTTACAAGTAAAAAAAAAAGTGTTTTGTCTTGTTTATCGGGGTGAGCGCGAACAATAGACCCCAACATTTAGAAAATAGCGCATCCGAAGCGTCAGTATTTGGGGCAGCCGCAAAGAGTAACCCAACCGGAGTGAAATGAAAGAGCCCCGCTCTGGAAGAATTTGGTGTTAATTTTAGTAAATATAATTCTTTTTATTTGGGGATCAATTAACAGAAATGTCACTGCATTTCATTTTATGCTTTTTCTAAAGAAAAGAAAAAGATTTGCAATCGTTGGAGGTTAAAAAAAAAGGATCAGGCTACAAATGCGAGGCTTTTTTTTATTTCGAGCCAATTTACCTTCCTCTTCGGGAAAAGGATTTCATCAGTAAGCGTCAATTCTTATGTACACGCTAAAGGACACGTTCCAGAAGCTGAGTAAAGTACAAACACACAGGAAAGTTTCACTAGAAACAAAGAAAAGAGTGCTGGATTGCTATGTGATGTCAGTTCTTCAATATGGCAGTGAATGCTGGACAATATCATCGAAAATGAGGACAAAACTGGAAGCAGCGGAAATTTGGTTCTACAGAAGGATGATGCGGATGCCGTGGACTGAGCATGCAAGCAACGATGAGGTGTTGGAAAGAATGGCAACAAAAAGGAAATTAATACTGAGCATCAGGAAGAGACAACTGAAGTTCCTGGAACACGCAATGAGGAAAGAGAGCCTGGAGAACCTGATACTGACAGGTCAGATAGAAGAAAAAAGAGACAGAGGAAGGCAGCGGATGACATATTTGCAGGGCCTGATCAGGTGGATGACGGAACGGGGGTTGCAAGGTGTAACAGGAGCAAACATACTAAGAGCCACAAGGGATAGGGATACGTGGAGAACCATGATCGCCTACGTCCTGAAGGGACAGGGCACATAGAAGAAGAAATTGTTACCACTCGAATTGTTTTAAGTAGATAAGCACGAAGATTTTTGAAAACACCTCCAAACAACGACAACCGCTTGAAAAATCTCCTTTTAGTATTTACAGCTATGACCGACAATCTTTTCACGTATACAAATCGAGTTTTATTCAAATTTTCTTTCAAATGCTTTTTCAGCCATATTCACATAGTTTTATCGCTTCATTTTCGCTTTCACCTTCTTGATGAAAGTTGCTACTTGAACAATCGTGGAGAATTTAGACGTTGCCTGAGGACATTCTCAAACAAGAATAACAATTTTACTCTTTACAAACAGTGTGAAAATACGCAAATATGACAGGTGGCTTATAGTTTCACACTTAGGCGAAGATTTAAATAAATTGCTAATTAACTCACCTGACCAGTTTGATTTGTTAATTTACATTAATTTTCTCCGAAATCACACTCACACTCTCATTATTTTGTCTTTTGTACGGCAGGCCACTCGTACCCGGGGATACCTGTCTACCGCGGCGGTTAGCTAATCCCCGTTGCAGACGCCTGCTCAGGCACACTCAGGTGTTTGTTCAACACTAATAGAGCCCACCTGTTTTTTTATACCGCAACTATGCTGCGCGAACCTTAGTTACAGTTTCTGGGAGAGAGAGAACAACAAGCTGAACGCACAAACTGTCGGTCACCATGATTTGTAATTTCGAGCTAGCGCAACTACCCAATTTAACTCACAATCCGTGGTATGATTTTCAAGCACTTTGTAAAAATGTCGCCCGCTTATACAGAACAATAACACCAAGATGTCACAAATCAATCATGGTGAGATTCGAAGCCAGGTTTCAGGGTCAGAAAGCCAATGTCCAAACCATTCGGCCTGGCGCCCATCTTTTGTATATGTTGTGGCCTGTTTGGGCCAAAAAGAAAGACACGGAAGCAGGAAGGTAAGATCAAACAGTGTGCTAGAATAACAAGAACATATGTACAATAATAAGTGTTAGTAATCAGCAAATAGTCCGTACTGTATTGTTACGCTGCGTCTCGACTGCCTCACAGATTCACCCCCGGAAGTCACTCCGGTTAGTATTTATAGCAGGAGGAAGAGTCCATTCCACGTAGAAGGGCACCATAACAGTATATAACATGTAACTTACTTTTACTTAGTTTTTTCCATGATGATAGATAGATAGTGTTGTGGAGTAGTTTTCGCACTGAAGGTTATAATCGTGTTATGTCGGTTGCTAATCGACTTAACGCACCCAAAATGTTAGGAACTTGGTAATCTTCCACTGAAAGCTGACTCCTTAGTATTCGGCTAACTGCCAACTAATATAAACTGCCTAGTAGTTATACTGAACGCCAATAGAAGTCTAAAGAACTCTCTAGAACTTCTAAGAACTCCTCACGAACTTCTACCGTTGACTTCCTGTTAACTCTTATTAATATAGGAGGGAGAATCCATTATCTGAGGAATAGGAGTGTTTCACCATAACAGATAGAAAGATAAATAGATATGTATTACTATCCATGTGAGTAATTGTGCATATACGTATATTGACTCATGTTGGTATGTGTAAAACTTTTTGGATGTTTAGCCAGGTTTTAAGAGCCATATCCATTCAGGCCCAATTGATTCAAACCATGAGGCCTGACGATGATGTCATTCTCACCAATCGCTATGGCGACCGTCCTAGGCATGACGATAAAGGATAAGCATCGTTGAGTAAATGATTGTCAAGCATCCATAATAATTAAAGATAAATACATGGTTATATAAGAATATGCGTTGTAGTGCATTGAATATTGGCTCGGAACGAGAAATCGGGGAGCTGAGTTCGAATTCCAGCCGAATTCATTGCATTTACTTACGCGCAAATACCCTTGGGAAAGGTATTAATCCATCTATTTCTTCCAGTTATGGATTAAATAACAGGACGGATTGGGTTCTATAGCCTTGGTCGGCAACCAGTCTACCGCAGAAAGCAATGGCAACCTCCTGCGGGATAATCTTCTGCCCAGTCAGTCATGTCTCTTTCGAGACATGATCGCCCAAGCGTGTATCACGTATGGCACTTAACTAACTAACATGGTTATATATAGGTCGCAAATAAAGTATATTTTACATATAATATCAGTAATAGAGTCACCGTATCCAAAGCAAGACTAGTCACCTAAGATCTCATAATAATATGAGTCCCCTTTACCTGGAATTATATATATATATATATATATATATATATATATGTATAGTCATCCGCAGACAAATCTGTTTTACTGTATCATCGCTCATCATATATATATATATAGTGTATCGAGGCAGCAGATAATTTTCTAAACGTATACTGTTAAATATAAGAGACAATGAATGTCTATTATGTTTAATCATGAGCAATTCTAAACATCGTATTTTTGCTTTAATTTCAGGTGAAAATAAAGACAAAAAATCTCCAACATTTGAATAACTTTTATTAAGTTTGTTCTAAGCTTTCGGCTTTTAACCTCTCTGAAGATGGCTCATGTGAGCCGAAAGCTTAGAAACAACGTAATAAAAAATTATCGAAATGTTGGAGAATTTTTGTCTTTATTTTCACCTGAAATTAAAGCCAAAATACGATGTTTAGAACATATATATGTGTCAGCTCTATCACTGATATTGAGCGCTTTCAAATAAGTACCACGCATATATAATATACTAGCAGTATAGCCCGGCGTTGATTGGGTGTAATGAAAGCTTTAAAACTAATCATGGTACTGGAGCTCAGACTCTTTGGAGGTTGGCACGAAAGACTAAAAAACAATAGTTGTTTCCAGTTAAAGCAAAACCGTAGACTGAAAGAAAAATGAATGGATGTAAGTCAAATTTTGATTTCCTGGTATCGATACCAAATAAGTTTTTTCGTCGTAAACTGAATTTTGAAGGCTAAATAAGTCCTCTGAGTAAATGGTATCATAGCTGAGACTAAGAACTACAATTATACCTACTTAGAGCCAAACCCGAAGCAAAAACTAAAATAAAAGGTCTGAAAAAAATACAGACATACAGGCAGATAAACAAACAGGCACACACACACACACTAACCATTTGCCTTTTATATCTATTATCGATTTTCTGCACTATTGTAAGAACTGCAGCCTTGAAACTTCTGAATATCGTTTCTTATGTCTTTGTCTATGAGTGAATCAAATTTGATTAAAATCGGACCACTCCTTCTATAACCCAATTTATTCGATTATCGATTTTCGATGTCTATCGGGGGTACCTCGACACAAAAGCTATCTAAGAACACTCGCAAACGCTTATAGTACAATTGTGTAAATTTTCAAGAACATCGGTTCAGCCGTTTCGGAGTCTATAGGTAACGGACACACCCATTCTTTCAAACACTCTTCCCACCCACCCAACTATCTCTCACCCCCCTTCTGACATTTCCTATATCTAACCACTCTTCCTATTTACCTCCCCCTATGTAGCCCCAAGCGCAATAGTGGCAGTGGAATGCCTTGCTTGGGGTGAAATGATTTTTAAAAAAAAATGCACAGACACAGACACAGAGCCAAAGTTCCATTTATAAATAAGTTTAGATAGATAAATAATGTAATGTATATAACAAATTGCAAATATATTTTGATATTTATAATTATGTACACACACACACACACACACACACACACATATATATATATATATATATATATATATATATGAAATTATTTGTTTGAATGTTATTTTTAATTAATTCTCGTATTTGAGTAGATATTCTGTTTTTAATCAAACAGTATGTTTACGTATTTATTTCTACCGGCCCGATTATTTATGATAATGAAACATTTTCGTAACAAAATTTATAATAAATAATCAGGCTGGTAGAAATAAATATATAAATATACTGTTTGATTAAAAATAGAATATCTGCTCAAATACGAGTATGGATTAAAAATAGTATTCAAACAATTTCAATTCTTCGGTTGTTAAATCATTTCGTTAATCTTCGGGATTTTCCGTAACAAATATATATATATATATATATATATATATATATATATATATATATATATCTTCTAAACATATACTGTTAAATATAAGAGACAATGGATGTCTATTATGTTTAATCATGAACCGTTCTAAGCAACGCATCGGCTCACTTGTTGGAGAATATATATATATATATATATACAAGTTTCATTAAAACGACTGACAAGATAGAGCGATTAAGTTTTTTTTATTTTATTTTTCTTGTGTTTTATAAATTGTTCATCTCTTCTCATCTGAAGTCCACCTTTTAAGTGGGAATATGTGATATATCCGTTTTATGAAAATGTAGCAGCTCTGAAAGGTTACATGAGAATTCCTCAGCGCTAGATAAACTCGAAGAATTATATGCAAGTCATTCGTCCGGCATTAATAGTTGAAAACCTCCAGAAGTAAAGGAGGCCTTTCAAGTCACGCGCGTATAGCCATTGAGTCTAAAATTGAAAGAGATGACCTCCTTTTGCTAAAACGTGGCAATTGCTACACACTTCTCTGTGTTCCCGTTTGTAAAATAATATAATTGGCTATTGTGTCGTAGGTAACAAATAACATGGGAACGCAGAGAGAAAATGAATGGGAAATGAAGTGATTTAAAAAGAAATCTTTGTTAATAGGATTTCTTTGTCGAGAAGGGTTTCACTCAAGTCTATTTTTATATAAAGACTCAATTCCCAGTATCAATAGCTATTGGAGACAGCAGGTTGTTAGCTGAACTTTTATTGCTCGGTGAGAACGAAAAAGTATCTCTGAAACTTTCACGGGGCATATTTCTTCTTTTATGTGCCATGTCCTTTCATGGTCTTCTACATCTCCCTGTCCCTTGTAGATCTCAAAGCCCTTTCTCACAAACCCTGTTCTCTCATCGATTTGCTCAATCCCATCAAATATATCACGCGCTGCTTTCTCCTTTTTCTCTTTCCTCTATCTGCCCTTTGAGTATCAGATTCTCCAAACCGTCCTTCTTCATTACAACTCACAGAAATTGCAGCTGTCTTTTCCTGGTGTTAAGTATGTTTTCTTTTTATTTCTATCAACTCCAAAATCTGGTTTTTGCGCTCACATGTTCGGTCCATGGTATCCTCAGTATCCTTCTGTATAACCACATTTCGGTTGCTTCAAGTTTTTCTTTCATCTTTGATCTTTGATGAGATTTTTCAGCATTCGCTGCCATATTGAAGGACAGACAACACATAACAATCCAGTGTGTGTGTGTGTGTCCGTTACCTATAGACTCCAAAACGGCTGAACCGATTTTCTTGAAAATTTACACAGTTGTACTATAAGCGTCTGCGAGTGTTCTTAGCTAGGTTTTGTGTCGAGGTACCCTCGATAAATATCGAAAATCGAAAAAATCGTGTTATAGAAGGAGTGGTCAGATTTTAATCAAATTTGATACACTCATAGACAAAGATAGAAGAAACGATATTCAGAAGTTTCAAGGTTGCAGTTCTTACAATAGTGCAGAAAATCGATTATATATATATATATATATATATATATATATATATATATATAAAAGGCTATATGTCTCTGTGTGTGCGTCTGGTTATCTGTCTGTATGTCTGTATTTTTTCAGCCCTTTTATTTTAGTTTTTGCTTCGGGTTTGGCTCTAAGTAGATATAATTGTAGTTCTTAGTCTCAGCCATGATACCATTTACTCAGAGGACTTATTTAGCCTTCAAAATTCAGTTTACGACGAAAAAAACTTATTTGATCTCGATACCAGGAAATCAAAATTTGACTTACATCCATTCATTTTTCTTTCAGTCCACATTTCCCTTGTGGTTACTGTGCCAACCTATCAATACAACTGAATTAGGTTTGGTTTGCTTTGTTTTACGGCATATCAACCTCAATGGGTTATTTAATGCCGACGAGATTTTTACAATAGATTTGTATGAATAGAATATACTTTCTTTGTAAAGTGGGTTTCGTTGAGAGACAGATGTATTGCTGGTAATATTTTTTTCCTTCACGTATTTTTGTTTGTGACATTTTTCCTTCAAAAACGTATTTTTGTTGCTAACATTTTTCTTGCAAAAAAGTAATTTTGTTGATAACATTTTTCCTTCAAAACGTTTTGTTGGTAATATTTTTCATTGAAAAAAGTTTTGTTGGTAAATATTTTTATAGCATTTTGAACTCGGTTGGGGGTTAACTATTTACCCATATCTGGGACCCTAACAGGTGCTACTACTCCGGGTCAGGGTAGACCTGGGAACAACAGAAATTAAGAGGTGGTTCCATGCTCCTCACAACCTCCCAATCAGAGGCCTTGCTGCCGGATGCGGTTTACGGTCATAACCAAGACCAACTGAATTAGAATTACGTGGAATTATTAAAATTTTCAAAAATCCCATGACGTACTTGACAGCTCAACTGTGGTGCCTTTAACTTGGGAATCTCAATTACCTTTTGTTCTGTATTCTCTGTGAATGGCCCAATTAAATAATGAAAAAGGATGAATAAATCGGAATTTTTTGAAAAGTCATTTTACGAGATTATTCATCGCCTGTGACAATATAAGTCACACCACACCACAGGCGTAGTCATAAGTGAATAAAGTCGATTGAATGGTTCTTTCATACACAACCCATACACACTAATAAAGTACTACGCAAACTGAAATAGTCATTGTTTACATTGGGAAATTTATTTCTCATTGTATAAACAGAAGTTTTTTATATACTTCTGCAACACAGAAATATGTAAGAAGGCACACGTGCACACACACACATTTACAACAAATTTCATTTTTAAAATTACGGCATTGCGTCAAGAACAGGGAAACCTGATTATTGATTAATAGTTAATTAACACACCCAAATTGTTTAACACTCACACATACAAACATACGCACACACAAATAGACATCGCAAGAGGATAGCGAATCCTTTATGTGTGAGAGTTCCCGATTGGTCACTGAATCGGCCAATTATAGTCCGTGTTCTGGTTACTTCAGTTGGAGATGTAAGGATCTTGGCCTCTGTTCCTTCAAAGGAACATCCAACACGCGCCCATCTGTTCCTCCCCGGCCAGTACCACATGCCAGTCTTATGAAAACAGAACTTTCGTTGTTCTATACCAGTGTGTCTCAACCTTTGTAAGCAGCGATGCGCCTAGAAACAAATAAAAATATCGCGTCACACTTAACAAAATAAAATATGAGAAAAAAGAATCTGGGCCCAACAAAGCGTATGGTCCTGATGGTATCCATGTAACAGTCTTTAAGTAATGGAAATAAAACCATAGACTTTTTTTTTAAATACACACACAATTAAGAACTTATTTTATTTAAATGTTTCTATTCAGCTTAAAATGCTTAGTACTTATACATTTATTAAAATACTAACGCTATACGATAACTACTTTCACTCACACACACACACATATAGGGATGCCGAGATAATATTTTGCGGCTCACTTAAGTTGATCACGCGGCTCACTAGTGCGCCACGGCGATTAGGAATCAATATTTTATACTTAAAAACACATTCACAAAAATGTTAAAAGCTTTGTATGTTGTGTATTATTTCTTTATTACAATAAATGTTATGTTTGATATTTGGACAATATTGATAATGATTCTTCAGACACTGAAATGCACTGACAGTCAAGAACCTACAGAGGGTAGAAAAATAATGAAAACACTTAAAACTATAATAACATAATTTGGAAAATTTAAATTAAACTGTCAAAATCTTGTCTATTTTTATGTATGTTGATTTAATATTATTAGTTTTTCTTTTCTTTTCTTTTTTTGCTAAAATTGTTCTTTTTTGTTTTTTTGTTGTTCTTTTTCATTGTTGTTGTTGTTGTTGTTGTTTGTTTGTTTTTACAGATATTATTTAAATAAGTGTATTAAAATCAACAGTCAGGAGTATTTCAGAATTTTAAGTGATCAACTTCATTGGAAACATTTTTGACTGAAGAATGGATTAAAAATTCCTCTGGAAACAATTCAAACTTTGTACAAGTCGATCCCATTCAGAATTCAAGCTTTAACTACTTCCAAAATCGGTCCTACCCCGTATTGATATTGTCGTGGGGTCTCCCCCTTTTTAATGAATAACAGACTTGTCTAGAGTATACATATACTCCTGCCATAGAAGCAAGACGTCGGCTATCGAGAGATCTGCGAGACATCAAGAGATCTGCAAGACATCGAGAGATCCGCGAGACATCTAGACATCCGCGAGACATCGAGAGATACCGAGAGACATCGAGAGATACCGAGAGATTTCTTTTTAATCATATCACCCCGAGCAAGGCCACTAATGAGCAGGGAGCTACGTAAGAGTGAAAAGATTGGAAAAGAGAAAGCCGGAAACCACATCCTAAACAGGAAACAAGGGATGAGCCTCTTCACACCGAGAATACAGCGTCAGTAGTTCATAGTAGCTCTGAGCTCTACTCAGCAGAATATTGTTACGTCGCACCCATCAGCTTCCGACGTGAATATACTAATTCTACTACAGCTTCACTTCCGAGACTTGTATATATCCTTCTTACTAAACCCGTATTCCTGGACCACTAACCCTCGTTCAAGTTGTATTCTTTACGTTTAATTTACTTATTTTGCGATCTCAACTTCTGTTTGTTATTCTTTTATTTTGTGCAGTTCCTATTCCCGGGACCCACAACAGATATCGACTCCTCACTTCTTCTTTTTAAGGGAACACAAAATGATTATCTTAGCCAAAAAATCAATTTATTGAAAAAATAATTTTAAAAAAGTAGCACACATTATAATAATCAAATACAATTCACTCAAAGAAACTACCCTTTGCATCTACCACTGCCTCGATCCGACTAAAGACTCTGGCCTCCACAGCCTCCCTACAGAGAGACTTAAACGTCTCTATAATCCTGTCGATCAGGGGATCCTTGATATTACAGGTAGTGCGATTGTTGTATTTCTCAACAGTTCCACACAGAGATTAATCCATGGAATTACGACCAGATGATTTCCGGGGACCATACGTTCGGGCTAGTGAAGTCGTAAAAATTATCTGATAACTATTTCTGAGTCTTCCTGTAGGTGTGACAAGGAGCTGCATTTTGCTGTCAGGCATATCTTCTTCTAGCAGCCATCCTCTACAACCAAGGCTTTGACCAACGAGTTCAGCATTTCCACATAGCTATCTATATTAAGGCCATAACATCAGCCCCACAGAAGATACACACCAAAAACCATCACAATGTTGGAAACTTGTTCTTTATGACACGAGGAACGTTATATAGATTGTAAGCAACTCATCTGTTTTTCTGGGTGTTGTGCAACTGATCCTAACAAGAATTATTTTTATTGGAGAAGAACCAGATTGTTCTGGTTCTGCAGGATGTTTCATCTTGCTCAGAAGCTTCTTTGACTTTGTCTGGCTCTTTTCTCGAACTTTTTCTGTAAGAATTTGACGTTTACACCTCTTGTATGACTATTAGCGGAGGTCCTTATTCAAGACCAGCGTTCATAGTAGAACTTACAATACCCATTTCCGCACCAAAGAAGCCTTTTCTGGCTCTTTAACCCCTTTCTCTTGCACTTGTTGGATGAATTCTGGTGTACGGAGGCAATCAGCACGTCTGCCGTGTTCTTTTCTGCAAACCACGGCCTTGTAATCTTCGTTGCAGCCTTCTATTTCACGTCTTATTGTTTTCATGGTGTTCAAAGTGCATTGAGCAGCTCTCATGATTGCACCATTTTGATTTTCGGCACGAAGCACCACGATGCTTGTTTGTCTCGAGGCTTAACGACCTATCAATCCTTATGGGATCATTTAAGGTCATAACCAATGATTTTTGGGTAAGGTTATTTTATTTTTACAACATTTTTCTTTTTCACGATTCATTGGGATTTGTTTTTAAGAGCAGGGTCCCCAAGTCCTACCCTTGTTATTTAACCCATAACTGGAGGAAAGGGGCGGATTAATACCTTTCCCAAGGGTACCAGGGCTTAAGTGAATGCAGGGTATTCAACTGGAATTCGAACTCGGCTCACCGATTTTTCTTTCCGAGTTACTTTCTTGGAGGTTAGAATCAGCCATGCTGACAGAAAGTATTCAACATAAATACAGAAGGCGTTAAAAAAAAGACAGGCGCGGCCCTCACACATTTCGGCTTCTCCTCTTTTCCAGTTTCACAGTGAGTGTTATCACAGTGAAATGGATATCAGCCCACGTATCACAGGTGTCCATTTCAATTTTATTCAAATTATGTGAATGCGTGTATATTTTAATTCAGTGATTGACCAAAAAATATCCGAAAACTTCAACAAAATCTGATAATCAGCTAGTTTTTTAGAGTTTGAAAGTTACGAAAGTTTTTAAAAATGTCATGACATGTCAAATATTTCATATTTTATATATTAGGTTGTCCCAAAAGATCGTAAACACTTGCAAAATTGGTCTGTCTGGTCCAGCACAATCGAGACAAGCGATGGGTTCAGAAAGGGCAAGAGACACCGTCGGTTCCAAAACAAGATCGATTCGACAAGAAAGTCATGTCGTGCGTTTGATGGAACTGTGAAGGAATCGTGCATTTTGAGTTGGTTCCGAATAGTCGTGCCATCAGTGCCCAACTTTACTGTCAGCAACTTGAGCGGGTCTACGAAAAGTTGAAGCAAAAGTAGCCGGCTCTGATCAACCGAAAGCGCGCTTTGATGCAGCAGGACAATGCCAAGCTACACACCGCCAGGAAGACCAAAGACAAGTTTGAAGAGTTGGACGGCGTTGAGGTTCTGCCACATCCAGCCGACAATCCTGGTTGTGCTCCATCAGATTACGGCCTTTTCCGCTCAATGCAACACTTTCTGAAGGGCCGCCGATTCGACTCGTTTGATGAAGTCGAGGAAGCGTGTCAAAAATTCTTTGATTCGAAGTCGGCTGAATGGTACTTTGACCAGATCCGAAAGCCTGCAGATTGATGGCAGAAAGTCTTGGAAAATGATGGTCTTTATTTTGAGCAATAATTTTTGTTGTTTTTGCGAATAAAATTTTAATTTTTTGCAAGTGTTTTCTGGTAACCATAGATTACTTGGCGAGTAAAATTTCAATTTTTTGCAAGGGTTTACGAACTTTTGGGATAACCTAATATATGTTTTTCAAAACTTAGATTAATATTTTAGAGAATTAAAATGCAAAAATGAAAATTAAGAATTATGATGTAAAAATACCGCATGATATTTTTTCCTGAGTTTTGTAACAGAAGTTTTGCAAATCATGGCTGATAAATTTGTTGCTATACGAACATGGCTTTGAAGCAAAATTATCCATGTCCAATTAGGACGATGAGCTGATAAAAAAGATCTTCAAAATAAACATGACCAGCTGACCTCAGGTAATGTTCTGATCTCTGTGTAGGTGCGATGGAAAATTTAGAGGATGAATCCACAATTAAAGCAGAGCCATTAGGGTAGAGGAGAAAAGAAAACCTTAGTCCAGGAGAATAGCAGCAGATATTTGCTTCCAGTAACTGCAAGCAATCAAGGATGGTGCCAAAGAATACGAAAGCAAGAACATGGCATTAATATATTAATGTCCCAAAAGTTTTTAAAAATGACATAAGATGTCAGATTTCTCGTATATATATATATATATATATATTCAGAACTAAGATTAACATAGAGAAATTATCCACGGAAACATTCACAACAGAACTAAGAACCAAAATCATAGAATTTTATTTCGGATTTAACAACTTCATTATTCTGTGTTATTTTTGTCCTCAAGGACGCATGACCCAGTGTTGATTGGATCAAATGACTTGATCCAAAGAGTTGTGAGTTCAATACCTGGCTACAGCAGTGGTGAACAAAAACTTAAATGGAGGTACTTAAGACTTCTGGAAGTACCATGAATCATGGAACGAGAACACTCTACCCCTGTGATCGAAATAAAGTGTCTAGCTCAAAATCACCTGAAGATGGTCGAAGCATAAAACGGCCAAAACGTTGTGAATATTGCAACAAAGATGAGGGGTACAGTCCGAAAAATGCAAATAAATCATTATTTTGTAATCAGCAAGAATACCGTCGACACTGCCAGGTCAGAAAGTCAACATTGAATTTCATGGTTCATTGTTAGATTCACTAAAACTTCATGGGTTACTGGACACAATATGGAAGGCCATATACAGATCGTTTGAAAATTAACTGTGATGTTGTGGGAACCCGTTAAACAAAAACCAGAAATATCTATTCACAATATTTTTTCTCTGCCGAGACATGAGTCGTGCTATTATTCTAATTTGTTTCATTTTTATCCGAATTCTCTTTCTGGGGCGATTAGTGATTCAAAAGTTTAACCTAAATTTACTTTC
Source organism: Ascarosepion bandense (assembly GCA_037127315.1). Taxonomy (NCBI): domain Eukaryota; kingdom Metazoa; phylum Mollusca; class Cephalopoda; order Sepiida; family Sepiidae; genus Ascarosepion; species Ascarosepion bandense. Next base: position 1,087,844 of record JBBBDQ010001487.1, read on the forward strand.
TAGTCATAAGTTGACGTCATGTTGATGGTTATCTCTTTGTCGTCATGTTTATCAATAAATAGATATGTACAAACAGGCATAGATAGACATGAATCGATCGAAATCGACACGGATAAACCGATATCAATAGACATGAACAAACAAATCTAAACTTATTTATAAATAGAACTCTGTGTGTGTGTGTGTGTGTGTGTGTGTGTGTGTGTGTGTGTGTGTGTGTGTTTATTTCTAGTCCTTTTTTGTTACTTTATTCTGCTACCTTCTGTAGGAGGTCTTGTAGTTTCCTTTCTGTGTCTGTTATCAGCACTGTATCATCTGCGTATCTTAGGTTGTTTAAATTGTGGCATCCGATTACGAATCCAGGCATAACTTCTAGGGTCCTCAAAATATTCTCGCTGTACAAGTTGAACAGATCCGGTGAAAAGACACATCCTTGTCTTACGCCCCTTTCTATCTTTGTATATCTACTCAATTCATTACCTGTCCATATGCAAGCGCTTTGCTGCCAGTAAAGATTCTTGATTACTCTCAAGCATAAGTATAAGTCCTTCTTCATTTGTATTGCCCTTTCGGAGAGCATCCTAATCATAAATATGGCATTCCGTGTTCCAGTGTATTTGACGAAACCGCACTGTTCTTGTCCTATCTCTGGCCTGATTCTGCTTCTCGCTCTATTCATCAGGATTCGGACGATCAGTTTTGTTATATGGCTCATTAAACTGATGGTTCTGTGGAGTTCGCACTCGTTTGCTCCTGGCTTCTTAGGTAGTGCTATGAAGATAGACTTGCTGACATCATCTGGTATAACCCCACTATTATAAATTTCATTTATTATTTCAGTAATTTTTTCGATACCAAATTCTTTCAGGACTATCAGCAGCTCTATGACTATGCCGTCTGGTTCCGCTGCTTTGTTTCTATTCAGTTTGGCTACTGCAGATTCCACTTCAGACTTTAATATTTCCGGTCCGTCCTCATCTTTGCGTATTATTGGTTGTTCTCTCTTGCCGTGGAAAAGATCTTTTATATATTCTTACCATCGTTGTAATATGTACTCTTTCTCCAAAATGTTTGTTCCATCCTTAGATTTTAGACATCCTGTTGAAGAACAGGTTTTTTGTCCTTGCAGTTCTTTTATTTCCTTATGCATGTCTGCTTTATTATTCCTGCTCAATCTCTCTACTTCTGCACATTTGTCATTGAGCCATTCCTCTTTAGCCTGTCTACCCTTTCTTCTTATTTCTTTGTGTAGTTCTCTGTACTCCATTCCATGTCTTGATATAATTTTCTGCCTCCTTTACATCATGTCCAGAATCTCTTCAATCATCAACTCGTTTTTCTTTCTGCGACTATTTTCCTTTGGGGCAATGTTGTTTGCTGATGTTAGTATTGCTTCCTTTAGCGATTCCCATTTTGAGTATCCTTTTCTAGTTTGTTCTTCATATTTGGTTTTCACGCTGTTAATGTATTCTTTCTGTAGTTTGAGGTCATCCACAAGTGCGCTGTATATCAGTTTTAGTGCTGCATTAGGCTTCTTCAATCTCCGGTGTTTCACTTTTTTGCAAGCAAATTCAAATAGAAAAACGGTCAGTTCGTAATATGCACCTGATCATTGCAGAATGCCTGAAACTCTGAGTCGGGCTATAGACGTAGGATAATATGTATATTTGTCAATATATATATTTTTGCTGTTATATTGGGCACTGTTCTATTAACACCTGATAAATATTTATATTGATGTGTATCTGCGCGTATGCACGTATATATACTTATTTACATACATACCTATATATATATATAGAGAGAGATAGATAGATAGATAGATAGAGAGAGAGAGAGAGAGAGAGAGAGAGAGAGTGTGTGTGTGTGTGTGTGTGTGTGTGTGTGTGTGTGTGGTCCTAAGATGCAGAAAAACACAATATATACACTGGACATTGACCACTGTATTGAGCATTTCTTGCTAGCATCTATTACAACTGTGTAATGAGTTCGATCCTCACTGGGTACCCTATACGTTCGGCCTTGTACCACATCTAAGCGGCGCTTAGAAAATCAATTGTATTGAGTTAACTTTAGCCTACGCTTAGTTTATTTGCGTTTCAGTTAAATTCGTATATGTACATATGTGTGTGTGTATACATTTCTGCGCACTCTCCTACTATATATATATATATATATATATATACGTAAAAATATGACAGACACGTTATTCCATGAATCGTGTAAAATCTTCTGTACAATAAAGACAGAAGCTGAAGATGGTTCGCCTGAAATAGGCCTATATTTCCACTTAACCATGGAATCAAGTGTCTGTCTTATTTTTATGTATATTTGCTCTATATGCATTTATGTACATATATATTTAGAGCTCTCCTAGTAAGTTATCCTACCACTTTATATACAGGATTCTCCTTTTGGATTCTTCTATATCTACACACACACACACACACACACACACACACACACACATATATATATATAGTAGGAGAGTGCGGAGAAATGTTCTAAGTCTGACCCAGTTTGGAAATTCTATCCAAATAACCACAATCAAATTTTGATGGAGGAAGAGAGAGAATTCTGGCCGAAAACATTTCAACACACCCTAACTAAACCAAAAAGTTGTTATTTAAATGAAATAACAGAATTTTTTAATTTCGTGTGCAATATTCAAAACCAAATTGATTCCTATATCATTTTACGTGTTAACAACTGCATTACGAACCCTTGACACATTTTCAGAAACACTAAGCTAGATTAGAATTTACACGCGTCATCGAAAAAATAAACAATGTGTGAAAAATGTAAATGGTTTATTCGTCGAGTAAATTTCTCGCGTGATTTCATTTTCACGACATTTCAGAAATATATTTGCTGATTTCTTCCGATAAACTTTGGACTTCTCAGCAAGACATTTGCCTATACTGTCACATGTAGACGGAAAGTTCGCTCCACCAACATGTAACCTCGAGATACGCACTACTTTTTGAAGTTTTCCAGTGGTTTTTGTTTGTTTTTTGTTTTTTTTATTTTTCATTATGAAAATTCTGAAAAGATCAAAATTCATAATAGTTCGAAGCTTTCATTACGTGGTAAATAAAAATATAATCAGTAAAATTCTCAGCCAATTGTAACAATTTTTGATAGTTTACTCAATAAATGAAACAATGACATTCTCGATTTTGTTTATAAACACATGCAGCAAATTAAATCCTACATTAATTTGAGAAAATCCCTCAGACGACAAAACTTGTCGGCTAAGAATAGGTTGTTATCTGATCTTTTTATTTTTTTTTTTATTTTTATTTAATGGCTAAAAGTATAGCCGAAAGTGCTCGGAGATACACAACATTCGGACACTTTGCATATAAAGGAAAGAAATTATAAAAACAGAAAAAAAAATTAAATAAAAATCTCAACTGCAGTACCTTGTCAGTTGTTTTTAATGAAATATATATATATATATATATATATATATATGCCAATAGAAACATTTACAAAATCTCAACTGCAATTGAGAATTTTTAAATATTTTATAAACATAAAGGTTTTTATAATAAGGCCCTAAAAAATAGAATAGTCTAGCATTATTCTGAGTGACCAAAGGCTTTTTTGCTACTTTCTTCTAGATACCTTTCGTCAATTGCTGCCTTCCTCTGATGTAACTGGAAACTTTACTTGTTCGAATCAGTCATTTGGTTTTTAAGAATGAGCTTGTAGTAGATTTTCCTCCAAATCTACGGTATCAACAATTTTCAATAAAGACCGACCATTGATACGTTTAAGGATGATTGAGTTTGTTCCAGAATCTTTTGACTTATCTTCTTGTTCATGTATCGTGTCCCTTAAGGACGTAGACGATCGTGGACTTTCACTTATCCTTGTCTCTTGTTGATCTTTTTTTCTTGGTATCTCTCCCAAACCCCAATCCACCATCCATTTGCTCAAACCCATCAAGTATGTCTCGTGCTTCTTTCTCCTGTATCTCTTTTTCACTCTCCGTCCAGTGAGTATTAAATTTTCCAGATCCTCCTTCTTCGATACGAGCCCAAGAAACCCCATCTGTCCCTTGCTAATGCTAAGAATAATTTTTCTTCTCGTTGTCATCCTCTCCAACACCTTGTCGTTGCTCACTGGCCCAGTCCATGGTATCCTCGGCATATACATTGTTGCAAAAAAAAAACAAAAAAAAAGTATCCCCATTAAAATGTGTTTTAAAAACAGATAAACTTTTTTTCGAGAAATTTATTTATAAAGTTGCTAAAAAAATGCTAAAGGAAAGTGACAGAAAACAATACTTATAGAAGTTCCATTTATAGATTATTTAATAATTTTTTTTAATAGTAGCAAGAAGTGTCGTAATTGCTTTTTCTAAAAAGATTTGTTGTTTTAAATGAATTTTTTTTTAAATCGTCTCACCCCAAGCAAGGTATTCTATTGCCAATGTCGCGCAGGGGGGTTACATAGGGGAAAGTTATGAGAAAGAGGGGTTAGTTATAGGAAATATCAGGAGGAGGATAATAGACGGATCAGGATACCGAGGATGGGGGTAGAGTAGATGAAAAAAGAGCTTGAGAGAATGGATGCGAGTTAGTGTGATAGGAGATGTCTATTGACCTTACATTTAAATTCCTGTCGGGGAAGCAAGTATATGTAAGGGAATTCCACAGGCGGGAGGTGCGATAAAAGAAGCTGCTAGAGTACAAATTGCGGTTATATTTTATCGGTTTCACTGTAAAAGGGTGGGACCTAGTTGCTAATCTAGTAGCTCGTTCAAATTCATACCTAGGAGGCACCAGAGATCTAAGTTCATTGGAGCAGAAGCCGTGAAAGTATTTATAGAAAAGGCACAGGGAAACCACGTCACGCCGGTAAGAGGGCGACTGCAGCCGAGCTGCCAAATCGGTGTCGATCAAATTACAGATTCTCCGTTGGATTCTGTCAAGAACCCGACCAGATGTGGCAGCAGTATTCAATAGACGGGCGGATGGTAGATTTATATATGTGCAGGATAGACTCAGACGAGAAAAACTTCCAGGCCCTGCACAGAGAACCGACTTTCATAGCAGCGGATTTAGCAATGGATTCGATGTAGTCATTCCACTTGCGGTCCGTTGAGAGTGTGAGGCCAAGGAGGTGTAGTGTTTTACTCTCAGGGAGGCAAATCTGTTCCATGCTAATGTGGGGTAGGAGTGATTGTCTATGATGGTTAATAGAGAGCAAGCTTCGTTTTGGAAGTATTAAATTTTACGAGTCATGATTTACCCCAGTCTACCACAGATTGGAGGTCCTTCTCGAGCTAGGGCAGCGAGGTTCGCTTTGTCAACCTCAGCAGATGTTTGATCGCGGCAAGAGTAAACGGTGGTGTCGTCAGCGTACATGCCTACTTGGGATCTTATTACGTCGGGGAGATCGTTAATGTAGATCAGAAAGAGGACCTAGAATAGAGCCTTCCGCGTTCGTATGGTAATATTTGGGAGGCATGACCGTTTAGTACTACCTTCATTGTGCGATTGCAGAGGAAAATTAGGTCAAACAATTGTCCAGTTATACAATAGTTATACCAAATATCCAGGGCAACAGTTCGGGCTTCGCCATGCTTGTCGAGAGCCTGGTATATTGTTTAAGTTGTGATTAGATTGTTATGGTATGAGACGGACGTATATGTTGTACATCTTGGAAAATATGAGATGCGTAGTGGACTAAAAAACGATTTGTTTAAAAATACGTTTTTCTTTCTCCTTAAACCAATCATTTTCCTTGGCGCAAACATTTAACACAAATCGCCAAGTAGGTGTGAAGTTTTGGTCTCAACTACGTCTGCACGCTACGTCATAAATAGTCTGTCAAAAAATGAGGAAGCAGGGAATTTCCTCCTGTTAGCTAAAAGAAAACGAACACCTGAGACGACGCACCCACATGACCTTATGTACATAAACTTTACACATATTTATTTATTTAAAAGTAACACAAAATTCATTCTTGATAATGGCTAAAGTATAACCGAAAAAACTCGAAAATACAAAATCGTTGGACAAATCTTATATAATTTGAGTCCTGAAAAGAAAAGAATCATAAAAATACATGAAAAATTATATTAAAAACTTAATTATAATACCTTGTCTGTAATTTTTAATGAAACCTGCATAAAAGAGAGACTGTTGCCGCTCTCATTGTAACCTCATGCTCACAAATGGCAGCACTATCTTGCTTGGTGTGAAACGCTTATAAAAAAATCGCAAAATATATATATATATATATATATATATATATATATTTGTGTGTGTGTGTGTGTGTGTGTGTGTGTGTGTGTGTGTGTGTGTGTGTGTGTAAAAATATACTCAGTTTTGATCTGAGATTAAGGACAGGATGGTTAAATAAAATAAAGACAACAGGAAAATTGTATTTTAAATCTAGTTCTCTTCATTTTGACACCTCGTGACTTTGCACTACACATGAAGAAATTCTAAAACAGACTAACATACATAAAAAAAAAAGAAAACGTTTGAATTCCCTTCATTTTAACATCTCGTGACTTTGCACTACACATGAAGGAATTCTAAAAACTAAAATATTCTGTTAATCTTTTGAAATGATTTGTGAGCGTCTTTGTGGTTGCCGACACTATTTGTTTATAGATACATAATTTAGAATAAATCTCATTTCATCTTTTTGACATGATAAAGTCCATCACATGACAAAACGCATAGGCGATTTAAAATACAGTTTCCCTTTTTTCTTTATTTGATTTAACCATATATATATATATATATATATATATATATATATATATATATATATATGTATATATATATATATTGCGTATATTTTATATATATAATCCTGCTTGCCAAAGTACATTTTATCGGTAAAACCACTGAAAAACAACCTTGGCACTAAACATTGTCACAATTAAACACTACATACGGATGGCTATTTACGCTCTCGCACGCCGATTGAGTACTATGGAGAAATGGAAATGGTAGACTTTAAAAACAGTAGCTAGTCACGCATTTACGCATCGTTCATTCAGTAATGAATTAAACACTCTCGGCTACTGCCTGCCGCTACTGTATATGGATATGATTGCATGTATAAAAGTCTGTCGTCTTACGCTGACCGTTTTGGTAGCAGAAGGAATTGTATATAACACGCTTCCTCTATCGAGCGCCTATAGCTCACAGGTACAATCGTTAATTCGTCGGGTTTCAATCCTGGCTAGAAGAAATGTTTAAACGTACTGATGAGCTGTGATACAGCGAAACAGGACTGTCTACGGATGACTATATATATATATATATATATATATATATATATATATATATATATATTCCTTTACTTATGTATATCAAAGGTGTTCAATAATAATGATAAAAGTAATAAATACTGACAATAAAAAGCACTAAAATGTCATTAATATCACTGTAGAAATAAAGCTTAATACCCCCTTCAAGGGAACTTACAAGGATAAAATCTAATATACAAGGCGAATGCGCCAACAAATAAGAACCCAAGAAGATTTATATCAGAGAACCTGAAAAGAATTTAAGGAAATATATGCAAACCATTTGCTACCATTCAAATGCGAAAGCTATATGAATGTCACCGCATTTCTAAGATTAGCTGTTAGTAGAATGATATACATGGTGTCCATAAAGTTCGAGTGCACATTAAAAAGTTCATAACTTTATTTGTATTTGCTATAGAAATAATTTGTTAAAAGGATTAGAAAGAAGTAAATCTATACTTTTTAAGGTTTTATTGAAATTTTATTTAAGTTTCCACATGTCCTCCATCATTAGCAATACAAAGGGTAATACAATTTTGCAGTTCACGAAAAACATTTGCCAACTGATTTACAGTAATGCCTGAAATCACATTCGTTATTTTAGCTTTCAAATCTTCTAATGAACTAAGTTTGGTTGCATACACAATTGTTTTCACATGTCCCCATAAAGCCATGTTGAAGCCGTGAATCAAATTGATTCTGAAAAAAGAAAATACTTTTTCACTTATCTAAAAATTGTTGCAAATTTTGTGCTAAAGAATTATTCAATAACTTTACTTAAAACTAAGGACATTAAACTATATAACGTTTTTTACAGATTATTTGTATTTGTGATAAAAAAACAGTTATAAATTTTTTAAAAGTGCACACGAACTCTATGGACAATAATCGGTGTAATAATAAAAGAAAGAAAAATCGCTAAGAATGCATGAAGCAGAAACTGTAAATTATAGAATTTGAGAACGGGAATGATTTAATAAAGAAAAATAAATCTCGGGAGAATTATTAATAAACATCCATGGATTTTTTAAAAAATCGCTAAGAGTGAAAGAGTGATATCTAAGCTTATTTATAAATAGAACTTTATGTGTGTGTGTGTGTGTGTGTGTGTTACCTATAGACTCCGAAACGGCTGAACCAATTTTCTTGAAAATTTACACAGTTGTACTATAAGCGTCTGCGAGTGTTCTTAACTAGGTTTTGTATCGAGGTACCCCCGATAAATATCGAAAATCGATAATCGAAAAAATCGGGTTATAGAAGGAGTGGTCCGATTTTGATCAAATTTGATACACTCATAGACAAAGACATAAGAAACGATATTCAGAAGTTTCATGGTTGCAGTTCTTACAATAGTGCAGAAAATCGATAATATATACACATAAAAGGCAAGATGTTCGTGTGTGTGTGTGTGTGTGTGTGTGTGTGTGTGTGTGTGTGTGTGTGTGTGTGTGTTTATCTGCCTGTATGTCTGTATTTTTTTCAGCCCTTTTATTTTAGTTTTTGCTTTGGGTTTGGCTCTAAGTAGGTATAATGGTAGTTCTTAGTCTCAGCCACGATACCATTTACTCAGAGGACTTATTTAACCTTCAAAATTCAGTTTACGACGAAAAAAAATTATTTGATATCAATACCAAAAATTTGATTTACATCCATTCATTTTTCTTTCAGTCTACGGTTTCGCTTTAACTGGAGACAACTATTGCTTTTTAGTCTTTCATGCCAACGTCCAAAGTGTCTGAGCTCTAGGACCATGGATTAGTTTTAAAGCTTTCATTGCACCCGAGCAACGTCGGGCTATACTGCTAGTTAATGGATAAGTGAAACAAAAATGGTATCCATAAAGTATAAATACACAAACACAGCCTCTAGCGACGCACACAGCTGCCTGTCTCTACTGCATATGGATGTGACCGCATGTATAAAAGTCTGTAGTCTTAGGCTGACCTTTTTGGTAGCATTTTCAACCAAACTCAATAAAGCCCCCATTGTTAAATAGGTCATCATGGTAGCAGAACGAATTAGCAGTTCCAACCTGCAAAAATAACTACGGAAGGACCTGCCCTTTTGACGATGGAAAGATGAAAATTGTTATTGAAATAAATCTTAATAAAATGTCCTCTACGTAAATCGCAGACGATAAAATGCTCAAAGAAACATCACGGGTAGCTTTGATATCGATTGACGCCATAATGCCCGCGTCGACGTTCATTGAATTACGTCATACCATAAGATCCTTGCTGTGTTTCTCAGGCTTGTTTTTCTCCTTCTCTCTTTCTCTTTCTCTCTCTTCTTTCTTTTTCACGTATACTGTTTTCCTCGCTTTTCTTACCTTTTTTGTCAACTTTGTTCTTTCTCTTTTATTCACTTTCTCTGTCTCTTTTGCTTGTTAGCTTATTTACTTACATTTCCATTTTATCTTCGTCGCTATGTCTCACTCGTCAGTCCTCTTCACTGAACTCTCACTAGATTTACTTCCTTTGCCGCCACATTTTCAATAGTGCAACTAACACTCGCACCTCCCACCTGTGGAATTCCCTTCCATATACTTCCTTCCCCGCCACCTTCAATCTCCAGGAATTTAAATATAAGTTCAATAGGCATCTCTTATGTCACTAACTCGCATCCATTCTCGCAAGCTCTTTTCTCCATCCACTCCACCCCCATTACACCGGTATTCTTTTCCGTCTATTACTCTCCTTCTGACATCCCCTATAACTTACCCCTCTTTCTCATCACTTTCCCCAATGTAACCCCCTGCGCAACAGTGGCAGTAAAACTGCCTTGCTTGGGGGTGAAATGATTAAAAAAAAAACATATATATGGATGTGACCGCATGTATAAAATCTGTAGTCTTAGGCTGACCTTTTTGGTAGCATTTTCAACCAAACTCAATGAAACCCCCATTGTTAAATAGGTCATATATATATATATATATATATATATATATATATATATATATATATATATATATATAGCCCGGCGTTACTCTGGGTTTAGTGGTTATGTTGAAATAGTAAGGTCAAGTCTTCTTCTTAATGTGCCGTGTCCCTTCAGGACGTAGGCGATCATGGACTTCCACTTGGCTCGGTCTCTTGTCGCTCTCAGTATTTTTTCTCTTGGTATCTATTGTAAACCACGCTCCGCCGGTCATTTGCTCAGGTCTATCAAGTATGTCACGCGCTGATTTCCCCGGTCTCTTCTTCCCTTTATCTGATATGTGAGAATTAAATTCTCTAGGCCCTCATTCCTCATTACGTGTCCCAGGAACCTCATCTGTCTCTTCCTGATGTTAAGTATGAGTTTTCTTCTCGTTTGCGTCCTCTCTAATACCTCATCAGTGCTCACATGCTCAGTACATAGCATCCTCAGCATCCTTCTGTAGAACCACATTATGGCTGCCTCAAGCCTCTCCTTTATCCTTGATTAGATCATCCAGCATTCACTTCCATACAGAAGAACAGATATCACATAGCAATCCAGCACTCTTTTCTTTGTTTCTAATGAGATTTTCCTGTCTTTCGGTACTCTGATTAGATTCTGAAATGTGTCTTTGGCTATGCCAATGTGTCTTTGGATCTCTGTGTCGCATTTTCCATCCTCTGTCAAAGATTGTGTTGCTAAAAATTATTTTAAAAGTTATATTTTGTTACCATAACTCAAACCCTTGAAGATGATCTCGGAAAGAGGTTGAAAGTACTTGGGTACCATGTGAAATGAATGATAATAACATCTGTCAATGTTACAGCTCATTTCTGACATCTTTTGATTGTAATATGCAAAAGATTATCTGTGAGTATGAACGGATTTTATTAAAAATAAGTAAACATAGTGTTTGCAATTTATTTAATCTGACATTATATATATATATATATATATATATATATATATATATTAACGCTCCTATTCAGAACAAATAGGAAAAATAAATTACAGTACAACAGCCAGAACATGAGAAAAATATCAGCATAGACAAAACACCCTTGAAAATGGCAATAGAAGTGTCCGAAAGCACTTGGGACAATGAAAATTATGAAAAATGTTTGTACAACCTTACTGCTACAAAGCTGAAAACACAAGGTTGCAGAAAAGGTTTAAATCTTCCTTACCTGCCGTATTTAATATTTGAAAGAAAGGTTGATGCATATATATATATATATATATATATATATATATATTCCTTTGCTTTTCCTTTCGTATTTCATATCCCTTTATTTTTAATCCTTACTATCTGCATTTCTTGTTTCTTTTAGTCACTGTTTATGATTTCTTTCTTTCTAAATCCCTTGCCTTCGGTCGATCTTCTCTCTACTCGTTGTCTTTTTTTTTTTTTTTTTTTTATTCGACAGGCTCCAAATCTATTTTTCTCCTTCCTTTCTGCTCGCTTGTAATTCGGATCTGTGTTCATCGATTTCTTTCCATTCCTTGCTTCCTCTAAAAACTGGTTTGACTTACCATTTTATTGGAACTGCTTTTTCATTTCTTCATCAGATAATTAAAAACAAAATGATTGATACATCACATATTCACAAAAGGAAATACTCCAGCAAATCAAATAAAAACTATGAAAACAATTAAAAAACATATAATGCAATCATATAAGTTATATATATATATATATATATATATATATATATATATATATATATATATAGTGACGTAAATTAATAAATATAGATACGAGGAAGGTCTACGTACAGTACTGTGCAAAAGTATTAGGACAAGAACTATCTTATGAGGCATATTGACAGAAAATAAACAATTTAATTAAAGTAATTTTATTTGATTTTCTCAACAAATTATTTAACAAGGAAAAAATACTTGTTACAAAATAAATTTTATATTGAGTATGATAGCCTTTTGCTTTGGTCACAGCCTTCATTCTGGCAGGCATTGACATCACAAGCTTCTTCAATGTATCTAATGATATCTCCTGCCAAGCAGCTTGTATTTCTTCCCAAAGTGTGTCTTGTAAAGTACCATTAGATTTATCAATTTTTTTATCCAAAATATCCCATAGATGTTCAATAGGGTTCAGATCAGGAATTTGTAAGGGTCAATTCAAATTCCGAAGCCTTCCTTCTTCCTTTTTAGTGAAATAATTCTTACAAAGGTTTGGCTTTTCACCCTGTATTTGAATTTCAGTGAGGTTTTTAGGAAAATCACCCCTGTCCTAATACTTTTGCACACTACCGCTAGTGTGCAAATTGTTAGGACAAGGGTGATTTTAAACTTTATTTTGATGCCTAATAAAAGATAAAATAGTTCTTGTCTTAATACTTTTGCACAGTACTGTATGTATAGTATTATTATTCAAGTGTTAGTAAAACAGACAGTTTGAAATATGCACCTAATGATTGCATAATGCATGAAACTCCGAGTCGTGCTATAGACGTACGATAATAATAATATATATATATATATATATATATATATATATATATATATATATATATATTGTGTACTTGGGCAGTAAGAAAGATATCAGAAAGAACTTTCTGGTGCACATAATAAAGGAAAATGGCTTGGCAAATTTGACACTCACAGGACAGATGTTAATGATACTAAAAATAAAATCGCATTTATTAGGAAATTGTTTCACCCAGGGTTACAACTATTGTTTGATTTTATTCTCTTTCTTTACACTTTATTACACAAATAAACTCTATTTTAAATAATAATGTAATTCCATATCTCTAATGCTTCGTTTATTCATTAAAATATTTGCTGACACATATGGTCCGATGTCCCTGCTATTTGCCCTGAACTCCTTGACAAAATCCAGAGAAGAATCAGCAATATTATCAGTACTAATCTGGCAGCTCGGCTTCAATCACTTTACCATCTCCGTAAGGTTGCCTCTCTGTGTCTTTTCTAATATACTATTATGGGAATTAATAGGATGATGATGATCTCTTAGCGTTTTTAATTTAAATGCAAAACTAGACTGGCGAAATGTAACCGTAAATTCTATGCTAACAGTTTTTTCCTCGCACTTCTCGCTTGTGGAACTCCCTTCTGGCTCCATGCGTTCCAGTCAATTTTAACCAGCAACAATTTGAATACTATTGTCAATCGCTATCGACTGTCCCCCGGATTACGCTTTCTTCTTCGCACTCATTATTAATGTCTGTTTGTAATTCTTCCACGCCTTTTAACTCCGCTGTGTTTTAGTGGCTTTATTGCCTTGCATGGGGTGATACCGATTATAAAAATACTGACGGACGAAAGCAAAATTTCGTGCATTTTATTTAAAGTTAATGCAAAAATGCGACGACTATGACAAATGTTTTATTAAAAGAGCACTTTCAGTTAATAAATTCTTATTATTATTATTCTATGTGCCTTGTTCCTTCAGGACGTTGGCGGTTATGGCTCTCCACAATTTCCTCTTAATAAATTTTGTCTTATATTACCTTTCCTAAACGTTGTTTCACCATCCATTTATTCAATCTCGCTAATTAAGTTATTTTTTCCTTTGTCCTTCTTGCCTTCAAACTGTCCTGTGAGTATCAAATTCCCCAAGTCGTCTTTCCTAGAGATTTCAACCCTCACTTTCTGATAAGTATAAGTGTCCTTTTCGCTTCCATCTTTTGTAAAACTTGGCTGTTGCCCACATGTTTGCTCCACGATATTCTCAGTCCTCTCATAGAAATCACATTTCTCTTGGTTCAAGTTTTTGTAGCGAAAGTATCTTTACTCAAGGGACTTAAAAATAATTTGGCTATATACCAAACGAAAGATCCAAGCCAAATTCAGTGATAGAAATAATTTTGACATTATACAATCGATACTAATCGATAATTTTTAAGGAAAATGTAATTTGGACGGTGAAAGCTTTATTTGATACTCGTCCAGAACAGGTAAACAAACTTACTAACCCCAGACCAATCGATGCATTGAAACTGAAAACAAGATGTCAGTATTTCACACAAAAAATCTACATGTTTATAAAATAAATGATGACTTTAAAATTCAATTATTTTCCTAGTTAATCATGAATACAAAAATACATTTTTGATGCGTTTGGATTTGGGAGCAACTTTCCACCGTAAAATTTTAAAAAAAACGAGAAAAATCCTGTTTAAAAATTTTTGGCTTTTGAATTGCTAAAACTTTTGGTCTATTTGAGATAAACCAATCAATATCTTTAAAGGAAGCTAAAAGCATTTACTTTAACATCCAAACACTTACAACGGAAAAGCTGTATAGCATTTTGAAGCAAACGTTTTATCCACGTATAACGCAAACAGAGCATCACCGTAGTGCAACTTTTGCTCAACAAAATAGTGACATTATGTTCCTTCAGGCCAAATAAAAGATTTAAAAGATGTCTTATGGCAAATTTGATCTGCTTTTTCATTTCTTCATCCGATAATTAAAAACAAAATGATTGATACATCACATATTCACGAAAGAAAACACTCCATCAAATCAAATAAAAATTATGAAAACAAATAAAAAAACATTACGCAATCGTATAGAAAGTTATATATATATATATCTTTTTATTCCCTTTTATTAATATTTATGCCTTTTTAAGTAAAGGCCTTTTTCTAATACTCCAACGTTTTGGGGAAATTAGGTTTTTGAATTTGTCCAGCGTCTGTAATATTTAAAAAAAATTTTTTTTTCTTTAGTTTCTTTCTTTTCCCTCCCTTCCTTCTTTTATCTCTCTTACCACCTTTTTTCCGTGTTGCTTAAATTGACGTCGATTTAACACGGCTGTCTGTTAATTTTTAGTTACATTCTCCCTTTTTTTTGCGAACCCAGACGATGTCAATTTTTTTTCCTTTTTTTTCCTTTTCTTATTTATTTGATTTTATTCTATCTTTTTCTTTTTCTTTTCGTTTTCTTTTTCTTTTTCTTTTTCTTTCCCTTTATTTTTATTTTTATTTTATTGTATTTTATTATTTATTTTTTAATTTCTTTGCAATCTATTTAAAAAGGAAAAGTAGACTAATTTTTCTCCAGTTTCTGAAAGGTTTTTTCTGTTGCTGAGGTGATGTGTCGTCCCCCGTGGGGATCTTCATATCGAAATGGCCATTCAACATCTTTGAATTAATCCTTTTTTAATATATATATATATATATATATATATATATAATAATAATTCCAGGTGAAGATAACTCAAGGTTTTACTATTTTGAGTGCTCCGGCATTTATTTTATTATGAACAGTGCTCAATATAATAAATATTATATAGCTTAATATAATTATATAGTTATAAATTAATTGTCCAGATAAAGATATTAAGATGTTAATAAGTACAATTCCACTCGATCTAGCTGGCTTTTGTCCGCTTCGTAACCTTTCACTCCTCTGCCACGTTGTGTGTGTGTGTGTGTGTCTTTTTTTTATTATTATTTTTCTCAGAGGGTGAGAAGATTTCTGAAGTAAACTAGAACGAAGGTCAGGTCGACGGCAAGGAACTACAAAAGAAGTATTCTTTGGAATTAAGAATTCTCGGGTTAAAAATGTAATAACGATTTGGTTTATATATGATTTGTTGTATAGAGTGGTTTTAACCTTTCCCACTTTTATAATGTAATAATATTGGGATTATCTTTGGAGTCTAAAGTCTGTTAGTAGTAATTTAAATTTCTAAGTTCTGGACTCCAAGGCTGGCACAAGTTATTGCTCAGGAGGTTTTCGCGAAAGAAGTGGATTTCAGTAGCAGTAATGAGTTGATTCTCCAAGATCAGGTCTTGGGTTCGGTGTTCTTCCATTCTTAGCATTAAACGTTTTCTATAATTCCATATTTTCAAAATATGTCTACTCATGTGATTTTCAATATTTAGGGATTGTCCAGTTCCCTTTTGAGAGTGGTCAGGGGAATCAATAAATCCAACTCACTTCCCTTCTCATCTTGCACCATCACACCATGTAAGCGGTGCTAATCTCCCTCTCTTCATTCTCCACTTTATCAGCATCTGACCTCAGCCCAATCCAAGGGCCGACACACCGTACCTGTGACGAATCCAAATTTTTCAGAATGCGTAGATGAAAAAGAAATTTCTAGTCATTAGTCTTTTATTAAATCCCCACCTCCGAGGGTCCTAGTGTCACATCAATACAATGGCTCGTGGCAAGTGCAAGGGTCTCATATCCCCCCCACCACCACCCATATATGATACCTCCTAAATCTATAATACGGGACTCCCCCCTCATCTCAATTTTCATAAAATCAGTCAGTCAGTAAAGTGTCATACGTGATACACTCTTGGGCGATCATGTCTCTTTTGATCCATGACTAACTAGGCAGAGGATATTTACGCAACACTTTTCTATTTCTTTCTGTGGTATACTGGTTGCCAACCAAGGCTACAGAACCCAATTTGTTTTGCTATTCAACCCATTGCTGGAGGGGAAAGAGATGGATTAATACCTTTCCCAAGTGATTAATACTTTTCCGTAAGTGAATGCAATGAATTCAACTAGAATTCGAACTCGGCTCTCCGATTTCTCATTCCGAGTCTATATCCATTGCACCACAGCGCACGTCATAAGAAAGAACTCAGAATGCAAAATTTAATTTAACCTAATTAAGTACAATAATGGATCATATGCAATCTAGGTGAACAATTCAAGTAGAAAATTGAAAATAAATAAAAATTAGAGACCTGTCATAATAACTCATTATATCTTAAATCAATCAACAATGTTCTACGACAATTTTTAACATCAACTTGAGATTTTTTTATGTTAAAAGTTGAATAATTTAACGCATTTAGCATTATAATTTTTTTTTATAATCATACCGCCCCAAGCGAGTCATTTTACTACCACTGTTTTGCAGGGGGTTACATAGGAGGAAAGTTATGAGAAAGAGTGACAGGTTATATAGAGGGTGTCAGGAAGTAAGTAAGAGAAAGATGACAGTGGCCATAAAGAGGGGGATAATTTATATATTGATTGTAATGTAGAATTGATCCCCTACTTTATATCAACATTATATTCGTATAGTTTTTTTTTTAATAACCATATCGACCCAAGCAAGGCATTTTACTGCAACTGTTTTGCAGGGAGTTACATTGGAGGAAAGTCATAAAAAAGAGTGACAGGTTATAGGGGGTGTCAGGAAGTGGGTAAGAGAATGATGAGAATACTGATGAGAGTGGAGTGGACAGAGAAAGGAGCACGAGAGAGAGGATGCAGGTTAATGAGATAGGAGATGACTATTGACTTTACATTAAAATTCTTGGCGATTGTAGCTGTTGGGGAAGCAAGTAAATGAAAGGGAATTCCACAGGCGGGAAGTGCGAGAAAAGAAGCTGCCGGAGTAGAATTTGTGTTTACAATTTATTGCTTTCACAGTAAAAGGGTGGGGCCTAGTTCCAAATCTTATGACTCGAGTAAATTCATACATAGGGGGCACCAGTGAGCTAAGTTCATCGGAGCAGAAGCCATGAAAGTATTTGTAGAAGAGACACAGGGAAGCCACATTGCGCCGGTGAGAAAGTGACTGTATCCGAGCTGCGAAGTCGGGATCGATCACATTGCAAATTTTCCGTTGGATTTTGTCAACGCAGTGTTTTACTTGGTTAAACTGCGGGGAAGGCCCCTCAATATAGCTATTTTAGTAGTTTATGCACCGACAACTCAAAGCTCAGAGGACGAAATAGAATCATTCTATTCAATACTGGACAGTGCTAAGGCTCAGTGCAAAAGCCAAGAAGTCAGGATAGTAATGGGGGACTTAAATGCAAAGGTAGGTAAAGATAGAGAAGGAGACACGAACGGCAACTTTGGACTAGGAGAGCGCAACGAAAGAGAAGAAAAATGGATCCAATGGTGCTCAGCCAATGACCAGGTCATTACTAACACCTGGTTCCAAGAACACCCACGACGTTTATGGACATGGAGAAGCCCAGGAGGGGACACGAAGAACCAAATAGATTACATAACTATAAACAAGAGATTCAGGAACGCAGTAGTCCAATGCAAAACGTACCCAGGTGCTGACTGCGGAAGTGACCACGTCCCAGTCATCTGCAAACTAAAAGTGAAACTCCGAAGACTGAAGAAACCCAGCATAACACCAAGACTGCAATACGACACACTAGAGGATGATCTCACCCTGCAGAAAGAATATAATAACAGCGTAAAAAAGAAATATGAAGAACAAATTGGAAAAGGATACTCAAAATGGGAGTCACTAAAAGAAGCAATGGTGACCTCAGCGAACAACATAGCCCCAAAGGAAATCAGACGAAGAAGAAAAAATGAGTGGATGACCGAAGAGATCCTCCACATGATGCAAAGGAGACAAAAAATAACGCCAAGACACGGAACAGAGTACAAAAAACTTCACAGGGAGATAAGGAACAAATGCAGACAAGCCAAAGAGGAATGGCTCAACAACAAATGTGCAGAAGTAGAGAGACTGAGCAGGAACAACAAAGCAGAAATGCATAAAGAGATAAGAGAACTGACAGGACAAAAAACCTGTTCCTCAACAGGATGCATAAAATCCAAGGAAGGGACAATCATAGTAGAGAAAGAGGAAATACTCCAGCGATGGGAAGAATACATAAAGGATCTCTTTGGCGACAAGAGAGAACAACCGAGAATACACAAGGAGATGGATGGACCGGAAATACTAAAATCCGAAGTGGAAGCGGCAATGGCCAAAATGAACAGAAATAAAGCACCTGGCCCAGATGGCATAGTGATAGAGCTGCTGACAGCCTTAGAAGAGTATGGCATAGAAAAGATTACCGACATAATAAACGAAATTTATAGCAGCGGAATAATACCAGACGACCTATGCAAGTCGATATTTATAGCACTGCCGAAGAAACCAGGTGCAAACGAGTGTGAACTACACAGAACTATCAGCTTAATGAGTCACATTACAAAACTGATTGTCAGAATCCTGATGAATAGAGCGAGAAGCAGAATCAGGCCAGAGATAGGACAGGAACAGTGCGGGTTCGTCAAAGACACTGGAACAAGGAACGCCATATTCATGATTAGGATGCTCTCTGAAAGGGCATTACAAATGAAGAAAGACTTGTACCTATGCTTCATTGATTACGCGAAAGCATTCGACAAAATACGACACAAAGAATTGATGGAAACGATAGGAAACCTCGACATTTTCGGCAAAGATATAAGAATAATCAAGAATCTCTACTGGCAGCAAACGGCCTGCATACGGACAGGTAACGACCTCAGTAGATACACAAAGATAGAAAAAGGCGTAAGACAAGGCTGTGTCTTTTCACCGGATTTGTTCAACCTATACAGCGAGAATATTTTGAGGACCCTAGATGACACACCAGGATTTATTATTGGAGGCCACAACCTGAACAACATAAGATACGCGGACGATACAGTACTGATTGCGGACACGGAAAGGAAACTGCAAGATCTCATACAGAAAGTAGCAGTGGAGAGTGACAAGATGGGACTACAAATAAACTTTAAGAAAACTGAGTGCATGGTCATCAGCAAAAGATACAACCCAAAATGCCAAATACAGGTGGGGGATAACAGAATCAAACAAGTCCAAGAATTTAAGTACCTAGGAAGTGTTCTAACAGGAGATGGAAAGTGCGACACGGAGATCCGAAGGCGAATTGGCATGGCAAAGGACGCGTTCCAGAAGATGAGCAAAATACTAACACACAGGAAGATCTCAATAGAAACGAAGAAAAGAGTGCTAGACTGCTACGTGATGTCAGTTCTTCAGTACGGCTGTGAATGCTGGACAATATCATCGAAAATGAGGACAAAACTGGAAGCAGCCGAAATGTGGTTCTACAGAAGGATGCTACGGATATCGTGGACTGAGCATACAAGCAACGACGAAGTGTTAGAAAGAATGGCAACAAAAAGGAAATTGATGCTGAGCATCAGGAAGAGACAACTGAAGTTCCTGGGACATGCAATGAGGAAGGAAAGCCTGGAGAACCTGATACTGACTGGTCAGATAGAAGGAAGGAGAGACAGAGGAAGGCAGCGGATAACATATTTGCAGGGCCTGATCAGGTGGATGACGGAACGGGGGTTGCCAGGAGCAACAGGAGCAAACATACTAAGAGCCACAAGGGATAGGGAGACGTGGAGATCCATGATCGCCTACGTCCTGAAGGGACAGGGCACATAGAAGAAGAAGAAGAAGTGTTTTACTTTCAGGGAGACTAGCCTGATCCATGCTAATGAGGGGTAGGAGCGATTGTCTGTAATGGTTAATAGATAGCAGTTTCGTTTTGGAAGCATTAAAATTCACGAGCCATTTTTTACCCCAGTCCGCCATGGATCGGAGGTCCTTTTTAAGCTCGGGAGCGAGGTTGGCTTTATCAACCTCAGCGGATTTTTGATCGATGCGAGAGTAAACTGTAGTGTCGTCGGCGTATATGCTAACTTGGGATCTTATTACATCTGAGAGATCGTTAATGTAGATAAGGAAAAGCATAGGACCTTGAATATAGCCTTGAGGGACAACCGCGTTCGTATGATAGTATTGGGAGGCATATCCGTTCAATACTACCCTCATTGTGCGATTTGAAAGGAATGACTGGATAAGGTCAAACAATTGTCCAGTTATACCATAACCTCGCAGCTTGTGTAGAAGACCAGCATGCTAGACTCTGTCAAACGCTTTGGAGATATCTAGGGCAGCAGTTCGGGCTTCACTGTTCTTGTCGATAGCCTGGTGTATATACTCAGTGATGGTCGTAAGCATATCAGTAGTAGACCTGGTGAAGCGGAAACCATACTGTTTATCAGAGAATAGCCTGTGAGCTGTGAGCTGTTGAACGACCTCGGCGTTGATGATGGCTTCAAACACTTTGCCAAAAATTGGTAGGAGGAGGCTGATAGGGCGATAATTAGAATGGTCAGAGGGCTCCCCGGTGTTCCCCAGAGGGTTCCCTCGGTGTTTGGACCACGGAAGAGGACTTCCAACAGGCATGAAAGCAAGAAGCAGAGAGGCAGTAGTTATAGAGTTTGGAGAGAACAGAGAAGAGTTCAGGGGAACGTTTCCTCAGGAATGATTGGGATTCCGTCGCTGTCGCTCACTTTCCGTCGCTGTCGCTCACTTTATGGTGGTCAAGCTTTGAAATTATGTTAAAGACCACCGAGGGGGTAATATGGATGTTATTCAGTTGGGTCTCAGTTCGGGGTGGGAAGTCGAGTACAGATACTTCAGTGTCGAGTTGGTGGAGAATCTGCAAGCGAAGCACTCAGCCTTGTCTCTTGTAGAGGTAAGGACCTCAAATTCGTTGATTAAAGGGGAGATTGAGGGTTTTCTATTGTTTAGTATACTTTTACAGAGCCAGTAGTCTTTGGAATCGAACTTACAGGATGCTATGCGCTGCTTCATTCTTGCTGCAAACAGCAGCTTGGCTCCTTTAAGTATCTTCTTGCACGAATTGGGAGCAGAGGCAAAGAGGCGCCTGTTATGGTCCGACGCGTGACTCCGATAAAGCCGAAAGAAGTGATTTCGATGGGCTATGGCGGCCGAGCAAGCGGAGGAGAACCAAGGGGACAAGTGGAATTTAAGTTTCTTGGGATGAAAGCTTCGATGCCAGCCTTAACGC
Organism: Ascarosepion bandense; assembly: GCA_037127315.1. NCBI lineage: Eukaryota > Metazoa > Mollusca > Cephalopoda > Sepiida > Sepiidae > Ascarosepion > Ascarosepion bandense. The sequence continues at coordinate 1,109,678 of JBBBDQ010001487.1, forward strand.
AAGAAGATACCTCAGCCGCAGTCTTCAACGGGAAGACTAAAGACTTTGTTCCAAGTGACGTCACACAGGAAATCGCGGAATGAGTTTCAATCAGCTCTTTAGAAGCAGTAAGATATTCTGCTGAGGTTTTGGGGTGGAGTGGGAGTGAAAGGAGATGTTAACGGAAACCACCGCATTGTCAGAGTTTCCGAGTTGCTTGACATTGCAAGGGTCAGGGATGGAAGTAAAACAGAGATCTAGCAGTGAGTCGTGTATATTAGGGTTATTAGAGAAACGCGTGGGGAACTACACCACTTGCGTAAGGGGCTGAGTGATTGAAAAATTTATGGTGTGGACACCAGCAAGATCTGTGACAGAGTTTTTCAGCCACTTGGCGTGGTGGGCGTTAAAGTCGTCAAACACAAATATATGGACAGACGGATGAGAGGAAATGGCCTTGTCGATATTATTGGACATGCTGTCAAGAATGGAACAGTCGAGAGATGAGGAGAAGCGGTAGAGGAAGAAGAGATAGTTAATTGATCTTAGTAGGGAGAGACGGAAACACATATAAGAATGATTTATTGATTCAAGAGAGATTACCCTAGCTAGAGAGGGGTGTTCACTGATGTAAACGCCAAGCCCATGCATGTGGACATTGGAGTCCTTCCTGAACATGCTTACGGCCATATCACGTTGAATACACCGGTTCTCGCTCGATCACCGAAGTTAAGCAACATTGATCCTGGTCAGTACTTAGATGGGTGACCGCTTGGGAATACCAGGTGCTGTAAGCGTTTGGTGACGGATGTGCGTTGTGGTGCAGTGAATATCGGCTTGGAAAGAGAAATCGGTGAGCCGAGTTCGAATTCCAGTTGAATACCCTGCATGGACTTAAGCACTGGTACCCTTGGGAAAGGTATTAATCCGTCCCTTCTCTCCAGTTATGGTTTAAATAACAGGGTAGGACTTGGGGACTCTGACCTTAAAAACAAATCCCAATGAATCTTAATACTCGAAAAGAAAAAAGTATTACTAGACACAAAACTTATATAAAAACAACAATAAAATGTTGAAAGAAAAAGGTATTACCAGCAATAAATAAATAAAATTTAGTTGGCAATAAATGACCTGCCGAGGTTGATTTGCCATAAAAACAAAACAACCAACCAACCTTCCTGAACAGGGGAAGGTAATCAGGTATATAGAATTCAGAAGAGAGGATAGAAAGTCAAAGTTAGTTTCGCAGAGGGCTAGGATGTCAGGTGAGTTGACTTGGAGGAAAGATTCGACAATGTAAAAGTTTGTGCATATACCTCTTATGTTAGGGAAGGAGATGTTGATGGATTTGGGTGTTTTTAGGTTAGCTGGTTTAGATTTGCTTTTAAGACAGCGTGTATTCATGAATGTTTTATTAGAAGAGAGGCCTAGAGTAGAATCAGTCGGTTGCTTTATGCAGCATGTGTGGGAGGTTAAACTGGCACAGACTGCAGCATAATATCGCCTCAGGGTAGCCCACCGGAGGTTCATACAGGGACACCCATCCATGTGTGACATGGCACTACATATAACCCCGATATTATTCAACTGTTGATCAGAGCAGCCTCTCGTGACGCTACGCACGAGTTCGGGCTCCTAACTACCAGTCGGAAGCATTAACCAGGAAACTGCGAACCCGGTACCCTCAGAATGAAGAGACGTTGCCACCATCCACAAACACTGCAAAAAGCTTGCGACAGCACTAGGATTAGGAACAGAGGAGAGAAAAAAAACCGGGAACACCTTCCGAAACAAGAAACAAGGCGCAAATTAAAAAAAATGGTGAATGTTATATAATATCTTATAGTTTATTTCATATAATATTTATATAATTGTGTAGTGTTTCTTCGAGATTTATCATGAACAAAACAAATTCACGGACTGGGACAAAAAAAAAACAGAATGACAAAAACTGACTTTTAAAAAAATTTTTAATTATAAAAATTTCTTGAACGTATTTCGAATATTATCCGGATTTATGAAATGTGAATAACTCCCTCCTTTTTGGTAAATGTTAATTGTTTTGAGACAAACTGAACAAATTTTGATTTAAAATTTCAAAAAAGTGCAAAAACTTTAATAAAAAAAGAACAAACTTTGATGAAAAGCTTACTTCAAAAGAATATCAAACATTTAATAAAAAACAAAATTTGATTTACAATTTATGATTTCAAAGGAATGTCAAAATTGAATAAAAACAAGCTTTTATTTAAATTTATAATTTCCAACGAGTGATACAAATTTAATAAAAAACAAACTTTGATTAAAAATTTATAACTTCAAAAGAGTGCCAAAAGTTTAATAACAAACAAACTTTGATTTTAAAATTTAATGTAAATATTTTCAATAAGTAATGTGTGTGGTGGATATTGGCTAGGAGAGCCGTGTTTGAAGTCCAGTTGAATTCCTTTCATTCACTTACCTTGGAAAGGTAGTAATCTGTCACTTCACCCTCCAGCTATGCGTTAAATGGCAGGACAAATTAGGTTCCATAGCCTTGGCTGGCAAGCAGTCTACTGCAGAAAGTAAAGCCAACCTACTTCGGGAAACCCTTCTGCCAAGTCATTCATGTCTCTTTCGAGACATGATTGCCCAAGCGTGTATCACTTATGGCACTTAACGAACTGAACTTTACATTAGTTGGTTAATGAATCTCAAAGACGGAAGTAGGGATGTAGGCGTGGGTAGGGATGAATGAGAAGGCAAACTTTCCTTCTCGGCGTAGTAGTCATTTTATGAGGCAGCCATTCCAAATAGATAACGATGACTATATGTATCGTTCATAATTTTAATATTTTTCGTGGTATATTGATTATATTTTTAGCATTTATAAACTTTGAAATAATATCAAACAGAAAAAGTAATACGTAAAAAGACATTTATCAAAATTACATTTATGGCCGAAACCGGAAGTCGTCTCTTCAGAGTTTCAAATCAGATGAAATTAAAAAGAAAAAACGGTATACTTTGTCACAATTTAAATTATTTCCGACTTCCCATAACTAGGTTAGTTTTTATGGAGAGTAAAACTGGTATCAAGTCGACGTGTTCATTTACAACCTCAGGATCCTAGAAGTCTAAACACATTATTCAACCGATCATAATTCTATGAAAATGATCTTTAAACCAATAAAATGCTATTTACACCTTTTTATATTCTGATTTAGGTACCTCCAGTAATTCGCGGGAAAAACAGCATAGCGTAATGAAAAAGGCCAAAAACTTAACGAAAATAATGTTTTATCGTCAAAATGTTGATGTTATTATTAAGATGAAAGACGAAAGTATTTTAATTATTTTTTGAAATTTTTTAAATCCTTTCTAACAGGTTCGAAATTTTGGTTAAAATCTTGTTTAGTTTACGTCATCGCCTTCTTCAAAGTTTAACATTGATTTTTTGTTTACGCCATCGCCTACTGCAACGAGTAACATTGATTTTTTTTGCGCGTGCGCGCGTTTTTTCCGTAAAAAACGCATTAATTTGGAAATTCTTGTAAAAATAAAATAATTGTCCGATTTTAATGAAATTTTCAAGACTTATTCACAAATGAATGAAATTATTTTTAATAAGTTTTTTTAGAAATTATTAGTGAAAAAAATTTTTTTAAATGTGCTACCCCCCACACACACTTACTTAATTCCATGAAATTTCGCACATAATTTTTTTGTTCCCTAACATTTTTTTTTTGTTAGAAGTAGGAGTCTTTTTCAAAAAAAGTAGATAATTTACAAATCAGTGCCCAAATAAATGAAAATCTGCCCTGAATTGAAAAAAAAAATAAATCCAATAAAACTATGACATTACTTAATTAGAAAAGCTTCAAATTGCTTTTGTAAATAAGTAATATTAAGGACATTATTATCTGAAAAAATAAAAAAACCATATCGCCCCAAGCAAGGCATTTTACTGCAACTGGGGGGTTACAAAGAAGGAAAGTTATGAGAAAGAGTGACAGGTTATAGGGGGTGCCAGGAAGTGGGTAAGAGAATGATGAGAATACTGATGAGAGTGGAGTAAACGGAAAAAGGAGCATGAGAGAGAGGGTGCAGGTTAGTGAGATAGGAGATGACTATTGACTTTACATTTAAATTCTTGAACATTGTAGCTGTTGGGGAAGTAAGTAAATGGAAGGGAGTTCCACAGGTGGGAAGTGCGAGAAAAGAAGCTGCCAAAGTAGAATTTGCGTTTACATTTTACTAGTTTTACAGCAGAAGGGTGAGACCTAGTTACTAATCTTGTGGTTCGAGTAAATTTAGGATGCACCAGTGAACTAAGTTCATCGGAGAATATAATTTTCTATTTTGTTTCCATTATCTCTAAAGCCTCGTCGTTGCTCACATGTTCATTTCATGGTATCCTCAATATCCTTCTGTAGAACCAAATTTATTTTGCTTTGAGTCTCTCCTTGATCTTTACGGAGATTGTCCAGCGTTTACTGCCATATAGGAGCACAGATATCATGTAACATTTCAATACTCTTTTGTTCGTTTCCAACTAAATTTTCCTGTTTCTTAATACTTTGCTTAGCTTTTGGAATGCGTCTTTGGCCATGCCAATATACCTTCGGATCTCAGTGTCACACTTTCTGTTCTCTTTTAGAATACTTCCCATGTATTTAAATTTCTGTACCTGCTTGATTTTAATATCCCCGACCTGTAGTTGACATTTGGGACTAGTTACTTATCGCAAACACGAGATACTAGATTAGCAACTAGGTCCCACCCTTTTACAGTTAAACAAATAAGATGTAACCGTAAATTCTACTCCAACAGCTTCTTTTCTCGCGCTTTCCGCCTGTGGAACTCCCTTCCACAAGTCTGCTTTCCCGACAGTTACAATCTCCAGGTGTTTAAATGTAGGGTCAATAGACACCTCCTATCACACTAACTCCCAACTATTCTCACAACACTCTCATCTACCCAACCCTCATTCTCGGTATCCTCACCCACCTATCACCCACCCTCTGTTATTTCCTATATTTAACCAGCCTTTCTCCACTCTACGTAGCCCCCTGCACAGTAGTGGCAGTGACATGCCTTGCTCGGGGTGAAACGCTTATAAAAAAAAAAATATTAATTTCCCACAAGAAATTATATATTTTAAATTAAAGTTTGTGTATTTTCTAATTTAATTTTTGGCGCTCTTTTGAAATCAAAAATTGTGAATCAAAATTGCCTCGCAACAACAATAATCGTCAGAGTTGAAACTACCGAAAACCAGAGAGTTATTTTCATTTTATAAGTGCGGATTATATTCGAGGTACTTACAAGGAATTTTTTTACAATTTAAAGAAAAAGATCTGTTTTTTGGCTTGTTTACTGGGGTGAGCGCGAATGTATACCCCCCCCCCACACACACACACTTAGGAATAGCGCTCCCCGAGTCGCCCACATATGGGGCAATCGTGAAGGTCAACCCAGCTAAAGTGCAATAGAAGGGCTTTGCTCTGAGATAATTTGGTGTGAATTTTAGTAAATAGAATTTTTATTTTTATTTTGTGGTGAATTGGCTGTGAATGTTGGACAATATCATCAAAGATGAAGAAAAACTTAAAGAAATTGAAATGTGGTTCTACAGAAGGATGCTGCGGATATCATGGATTGAGCATGTGAGCAATGATGAGGTTTTGGAAAGGATGGAAACGAAATGGAAATTAATACTAAGCATCAGGAAGAGACAGCTGAATTTCCTGGGACATGTGATGAGGAAGGAAGACTTGGAGAACCTGATACTAACAGGTTAGATAGAGGAAAAAATAAACATGGGAAAGCAGCGGATAACATATTTGAAGAACCTGATCAAGTGAATGACAGAACGAGGATTGTGTGGTGTAACAGGAGAAAGCGTGCTAATAGCCACCCGGGATGTGGAGACGTGGAAAGTCATGATCATCTACGTCCTGGAAGGACAGGGCACATAAAAGAAAAAGAATTATTATGTTGGGGTGAATTAAGAGAAAAGATCAAAAAATAAAAATTGAATGCATATTTTTGGGTTTGTTTTTTAAGCTAAAGGTACAATTGGAAGCATTACCATCGATAGAGGGTTTCAAGTGGTGGCTAAAGCTTTAAAAGTCTGGAAAAATTATCCAAAAATGTCCAACGCTGAGTTTAGATATCTATCACCTAATTATAGGCTTACGTCCATATAACGTTGAATACACCGGTTCTCGCTCGATCACCGAAGTTAAGCAACGTTGATCCTGGTCAGTACTTAGATAGGTGACCGCTTTGGAATACCAGGTGCTGTAAGCGTTTAGTGACGGATGTGCGTTGTGGTGCAGTGGATATCGGCTCGGAATGAAAAATTGGTGAGCCGAGTTCGAATTCCAGTTGAATACCTCTGCATTCACTTAAGCACTGGTGCCCTTAGGAAAGGTATTAATCCGTCCCTTCCCTCCAGTTACGGGTTAAATAACAGGGGAGGACTTGGGGACCTTGCCCTTAAAAAACAAATCCCAATGAATCTTGATACTCGAAAAGAAAAAAAAGTATTACTAGACACAAAACTTATATAAAAACAACAACTGTTGAAAGAAAAAGGTATTACCAGCAATAAATAAATAAAATTTAGTTGGCAATAAATGACCCGCCGAGGTCGATATGCCATAAAACAACAACCTAATTACAAGGTCACATTTTTATACCAACTTTTATTGTTGTACTTACAAAAAAGCACCCATTTTCCGAGTTACATCAGATCATCGCCTAATCCTGAAGAATATTAAACTAGAAAGATTATAAGAATAGCCGCTTTTATAAGGCAGGCTATCAAGTTTCAAAATCTTTTAAAAATATAATCGTTCTTGAGTCGGGTTCTCCGTTAATTCCACTTTTGACGCACATCCCTTTGTATCAGTGGTTACTTTATTAGAAAAATCTCTAAGTATATTATTTTCCCGCTCAAGATTTGTTAAATTTCATTTTAAGATATTCTTCAAATTGGCTATTTTATTTCCCTTTTGATATTTGAAAGTTAAAATTCAAAAATTCATTTCTAACCACAGAAATTTGATCAATAACATCATCGTTATAATGGTCAACTCAAGTAAGTCGGAAGTGAGTTTCACAAGCGATAAATACGAAAGAAGAAACCGTTAGCATAGAACGATAATTATCTAGCCATTTCAACTGTAAAATGATGAAACTTTGCCCTCAATTTAGTCAGCAATTCAGTTAAATACCATACGTGATACACATTTCGGCGATCATGTCTCTCCACAGCTTCCTCACCTAAATCACTGTTGACGCTTTCACTTAAATGCCATACGTGATACACGCTTGGGCGATCATATTTCTCCACAGCTTCCTCACCTAAATCACTGCTGACGTTTTCACTTAAGCGCCATACGTGATACACGCCTAGGCGGACATGTCTCTCCACAGCTTTCTCACCTACATCACTGTTGACGTTTTCACTTAAGTGCCATACGTGATACACGCTTAGGCGGACATGTCTCTCCACAGTTTCCTCACCTAAATCACTGTTGATGCTTTCATTTAGGTACCAAACGTGATACACATTTCGGCGATCATGTTTCTCCACAGCTTCCTCACCTCAATCACTGTTGACGTTTTCACTCAAGCGCCATACGTGATACACGCTTGGGCGGACATGTCTCTCCACAGTTTCCTCACCTAAATCTCTGTTGAGGCTTTCATTTAGGTACCATACGTGATACACATTTCGGCGATCATGTCTTTCCACAGCTTCTTCACGTAAATCACTATTGACGTTTTCACTTCGACGACCATGTCTCTTGACCCATGACTGACTTGGCAGATTTTATTGCACTAGTTGCCATTACTTTCTGCGGTAGACTGGTTGCTAACCCAATCTGTTCTGTTATTTAACCCATAGCTAGAGAGAAGAAAGATGAATTAATACCTTTTCTAAGAGTATTTATGCGTAAGTGAATGCAACGAATTCAACTGGAATTCGAACTCGGTTCTCTAATTTCTCATTCCAAGTAGATCTTCATTGCACCACAACGCAGAAAGACAAATAGGGGTCATAAAAGAGCAAGTATTACTGAAAGCAACGAAAGATAGGAAGCTGTGGACAATCATAACCGCTCCCGCCCTGGACACATAGAGTGAGAGATATTGATATCTTTGCTATTTTTTCAAGATTCCGAAATTCAGTTTATATGCAAGTGTGTGTGTGTGTGTGTGTGTGTGTGTGTGTGTGTGTGTGTGTGTGTGTGTGTGTTCGCGCTGAAAATGCATCGTGCGAGAATTTTTTAAAAGTTAAAGATTTGTAATGGAGGGATATTTCATTTTTGATTGATTCGTTTTCTGCGGCTAATGAACTCTTTACACGGTTTTTAAAGCCAGAAAATATTTTTAGATTGTAAAAAAATTGTTTCTTTTTTTGTGGGGATGGGGGGAGATAATAATGTTTAAGTGATACGTCTTACTAATTAACCCATACCTGGGGGAGAAGAAGAAATGCATTCATACCTTTTTCAAGGGTATTTGCGCTTAACTGAATATAACGAACCAAAGTTGATTTGGAACCCCGCTCTTCGATTTCGAATTTCGAGCGATTATCCATTTCACAGCTGCACATCCAAGCCCCAAGTGGTCACCCATCTACGTACTTACCAGGCTCTACGTTACTTAACTTCGATGATTTTTTTTAAGGGGGCCGATGTTTCAACGTGATATTGCAGTAAGCCTAACACAATTTTACAAGTATATGAATGCAAATGGACGTTTTTGTAATGGCCACGTATATAGTCTCTCTCTCTCTCTCTCTCTCTCTCTCTCTCTCTCTCTCTAGTTAAATCGCAAGTAGAAAGTTTCGCAACAGAAAGAGAGACTAAATTGCAAAACCAAAGTCCTACTCACGTCCTTCCTTCCTTCCTTCTCTAAACATCTTGTCTTTCTTCATCGCTAGTGCCGACGTTAAGTATTCATTATGATTATTGACCGGGACTAGTAGTAGTAGTAATAGCAATAGTAGTAGTAATAGCAATAGTAGTAGTTACAGAGAGATTATCAATACTAAGAGACAGAGAGAGAGAGAGTTAAAAAGAGAGGGAGAATACGGTTTTGTCACGTATGCGAAACTGACCCACGTGTAACAAAACGGTGGGTTTGACAACCAGGATGGGGGTTAGGCGATCATTGAGTAGATGAATATAAGGAGGTTAATTTGAAATTCAAAGCAATTGTAAACACGTATTTCGATAATAAATAAAAAAAAATAAGTATATAAATGGAAAATGTTTTCGAAAACAACAAAAAAAGAAATAACCATATATAGTGTTTAACAAAAAAAAAAAGATAACAAAATTGGGTCAGGGAAAATTTGGGTTACAGTGTAGTGCAATTTAAACAACAGACACACGCGCACAAGTCGACAGGGTTTGCTTAGTCTTTTTCTTTTAGTGTTGTCCTGTCAAGAAAGGAATTTATTATTGCGTTCCTGTTAAGCTTAATTTTTATTTTAGCGTTGTGCTGTCTGTTGTCTTAGATATTTTCTCTATTTGCGAATTCTTTACTTATTTTCAAATTTTGTTTTTTTGTCCACGCAACGCCTATTGTTTTCGTTTTTTAACTTTTATTTTATTGCTTAAATAATACTAGAATTAACTCGAGAATACGTTTGGAAATCAAGAAACGACTCCAACAAAGTCCTGACACCAATTCTAAAATTTCTAAAAGTTAAACAAATAACAGCAAAGAACAAAAATGGCATCAGATAGAAGAGTAATTGTTATTGGTATGGACGGCAGTGATCATTCCGAATATGCATTCAAATGTAAGTATTGAATATTTTCTTTTCTTTCAATCGCGGCTGTTTTGATTTTTGTTATGACTTCTGCTACTACCAGGCTATCGAAAATGCATCTCTTTAAGAGGCGAAATCGGTTGCTGATAAATCGTTTGATTTCGTTTAATTCAGTTCAGTTACAACACTTTTTTTTACACTTCAATTAATAATTTGCAATTTCAGATAATTCTTAAATTTCTGTTGTTAATCATATGCTTGTGAAATTGAGAACCCGTTTTTTTTTTCTTTTTAAACAAGAATTTAATTTTTTTTTTTTTTATATAGAAATCTGTTCAGGATTTTTTTTTTTTTTTTAGAATCGTTTTCTTTAAAAAAAAAAATTAATTAATAATACCGCTTACTTCACTTATGGTCAAAAATGTTTCATTCAAAAGAATATGAATGAATATTTGTTACGTGTCCGGTTTGTATGCATGTCAAATTATTTTAGTCATCCTAGACTTCACTTTTTTTTCAAAGCTTTCTTTGAGAGTCATAAATCTAAAGAAATGGTCTTTTTTTTTTTTTTTTTTTTTTTTTTTTTACACTCAATAAACAGCCGCTCTACTTCTGAGGTGTTCTTAATCTTACGTAGTCTTTCTATACCAGTTTAAAATTTTTATGCTTCTATTAAATAATTGCTAGTGCTTTCTTTTGTTTACTTTTTAAAAAGTTTCTCCGGTATTTTTACGAAAGTCTTTAAAACTCGAATTTAATTTCACTTTATTTCGCCTGATATATGAGCCTAACCAAACGTTTTATGCATGACAAAAAAGTTTAACATCGTGACGAGCTGAGTCGTATCACGCAATCGACCCGCGTTATTGCATCTTCGGAGTGGGAGAAGCAACCTTGTCTTCAACTGCATGTATCAGTACTTTTTTTTTTTTTTTTTTTTTTTTTTAAGATGCTCAACAACAAAAAAAAAAATCACATTTAGTAAAGATCGCCATAACATAAAATTTTCAGGAAGAAATTTTACTTTGTAAAGGTGTCTGCCGAGGATATGTTATTTTATAGCCAACTTTTTACGGTTGAGATTTCTTTTTTACTCGTAAACCATTACAAAACTTAAATTCTGAAATTTGTTAAACTGAAGCCATTCAGTGAGGTAGACACTATTTCGTGTCACACTTAATGTGCAGGGTCAAATCGTCTTTCTTGTCAATGTTTGTAATTCAAATATAGAATCATCGGCGGCGAGACTCCCCTGGGGTAGTTCTTAATTTCCACCCGACCCCTGCTTAGCTATTCTATTGATATGAGCTGTATAATTTCTCTTTAATTAGTCATTAATTTTATATAAATTCATTACCCATTTTATTTGCCGGGGATCAGAAACTCTGGGTTCTAAAATTTCTGGCTTTATGTAAAATAGGTCAGAAAATGAGTACATGTGAGGAAGAAAATGTATTTAAGATTAAAAAAAATAAATAAATGGCAACAGTCAGGATAGAAGATTAATGAATTGTTATGAGTGATTGGGTCGCGAATGTGATATCTATGTATAGTACAGATGGATGTGATGTACGTTGTGGTGCAGTGGATATCGACTCGGAACGAGAAATCTTGGAGCAGAGTTCGAATTCCAGTTGAATTCATTGCATTAATTTACGCGCAAATACACTTGGGTAAGGTATTAATCCCTCTCTTCCCTTCACTTATGGGCTAAATAACAGGACAGATTGGTTTCTATAGCCTTGGATGGCAACCAGTCTACTGCAGAAAGTAATGGCAATCTACTGCGAGGTAATGTTCTGCCCAGTCAGTCATGTCTCGAAAGAGACATGATCGCCTAAAGCGTGTATCACGTATGGCACTTAACTGACTAAATAACAACCAACCTCAGTCCACCTCCATTTTCGGCCATCTGCCATATTTCTGTATTTTTTTTTTTTTTTTTTGTACAGAATAAATATTGTACTGTAGATGTCTTTAAAAAGTATTTTATCAGATAAAGTATAGAATAATCTTTAGTTTAGAACTTTAGCCCACCACAAAATCGCTACATTTTTCATTATATTTGGGGGCGGAGGACTATCTGCTCGGTGTTAGCTTACGAAAAGCGATTTTTAAACTTTGAATTTTTAAATTTTAGAGAAAGGCGGGAGTAACCTTTTGTGAGCGTTGAAGTTTGTGGTTCCTAACCTTTTAGCACTCGCGGCCCCTTACCTAAAAGTTTGAAACCCAGGTTACCCTCTACTTAGGGCTTACTATCAGCAGCTTAATTTTCTTATTTTCTGTGAAAGACAGGGAAAGAAACATGTAAAAAAAAAATATACATATATATATATATATATATATATATATATATATATATATATATATGTATATTTTAAAATTCTGTAATTATTTATTACCAAATTAAAGCACATTGGTCCAACCTGAATTCCCAAAATGAACATATATTTCTTAAAATAATATTATCATAGGTTTAAAAAGCTATCCAACCCAACTAGTGAGATGTCTGACGTTGCATTTCAGCAGCAAGCTTTGACATTTGTGGCCGAGTGTTTGTTAGAGCCAGTCTAGTGCTGAAAAGAAGAGGAATATAGAAGAGTAAGACACACATGATAAGGATAATATATGCATATAGAAGAGTAAGACACACATGATAAGGATAATATATGCATATAGAAGAGTAAGACACACATGATAAGGATAATATATGCATATAGAAGAGTAAGACACACAAGACAGATATAAGGATAATATATGCATTTTGTTTTTAAGGCTTAGAAATAACAACCTTCAAAGCGTTTGTCATAACTATCACTTTGCACCTAAACATAAAAAAGTATAAGAGCTTGAGAGATGTAATTGATGAAATACAATTAATGTTATCCCAAGCTACTTCTAACAAGCCTACATGCTCCCCTGCCAAAGAGTCGCGACCCCACCCGGTTGGGAACCTCTAATTTAGAGTAAGGTGGGAGTAACCTTTTGTGAGCATTAAAGTTTTATCCTTTAACGTAAACGTTTAAAATTTTACTGGAATTTTTTGTTTTAGAAAAGTAAAGAAATTAGCAGATTTTGTGTTGGGTCCCAATGCTTGTTACTGTCTTTTTTTTTTTTTTTTTTTTTTTTTTTTTTTTTTTTTTAAGTTAAAATGAGATTTTAAGATTTGAAATGTTCCGTTAATTTTGTTATTTCGGTTTAATTGCTTATAAATTCACTCAAAAACATAATCAATAGTTTGTAACTTTTTATTGTACTGAAGTGCAGCGAGCTGGTTAATGTTTATTTTGTTCGGCCTTGTGTCATACTTAACCGAACTTCCTACAGCTTACAATTTTTATGCAGAGTTATAACCATCAGGTTTTCATCATCAGAAGGTTGGTAGTCAGTTGGAATATGTGGATTAGTGTAGAAGAGTGGATTAGTGTAGAAGAGTGGAATAATAAAATATACATTTTGAATGTTAAAATATAAATTTATTAAAAGGAGGAATAACATAAGTTGTAGAAGTTAAGGTATCAAGAATTCGTACAAAATGTTCGAGTAGTAATTGTTGAGATAGATAAGGAGAAAGAGAACAAGGTGCGACCTGTCCTTATCTCCGGGTCGATTTGAAGTTACCGTTACATTTTAGATGTGTGTCAGCAAACCGCCTCCTCTGACTGACCGCTGTGACCGGTTAGAGATAATTCTTAAATATTCAATCCAGTCACGTGGGGTGGCTCTAGAATTTTTTTTTTCTTTAGTTGTGGAAAAACAGTTTCTCTGACATATTTTGAATTTTGCGATTTGATGACCAATCAGAATCCAGAGTTCCACTACAGTACTACAGTTATTTGTCCTGCTCTGTCATCGCAATTTTCTTTTGTTCTCGTTCCAAAATGTCCACGAATCCGGGAGGTGAAAAGACTGAAAGAGTAGAGTACAATAATAATGGGGGAAGGGTTTAAACAAACTTATATGAAACGATTCTTTAATATTTAATAGGCTTAACGAAATATGCTCGTTTCTTTTCTCGCACTTTCCGCCTGTGGAACTCTCCTCGGTTTACTTGCTTCCCAAAAATTAGATGCAACGAAAATTACCATCTTCTATCTCCTTGAATCCCATTTACCTTCTATTCTTTCTTGGGTACCCATTGTACCCAGTCCTTTCTCCCACTCTAACTCCCGGTGCACTGGCGGTGGTTTCGCCTTGCTTGGGGTGAAATGATTAGAATAAATTCTTATATATATATCATAGTATCCCCCAAAGCAATAAAAAGAACTAGATGGACCGTAGAAAACAATTTTAAAGAAGGGGGAAACAAACCCGCTGACTTATCTATTTATACACGATACCTTGTCCATTAGAAAAGCAAACGGATATCCATGGACCTGGAGCTCAGTCTCTTTGGACGTTGGTACGAAAGACTAAAAAGCAATAGTTGTTTCCAGTTAAAGCGAAACTGTAGACTGAAAGAAAAATGAATGGATGATGTAAGTCAAATTTTGATTTCCTGGTATCGATATGAAATAAGTTTTTTTTTTTGTTTTTGTTTTTTTTTTTTCGTCGTAAACTGAATTTTGAAGGCTAAATAAGTCCTCTGAGTAAATGGTATCATGGCTGAGACTAAGAACTACAATTATACCTACTTAGAGCCAAACACGAAGCAAAAACTAAAATAAAAGGGCTGAAAAAATACAGATATACAGGCAGATAAACAGACACACACACACAAACACCTTGCCTTTATATATATATATATATATATATATATATATATTATCGATTTTCTGTACTATTGTAAAAACTGCAACCTTGAAACTTCTGAATATCGTTTCTTATGTCTGTGTCTATGAGTGTATCAAATTTGATTAAAATCTGACCACTACTTCTATAACCCGATTTTTTCGATTATCGATTTTCGATATTTATCGTTGGTACCTCGACACGAAACCTAGTTAAGAACACTCGCAGACGCTTATAGTACAACTGTATAAATTGTAAATTTTCAAAAAAATCGGTTCAGCCGTTTCGGAGTCTATAGGTAACGGACACACACACACAAAGTTCCATTTATGCGTGTGTGTGTGTGTGTGTATATATATATATTAGAATGTAATAAATTTTACTTTAACCTAAGTGAATCTTTTCCCGCTTACAAACCTTTCCAAACGTAACCTTGAACTTATTTTCTGTCCAAAACCATTGGAAAATATAAGAGTGAATAATACTGTATCTCCTCACTAAATACGCTAGTACAGTCCCTTGGAGTGTGAACTGTCTGCTATTTATTGATTTCAGTCTCACGGGCAAACGACATCAGGAATATTCCTAGCGTAGAAAAATAAAATAATTTTGGCTCTGCGTTATTGGTTTAATTAACAAAATCATTTGATTTGTTTTTTGCCTTTATTTTCTGTTGCAGCTTCAGATTTTAAACATGTAGCATCTGAACATAAAAATTTAATTCGTATTCCCAAATTTGTCGCAATTTGTTTAAATCGGTTTAAAAAATCTTTGCTAAAATAAAACATTAACTTTACTGAAACAAAATGTCTTTTTTTTCTTTTCTTTTTTTTTTTTTTTTTTTTTTCCAGCTCATCAATTCAAATTCAACTCAGTGTTGCCGAGCTGACACATGTCGGTTCTCGTCTGGTTGTTGTTTTATCTCTGAATGACGTGACATTACATTTTTTTTTCCTAGTCAGGTCACATCTCCAGCGTTTTTGCACGTTTTATGACATTTGGCTATTTTATTTTTATTTTATTTTAGAAATTTTTAATTACCTTACAGTTTAACGCTGTTATAAAAACCCAAATTGTCATCCGTAGAACTCTCACCTGAAATATGTAAAAACAATTTTCCTTATATACAGTACTGTGCAAAAGTATTAGGACAAGAACTGTTTTATCTTTTATGAGGCATCAAAATAAAGTTTAAAATAACCCCTGTCCTAACAGTTTTGCACACAACCGGTAGTAGGCAAAATTATTAGGACAGGGGTGATTTTCCAAACCTTTGTAAGAATTATTTAACTAAAGAGGAAGGAAGGCTTCAGAATTTGAATTGGCCCCAACAAAGCCCTGATCTCAATCCTATTGAACATCTATGGGATATTTTGGATTAAAAAAAAATTGATAAATCTAATGTTACTTTGCAAGACACACTTTGGGAACAAATACAAGCTGCTTGGCAGGAGATACCATTAGATACATTGAAGAAGCCTGACAGAATGAAGGCTCTGATCAATTTTTTTTTTTTTTTTTTTTTTTTTTTTTCAAGTAAGTGTTTGAACTGAAATTTATGTAAATCATAGGTTCCCAAACTGAGGTACATGTACCCTCAGTGGTACATTTGCATTCTTCATGAGATATATTGACTCCGAGAGAATAACCACTACTGTACAATACACATATAATCTCCATCCAGAGTGTGTAACGTACTTTTTTTTTTCAAATTTCCTCATTTCAGTAAACAAAGCTTTTAATTCATTTATACCAAGAGTATATTTTCACTATTATGAAAATTCCCATTGCCATAATCTATTCCCATGCTGGACCTGAAAGATCAGGTATGAGACATCAAATTATTTTATAAATTACCTGCATTTAATTCACTGATGTTATTTATGAGTAACTGACTCGACACAAAAAGACTTCAAAATAAAATATCAAAATTTCAATTCCATTGTTTTTCTTTTAATCCTCAATTTTTAGGGGTACACAGGAATCTATAAAAATACCAAAAGGTCAGTCAGTTAAGTGTCATACGTGATACACGCTTGGGCGATCATGTCTCGAAAGAAACATGACTGACTGGGCTAAAGATTATCCCGCAGAAGATTGCCATTACTTTCTGCGGTAGACTGATTGCCAGCCAAAGCTATAGAACCCAATCTGTCCTGCCATTCAACTCATGGCTGGAAGGAGAAGAGATAGATTATATTACATTATTAAATATAATTTGTAGGGGATCAGTTTATTACTTCATAACAAAAGAAAACCAATGCCCAGTAAAAACCTTAATCATGTTTCCAACTATTCAGTCAGTTAAGTGCCATACGTGAAACACGCTTGGGCGATCATGTCTTTGTCGAGGCATTACTGACTTGGCAGAAGATTATACCTCAGTAAGTTGCCATTACTTTCTGCTGTAGACTAGTTGCCAGCCAAGGCTATAGAACCCAATCTGTTATGTTATTTGAATTCTACTTAGAGGGGGAAGAGATGAATTATATTATCAAGTAGTAATTAGTGGGGGATCAGTTTATTACTTCATAACAATAAAAAACCGATCCCCCTCCTTTATGCCCACTAGAAGCCTTAATCATGTTTCCAACTATTATATTTAGTTAGTTAAGCGCCATACGTGATGTTTGGGCGATCATGTCTCTTTCGAGACATGACTGACTGGGCAGAAGATTATCCCTCAGTAGGTTGCCATTACATTCTGCAGTAGATTGGTTGCCAGCCATGGCTACAGAACCCAATATGTCCTGTTATTTAACCCATAACTGAAGGGAAGAGACAGATTAATACCTTTCCCAAGGGTATTTGCGCGTAAATGAATACAACGAATTAAACTGGAATTCGAACTCGGCACCCCGATTTCTCGTTCCGTGCCGATATCCACTGCACCATAACCCACATCAGTCGTTCTACTTTTCTGTGACATTTTCTTTTCAACTGTAGTCACGTATGCATCCGGCCAACCATACCACTAGAAAGACTATATGTCAATTATAACAAGGTCAAAAGTTATCCACTCTACTGAAATTGGCATCAGATATTTACAAGCACATACTCCATGACTTACACATGCCTACACACACATACATTTTTTATATATATATATATATAAAATGTGCCCACTACATCTGTTTTGTGCATAAAACTATGTCGAGCTATAGACGTAAGATAATATGGCTATATATTATTCTTAACAGCTCTGTTATGTTACATTGGCCACTGTTTTATTAACATCAAAAACTAATATAAAATTAATATATATTTAGTGTATCGAGGCAGCAGATAATTTTCTGAACATATATTGTTAAATATAACAGAAAATGAATGATACGATGTTAAGAACGGTTCATGATTAAACTTTATAAACAAAATTTGAGAAAAATTTTCTAAATTGTTTCGTCCTTTGAAACATTATCAGTCTATATTTATGTCGGTGCGACTACACATGTGCACGAGGGATGATGGGAATTTTAACTAATTCTTATTATATATATAATCTATAAATATATATATATATATATATATAATCTAGCCGAAAAAGAATCTAAATTTAGTTTAAAAAGAATTTGAATTTAAAAATTCCCAGCATCCCTCGTTCGCGTACATGTGTACTTAGACTAAATTTGTTAAGTTGGTCTAAGTTCTAAAGAACGAAATTCGTCACATACTTCTTCATTTTGATAAATTATATTTTTTTCTTCTGTGTGCCTTGTCCCTTCAGGATGTAAGCAATCATGGCCTTCCACGTCTCCCTATTCCTGGTGACTCTGAGCACACTTTCTCCTGTGACACCACGCAACCCTCGTTCTATCATCCACCTGCTCAGGCCCTTCAAATATGTTATCCGCTGCTTTCTCTACCTCTTTTTCCCCTCTATCTGGCCTGTTAGTACCAGGTTTTCCAAGCCCTCCTTCCTCATTGCATGTCCCAGAAACTTTAGTTGTTTCTTCCTTATGCTCAATATTAATTTCCTTTTCGTTTTCATCCTTTCCAAAATTTCATCATTGCTCACATGCTCGGTCCACGATATCCGCAGCATCCTTCTGTAGAACCACATTTCAGCTGCTTCAAGTTTTTCCTTCATCTTTGATGATATTGTCCAGCATACACTGCCGTATTGAAAAACTGACATCACACAGCAATCTAGTATCCTCTTCTTTGTTTCTAGTGAAAGTTTCCCGTCTCTTAATACTTTACTCAGCTTCTGGAACGCGTCCTTTGCCATGCCAATTTGCCTTAGGCGGTTTATTAGTTGCCTGGAATTCATGTATTATTTCAGCCTTCTACACCTAACAGTGCAATGGTTGTTCAACCTGACAGGAAACTTCTATGACAACAGCGACAAGAAAAGCCAGCTAAGATCGCAAGAGGAATAGTCAATAAGATATCGAAAAGATACAGGTTTAAATTTAATGACAATATGTTTATTAGATTTTGATAAGAAATTCCACCTCATATTGCTATAGATGTTCTTATTATGAAGGGCAGATGGTGAGTAGGACACTTGTGTCAATGTTAAATGAATACCTACACATGTACCAGGCTAAGTCAAAATATATTACAGTTGGATTGTTAAGCGGATGCAAATTTAGAAAAATCTTAAGATTAAATAACCTTTGACAATTTTAAGGTTTTAATCTCGTTTCTTGTACTTGAGATGCTTAAACACCTTCTGCTAATGGAGATCTCTCGGGTTTAATTGTTGCTTGTTACACAGCATAGGTTGAATAAATAGGTATAATCTCTCTTTTATAATAAAGACCGTCATATATACAGTACTATGCAAAAGTATTAGGACAAGAACTATTTTATATTTTATGAGGTATATTGACAGAAAATAAACAATTTAAAGTAATTTTTTTATTTACTCAACAAATACTTTAACAAGAAAAATACTTGTTACAAAATAAATTTAATATTTAGTATAATAGCCTTTTGCTTTGATCACAGCCGTTATTCTGTCAGGCATTGACATCACAAGCTTCTTCAATGTATCTAATGGTATCTCCTGCCAAGCAGCTTATATTTGTTCCCAAAGTGTCTTGCAAAGTAACATTAGATTTATCAATTCTTTTATCCAAAATATCCTACAGATGTTCAATAGGATTGAGGTCAGGTCTTTGTCGGGGCCAATTCAAATTTTGAAGCCTTCCCCTCTCTCTCTCTCTCTCTCTCTCTCTCTCTCTTAAGTTAAATAATTCTTACAAAGGTTTGACTTTCAGTCTGTATTTGAATTTCAGTGAGGTTTTTAGGAAAACCACCCCTGTCCTAATACTTTTGCACACTATCGGTAGTGTGCAAAAGTGTTAGGACAGGGGGGATTTTAAACTTTATTTTGATGCCTCATAAAAGATAAAATAGTTCTTGTCCTAATACTTTTGCACAGTACTATATATATATATATATATATATATAAAACCTCGTCACGCTCATAGATACAGTAGCGAGGCGGTGTCGGCTCAATTTATTCTCTTTATTACCACTCATGAAAGATCTTGCCGCGTGTTTGCTCTTTAACAGTGCCTTATTTTATTCTAATTATTTTTAATATCATCGAGTAGTGAAGATATACATATTTCTCTCCTGTTCTTTAGATTATTATTTTATGTCTTGATGTAAGATACTCAATAGCAATTACATAAACATATGTTGCCATCATTTTAGGCAGCACGAACCCACTCGTTCATTAATATATACTTAATAGCTTAACGTTATTGTTACATTGCCAGTGTTCCACCCTAACACAACTTCGTTTGACTCTCTATCTTCGGGCGGAAAGGAACCCAGAGGACTCTATGCCGAAAAGCAGTCTCGTCTAGGAGGAAAGCAAACAGGAACCTGACCCTGATTATGCAGGTTTTACCCGAAATTTTTACCCATAGCTTAAGAGCTCGAAATTCTCACGTTAAAAACCAACCTTGTGTCACGTCCGGTCTCAATGGGGTGGTTACTGGTAAATACCAGGCATGGGTTGGTTGGTTGGTTGGTTGGCATATCAACCTAGGCGGGTCATTTATTGCCAACTAAATTTTTATTTATTTATTTATTGCTGGTAATACCTTTTTCTTTCGACAATTTATTGTTTGTTTTATAAGTTTTGTGTTTAGTAATACTTTTTTCTTCTCGAGTATCAAGATTCATAGGGATTTGTTTTTAAGGGCAGGGTCCCCAAGTCCTACTCTGTTATTTAGCCCATAACTGGAGGGAAGGGACGGATTAATACCTTTCCCAAGGGTACCAGTGCTTAAGTACATGCAGGGTATTCAATTGGAATTCGAACTCTGCTCACCGATTTCTCTTTCCAAGCCGATATTCACTGCTCCACAACGCACATCCGTCACCAAACGCTTATAGTACCTGGTATTCCCAAGCGGTTACCTATCTAAGTACTAACCAGGCTCACCGTAGCTTAAATTCGATGATCGAGCGGGAACCGGTCTATTCAACGTGATATGGCCGTAAGCCTAATTCTGTTTGTATGAATGACAGTATGTATGAGATGGGTAGAGGGCGGATGAACTGTTCTACTTTGAGATCAATTAGGCCAAAAATCACTTTGGTAAGTTTTGGCCTAATTGACCTTTTTAAAGTGATTTTTTTTTCCCCTTTGCACCGCCAATGCACATGCACACAGTCTTGTACTCAAATAGTAATTTTTTTTTCATTCTCCCGATGGGAATTTTAATTCTATAATTGAGAGATTGTAGAATCCCACCAGCTACGGTTTTCTTCAAAGTAAAATTTTAAAAACAAAATTAGTGAATAAGGATAAAAATAATGCAAAAAAAAATTATATTCTCGATGGTCAGATCCTGTAGGAAAAAAGCTTTAAATTAATTAAGTTTTCATTATCTATTGAAATATTTTTAGTAAATTTATTTCATTCTTTTAGAAATCACGCCAAAACGGGCCGGTCTTCTTAGCCGGATTGCCTCCCGCCCAATAGGCTTGGGCTTCTTAGCCGGATTGCCTCCCGCCCAATAGGCTTGGGCTTCTTAGCCGGATTGCCTCCCGCCCAATAGGCTTGGGCTTCTTAGCCGGATTGCCTCCCGCCCAATAGGCTTGGGCTTCTTAACCGGATTGCCTCCCGCCCAATAGGCTTGGGCTTCTTATTGCCCGGATTGCCTCCCGCCCCAATAGGCTTGGGCTTCTTAGCCGGATTGCCTCCCGCCCAATAGGCTTGGGCTTCTTTGCTGGGGATGTCATCAAATGGGCTTCTATCTATAGTCATCTTGAAATTTACCTACCATGATATCTACAATTTGCCAGTCCGGGGCAGAACTGAAGTGGGACCTTTTCTCTTTCTGCAAGGTCCTTTGTTTTTCCCGGCTCTAACGAAATTCGTCATCTTATTCAGTTCATAACTGTCTGTTTGGAGAGTCCTTGGTACTATTATTGAAATGGCTCCCAAAATTTTATCATGGCGCCACCTTGGTGTAAACGCTGAATACATGTTGGAGGTATCCTCTAACAGACACGTGTGAAGGTTTGATGGGCTGGGTAATGTATCATATACTACCCGCACAAGGAAGCTTGTGCTACTAAGATTAGTATACCAGAGATCCGTCAATTAAATCTTCCTTCGAAGTTTCCTCAATTTGTCCAGGCCTCCTGTTCATCTAATGCCACCACTTTACCGGCTATAATTCCCTCCATTCCTGCTCTCACTTCATATTGAAGATGTTCTTTCTCTCATCAAATATTTTCAGCCGACAATTCTACTCCATCAGCTTCTTTTCTCGCACTTCCCGCCTGTGAAACTCCATTCCATATACTTGCTTTCTTGACGGCTACAACCTCCAGGAATTTAAATGCAATGTCAATATCCATCTCTTATCCACTTTACCCCAGACCTTTCTACATCGCTACAAATATGTTCATGGCTTCTGCTCCGACGAAGTTAAGTCACTGGTGCCCCCGCCACAAGAGTTTACTTGTGCAACCAGACTGGCATAAGGTTCCGCCCATTTACGGTTAGATCAACCAAATACAGGCGACAATTCTACTCCATCAGCTTCTTTTCTCGTACTTCCGGCCTGTGGAACTCCATTCCATATACCTGCTGTCCTGACGGCTACAACCTCCAGGAATTTGAATGCAATGTCAATTCCTATCTCTTATCCCCTTGACTCCAGTTCTTTCTACATCACCCTGTATATCTTGTTCTTTTCCTTTCTCTCTACTTTAGCAACTGTCTTTACACCTGTGTTCCCATCCTTCTCTTGCTCTTTCTCTCTGACACCCCCTGTAACTGGTTCTTCTTTCTCTTCACTCTCCTTCTGTGTAAACTTTTATTCTTATGCAACCCCCTGCGCATCATTGGCGGTACCGCCTTGCTTGGGGTGAAACGATTAAGAAATATATATAAACACACACTTCTGAGATGAGGACAGTAACCTAGGCCTGATCTGCCGAATTTCACTGATCCTAATAGCGCCATCTGTCGCAACCTTTGCTCTATTAATCTCGTGCGATGTCTTCCACATTCCCCTGGTCTGAACCTCCATTCCTGCCTCTGCAACTTTAGGATCTTTTGAATCTTGATATAGGATTGTCTCCTTAATCCTCACCACTTTAAATGCCTCAACTAATGATTTGAAGAAGAGTTGCATTGCGTTCGATGCTACATACAGACCTTCCCTGCTCAAACTGTAGACCGAGCCATTTTCTCAAATACTAACTTTCTTCTCCATATTCTCAACGGTTGTCAATGTCACTTCATATAACGTCAGGGACCACAGAATCTTTAGCAAAATGGCATATTGATATATCCATGACTTAAAACGACATGACAGCCCTGACTTGCCCACTTTGCTCAACATGGCTTCGAGGTTTGTAAAATATTTTTGATAGCATTTATATCTTTTACATTAGGACTGAATATTTTTCCAAGACACTTACTCGTTTTTTCTTTTAACAATGGGATAATGGTTCCTGTAATCTTGAAACGGAACTTTTCTATCACAATCCCTCTCTTCACAACTAATGACCTCGATTTTGACGGTTTAAACTGTATTCTTGCACAAATCATATTTTCTAAACCCTGTAATATCCACTGACATTCATCAACACTCGATGTAGTCACTGTTAGCTCATGCATATATGTACGGATCAAGGTTGTCGTACTCCGTTTTTTATCACTGGACCTCGAAATTCTCGCAGAGCTTTACCAAAATGTTCATAATTAAGGTAAATAATATCACTGATATTGTACATTCAGTGATAATTCTCCTTTGCAGCCGATACCCATCGGAAGATATCAGATCGGAAGTTGTCTCTATGTTGAAATCATTGTAATAATCTTGTATGAGATTCCTTACATAAATAGGGACATGATAGAGCTTCCTCCAGTAATTCTCTGTGAGAGGGACCCATACGCATTAGAAAGTTTCAGCCACAGTAGGACTAAATCGGCCTTCTCCTCTTAGGAGCTGCGGTACAACGCCTATATGATCCAAACATCCTGGGATGCCTGAAATTCAACCCTTCTGTACTGAAGTATCTATGTAATTGTTGGCAACTAGATAATTCCGATGTCGTCGAAACAAGATGCTGATTTCGTTCTCAGTGTCTCGCAAATATATCATTTTGAACCGTTCAATTCCTTTAATTCGTTTAGAAATTCACACTGCATTGGTGAACCTCCACTGCTTTGCAATTCTACTTCTCCTTCAAACATGCTTTTAATATCTTCCAGAGATGTACCTAAATATTTGGTCATCTCTTCTAGACACTGTTAGGTTTTGGGGCCGAAGCTGATCGATCTGCCAATATGAGCTCCTTAATTTTTTTTCAAAGTCTGTACCCTCAAGTCGAAAGCCGTTTTTGGCGGTTCAGGGTTCATATTGTATTTCCTCTAAAATTCTTAATTATTGAGTGTCTCTCATAGGAAATAATTTATTTCTTCCGCCGTGCACTCAAGATTGCCATTTCTTTTCTCTCTAAGTAATATTTTTGTAAATCCAAAAGGGGTTGAAATAAAGGCTGTTCTTTACTTGGCTCTCACTTTCACACGCTTTCTGTGACCTTCCGTTCATCGAAGAGTTTTGTTTTATTCCTCAATGTGACTAGGAGTTCTGAAAGGTGTGTGATTACTTCTAGATTTTTTCTTGTACTCCTTTTGAACATAACCGAATCTTTGTGACGCGTAACCAAAGATAATAGTCGTCATTGTGTGTACTCTGCAGTCAGCGTCCCCTTTCGATATCATTTGTAAAATATAGCAGTGGGCCCTATATATATATATATATATATAAAACAGATCTGTCTGCGGATGACTATATATATATATATATATATATATATATATATAGTCATCCGCAGACAGATCTGTTTTGCTGTATCACAGCTCATCGGTAAGATTAGACATCCGATTGCTTTTTACTCAGGATTGAAACCCGACCGAATTGGCGTCAGACTTTTTAGCGTGTACATTATCATATATATTATGTTTAATCATGAGCCGTTCTAAACATCGTATTTTCGCTTTAATTTTAAGTGAAAATAAAGACAAAAATTCTCCAACATTTGGATAGATTTTTTTTTTTTAATTTTTTATTAAGTTACAAATTTACGTTTGCTATCTGCTAACTGTTGTCGTTGCTTAGCAAAGTTTTATGTCAACACATGATAAGATCGTCTTTGATGGTGGATGTTTTTTATGTTAACGTCCTTGCAACCTCTCTGAAGGTGGCTCATGGGGGCCGAAAGCTCAGAACCAACTTAATAAAAAAAAATAATACATCAAGATTTTTTGGTACCGGAATAGTATATGGCGTACGAAATTCTGTCACTGGTATAGTATGTGGCCTATCGTAAAAAGCGTACTATAAGGAAGTATTATAATTGTCTGGTAACAAATAGTTACAGACCTGCTTGTTTCAATTAAAGGATGCTATTTTAATATGTTTAGTAACAAGTAGTTAAAGAAATGCTGGTAACAATACAATAAATTAAGTAAATGTAAGAAATAGTTTTAATAAATAAGCGAATACTTATATCTATAAATATCTTCTTACTGAGGTAAAGCACTTTCAGAGCGTAGTTCGAATTCCAGTTGAAGCCATTGCATTCACTTACACGCAAATACACTTGGAAAGGTATTAACCCGTTACTTCTTCCCCTGATATGGGTTAAATAGCAGAAAAGATTGGGTTCTATAGCCTTGGTTGGCAACAAGTCTGCCCAGTCAGTTATGTGCCTTTCGAGACATGATCGCCCAAACGTGTATCGTGTATGGCGCTTAACTGACTGACTTTTTTTCATTAACTAAAAAACAAATTTTAATAAAATTTAAAAAGGAAACCAACACTCAAAAATATTTTGACAAATCTTCTCTTAAATGCAAATCAAATTCAATTTGACCAACATTTTATCTTTTTAATTATCATAGAAAAAAATCAATATATTTTACTTCAAAGCCACAGGTGTTCCTTTATTTTCTTTTTTGGTACAGAATCTGGTTGTTACCCCTGCCCCACTTCTCTTTATCTTTCAATCTAAAATCAGCTAATGTTTTCTCAACTGACCAATCATGATGAGGCTTTGCAGTAGATTTTATAAAAATCTACCGCAAAGCCTCATTATTGTTTTATCCCTGGATCTGAGATTTCTACTCTATTTGAACTTCAGTCCTGTCTTCGAAGTCTGGATTTGTTGTCGGCATTCTGCTCTCTTCTGACTAGTTGAAGAATCTTTGAAATTTACGTTGAAGGATGATTATTATTCCTAATATGAACTTATGAATAATGTTCATCATGTCCAAGTAGAGATGTCTCTCTTTTGACAAGAGAGATCTGTTGATGGCGCTCTCTGTGTGGATCGATGGATATGAGATAGAAAACCCAAAACCTCAAATATGTTTTAATATTTGAGTTTAACATAAACAGTGTTAGATTAAAAAATACATCTGTCCATATTCCCAAGATGAGGTGTGGTAACTATTTACACTATTCTGACTTTTATCTTCTTTGTCATATTCATGACATTTCGGCTGTAATATACCCAAGCCTTCTTCAGGCGATATACATTAGAATTTCGGACCAATCCCACAAGGGTAAATTATTCTAGATCTACGTGCCATGCTTGTTTTTATGTCTCAGTTCTTTTTTTTTTTTTTAATCATTTCACCCCAAGCAAGGCATTCCACTGCCACTATTGCGCAAGGGGTTACATATGGGAAGGTAAAGAGAAAGAGTGGTTAGATATAGGAAATGTCAGAAGGAGGGTGATAGACGAGTAAGGATACCGAGGCTGAGGGTTGGGTAGATGGGAAGAGTGTTTGAAAGAATGAATGCGAGTTAGGTCAATAGACACCTAAAAAACTTACATTTAAATTCCTGGAGATTGTAGCTGTCGGGGAAGCAATCATGTGGAAGGGAATTCCACAGTCGGGAAGCGTGAGAAAAGAAGCTGTTGGAGTAGAAATTGCAGTTACATTTTATCGGTTTCACTGTAAAAAGATGGGACCTAGTTGCCAATCTAGTATTTCGTGCAAATTCGTACCTAGAGGGCACCAGTGATCTAAGTTCTTCGGAGCAGAAGCCGTGAAAGTATTTATAGAAGAGACAGGGAAGCCACGTCACGCCGGTGAGAGTGACTACAGCCGGTCTGCCAAGTCGGTATCGATCACATTACAGATTCTCCGTTGTATTTTGTCAAGAACCCCGAGGAGAACAGCAGGGGCACCCGACCAGATGTGACAGCAGTATTCAATGCACGGGTGGATGGTAGATTTATATATGTGCAGGATAGATTCAGACGGAAAACTCAACTTTCCAACTAGTTTTTATTCCCTCTGGCCACCAGTTGTTGAACTGGGTCAATCCATTTTTTAGATTCCTTCAAATAACACTTTTATTCACTGGCCTGCTCAAACTATTGCTACTGAAGACAGTTATTGCAAGGGGTGCTGTTTACGTTGGGGAAAATAGAAATTAACCCTAGACTTGAAGATGTTAAGATTGTACTGGTCAGGAATGTATCTTCCTGGAATTTCGTTCCACAAAGAAATACTTTTTGGGAAGAAGCTATCCGATTCAAACTTACTCTTTACTAAATAAATATTAAAGAAATGAAGGTAGTTTACGTTGATGAATGCAGCATGGAGGGTCTTGACTGGGAGACTTATAATTGGAGAGGAAACTAAGGAATATAACTCATTTGAACATTTTCCATAGAAATAGCAATAGACCAGCAAGAGGTTTGCAATGTTTCTTCTATGTGGGGGAGGGTTTTAACGAGGAAAACAATTCGTCATTCACAAGGCTGTTTTAGATTTTTTAAAAAAATGAAATTAGCAGATCTATACTTCAAAAGGTCTCGGTAAGAGAAGCTCATTCCTTTTACTTTACTGCGATGGCTTCTTATGATCTGATGGTGAAACACGCCTAGGTGAAAAGTGGTTTCTTGAGTGATAAAGAAAATGCGAGTTTGATTCCTGTTGGGAAAATCATTTCCTTTGATTGGTAGAGAATAATTATGCTTTTATCTCTCTACCTCTATAAACAGGAATGTCTACTGAAACATATACCTACTGAATATATAATTTATATCACTACCTGGCTTCAGGTATTGAACTCGAATAACTTGGAGAGTTAAAGGGAGATAACTACATGACATCCAGAAGTAACATGGCACATGGAACAAGAATGATATACCCAAATGATCAAAATAAAGGGTTCAGTTTGAAATTCCCAAGAACCATAAAAAGGCTGGAGTGTACAATGGCCGAACCATTGTGACTACGGCAATAAAGATGAGGACAACAGTGTAAACAAATAACTTAAGAGAGTTGAGTTAAAGGGAGATAATTACGACATCCGGAAGTAACATGGAACGAGAATAATCTATGCCAGTGATCAAAATAAAAGATTTGGTTTGAAATTCCAAGAACCAGAAAAAGGCTGGGGTGTGCAATGGCCGAACAATTATGAATACAGCAATAAAGATGAGGACAACAATGTGAACAAATAATTTAGAGTTGCGTTAAAGGGAGATAACTAAATGATATCCAGAAGTGGCATGGCATATGGAATAAGAGTATATTTCAGTGATCGAAATAAAAGGTTCGGTTCAAAATTCCTAGCACCTGAAGAAAACCAGAGCATACAACGGCCGAAACGTCGTAAAATGGCAATAATGAGGACAACAGTCTGAACAGTGTAAATATTACCTCGTTTCAGAAGTATAGACAAATACTAGATTTCTAGCCTTTGCTTTTGTTTTAAATAGCTACAAATTCTAACATTTAATTAAACTGTACCAAATTTCTTATTTTTTGTAGGATATTCTGTACTTGAGTTTATAAATGCTAATACAACTAGCGTCGTACCCTGAAAAATTCCTAGAACTAGCGTCGTACCCTTAAAAAGTGCTAACATTGTTTATGTATTGATCAGTATTTGCTGTCTAGGATTAGTCCAACTATGTACTTTACCGAGCATCAAAGTGATGTTCCCTAACCCTTTTGTCTAGAACCAGGTTGTGTGCTCTATGAAATGTTACATGCAGACATATTATTTATCTCTCTCTCTCTCTCTCTATATATATATATATATATATATATATATATGTGTGTGTGTTATATAGATGATCAGTCAGTCAGTTAAGTTCCATATGTGATACACGCTTAGGCGATCATGTCTCAAAAGAGTCATGACTGACTGGGCAAATTTTCCCGCAGTAGGTTGCCATTATTTTCTGCAGTAGACTGTTTACCAACCAAGGCTACAGAACACAATCTGTCTTGCATGTAAGTGAATTCAACGGATTCAACTGGAATTCGAACTCAGTTCTCTGATTTCTCGTTCCGAGCCGATATCCACTGCACCACCCACGCACATATGGCTGACTAATAAATAGTTACTATCATATGGATGATAGTAACTATTTATTCGTAATATATACTTTTATGATTGGTATTAAACGTTATAGTTAATAACTAGAAGATTCTTCTCTTTATTTCAAGACTAGCAGTATAGCCCGGCGTTGCTCGGGTGTAATGGTGGAAGCTTTAAAACTAATCTGTGGTCCTGGAGCTCAGACTCTTTGGATGTTGGCACGAAAGACTAAAAAGCAATAGTTATTTCCAGTCAAAACGAAACCGTAAATTGAAAGAAAAATGAATGGATGTAAGTCAAATTTACTATTATTTATTTACCAGCAGTATAGCCCGGCATTGCTCGGGTGTAATGAAAGCTTTGAAACTAATCCATGGTCCTGGAGCTCAAACTCTTTGGATGTTGGCACGAAAAACGTAGGTTGTTAAGACGAAGAACTACAATTATATTTACTTAGATCAAAATCCAAAATAAAATGGCTGAAAACCTGATTTTGATCAAACCCGATAGGTTTTTGGGTTATCGATTTCCAATATCGGAGTCAAATAAGTCATCCAATAATAAACTAACCTAAATAAGTCCATGAAAACTTATCGTACCCATCGGGAACTGGAGAAAATGAGCCAAATTGATGGCTGAATATCGGTTTTTGATCAGATTCGATAGAATATCGGGGGTATCGATTTCCGATATCGGGTAAAATGAGTTGTCTGAGAAGATCTACTAATGTTTGAGACTAAAAACTACAATTTTACCAAGTTAGAGCAAA
Source organism: Ascarosepion bandense (assembly GCA_037127315.1). Classification (NCBI taxonomy): domain Eukaryota; kingdom Metazoa; phylum Mollusca; class Cephalopoda; order Sepiida; family Sepiidae; genus Ascarosepion; species Ascarosepion bandense. The sequence goes on from JBBBDQ010001487.1 coordinate 1,139,778, forward strand.
TTCTGCAGCAAGAACCACGATAAAAGGACTGAAATCATGATCTTGATCAGACCTGATCGGATATCCGAGTATCGATTTCCGATATCGGGGGGAAATCGGAAGAAATAAGTAGCCCATGACCTGACTGGAAGCCTAAAGAATATTTGTGTGAAGATTGGTGTAAATCGGATAAAAATTGTGGATTTGTATAAGATACACACACACACACACAAAACATCTTGCCTTATATATATATATATATATATATATAAGATGATTTTCTTTTAGAAATAAAGAAAATTTGATCTATTTGTTTATTAGAAAAATACAAACTTTTTTTAATTGATTGTTCATCATTGTTTAAAATGTCTGCCTTTATTTATATAACATAAAAAGTAGACTGACAAAAAGGAAAGGCTTCAAGTGGCAAATCAGCACTGAAAATAGAACATTTTAGATCTCTTGACATAAATATCAAAATCTCAAGTACAATCCGACATGAGAAAATTGCGTCATTGACTGAAAGTTTCTTTTCTTTATTTAATGAGAAATTTAATAAAACACTTGGTTACTTAGTACCGCTTGAGTTTTCAGATCGTTTATTGCCATGGTACAAGCAGCTTTTTAGGTTATAAAGAAAATGTTCTTACAATAAGTACTTCATTCTTGTTTTGATCATAGTAATGGCTTTTCTGACTGGGCTCATAAAAACCTTTTTGAAGAGTATTTAGATGTTCCTAACCGAACATGTTTGCATCCTCTCCAAAACCTCGTCATTGCTAATGAAAAGGAAAGTGATACTTAACACAGCTGATGTTTGTGGAATATGTAATGAGAGGAGGGCTTGGAGAATTCGATACTCACTGGACAGGGGTAAAGAGAGACAAGGGAAAGCAACGTGTGTCATACTTGATGGGCTTCAGCATATGGATGGCAGACCAGGATTTTGGAGGGGTAACAAGAGAAAGTGTATTAAGAGGTACAAGGTATAGGAAGCTGTGGAAGGCCACGATCGTCTACGTCCTGAAGAAACATGGCAGATCGAAGAAAAAGAAAAAGGGTATTAAGAGCTACAAGTGATAGGGAGATGTGGAAGGCCATGATCGCCTACGTTCTGAAGGGACACGGCACATGAAAGAAGGTCTTTTACATAATCTAAGACTCTTATCTGCTCTCTCTAGGACATTGTTTATTGTAAGCTAAAACCCGAGTCCAACACAAATATTCTTACAACTTGACAAACGCATTCTATACGAGGAATGAACGGGATTTTGAACATTACTTTTTTTTATTAATTAATGAATGAGTAAATTCTGTGTCTGTATAGATAAGAAAGAACAAGATTAATATTATATTTCTGTTCATGAAAGTAAAACATAGAAGCAAGTGTTTCTTAAGTGGAAATAATGCCTAATAGTGATAAGATGCTTATTTATTTCCCCCTGCCCTCTCACTGAGGTGAGTTGTAACACAAGGACAGTTTTTAACGTGGAGACCCAGGTATGTACACCCAGGCCAAGGAACAAAATTTTACCCGGCTCCTACATACGTTATGACTGGGTACTTAACTGGCCATATTTACTAGATTGCGGCAGGCGAGTATGGACATTTTGGACAATAGAAACAAAACATCATGAATGGGATGAAGTCTGATTCTCAATGTTAGGAATCAGATTAAGATTAGTGGAGTAATAAACACTTCTCTTTATTAAAATCTTTGGATGCCAATAGTGTCAGCATGTTGGTAATTGAAGAGTAGATGTTATAGAATTTGGTATTCAATCAATACTACTTGTGGTGGGCAGCCAGCCAGATTTGAACTTTGAATATTTTCTCACTGTCTCTTTCACTCTCTCTCTCTCTCTCTCTTTCTCTTTCTCTCTCTCTTTCACTCTCTTTCACTATGTCTCTTTCACTCTCTCTCTCTTTCACTATGTCTCTTTCACTCTCTCTCTCTCTCTCACTATGTCTCTTTCACTCTCTCTCTCTTTCACTATGTCTCTTTCACTCTCTCTCTCTTTCACTATGTCTCTTTCACTCTCTCTCTCTCTCTCTTTCACTATGTCTCTTTCTTTCTCTCTCTCTCTCTCTCTTTCACTATGTCTCTTTCACTCTCTCTCTCTTTCAGCATCTGCATCTTTTTCTGCCATTCAAATGAGAAACCAAGAGTTGTTTTTTTTTTTGTGGGGGATTCGTGTTTTTGCGGGGGGGGGGGGGGTTCTTTATTAAAATACTTTTATGAATACCATTTCGATTGATTCATTTTTTACTGCTTATCAACCAGTTATATAGTAGGTTATTTAAAGCCGGAAAATGTTTTTAGATTATAAGAATTTTTCTTAGCCCATGGCTAGTGGGGGAGAGAGGTGGATTCATGCATTTCCCAGGCGTATTTGCATGGAAATGAATATACCAAACCTAGCTGCCATTGGAACTTGGCTCCTTGATTAATAATTCCAAACTATTAGCCATTACTCCAGTCGCACATTCAAGCTTACAGCACCTGGTATTTCCCAGCATTCACCCATCTAGGCAATGACCAGTATCAACATTGCTTAATTTTAATGATCATACAGGGAACTAGTGTTTCTTCTATGTGCCCTGTCCTTTCAGTACGTAGGCGATCATGGCTTTCCATGTCTCCCTATCCCTGGTGGCTCTTAGAACACTTTTTCCTGTTACACCACCCAAACTTCGCTCTGCCATCCACTAGCTCAAGACCATAAATCTAGAATATAAATGTATAGAAACTAGCATGGCCACAAAATGAGGGATCAGTTTATATATTGATTATAATATAGAATTGATCCTCCATTTTATATTCACATTATAATTTCTTATCAACAGTTGGCATATATATTCTTCTATATGCCCTGTCCTTTCAGGACGTAGGTGTACATGTCTCTCCACGTCTCCCTATCCCTGGTGGCTCTTAGTACGCTTTCTCCTGTTACATCAGGCAACCCTTGTTTAATCATTCACCTGATTAGGTCATTCAAATGTTATTCACTGTTTCCCCTGTCTCTTTTTCCCTCTATCTGGCCTGTTAGTATCAGGTTCTCCAACCCTCCATTCCTCATTGCATGTACCAGGAACATTAGTTGTCTCTTCCCGATGCTCAGTATTAATTTTCTTTTCATTTCCATCCTTTCTAAAATCTCGTCATTGCTCACATACTCGATCCATGATATCCGCAGCATCCTTCTGTAGAACCACATTTCAATTACTTCAAGTTTTTTCTTCATCTTCGAAGATATTGTCCAACATTTACTGCCATATTGAAGAACCAACATCACATAGCAATCCATTACTCTCCTCTTTGTTTCTAGTGAAATTGTCCCGTTTTTCAATACTTTTCTCAGCTGCTGGAATGCTTCCTTGTGCTTTTGGATCTCAGGAATATAAATGTATAGAAACTGCTGTGACCATAAAGTGAGGGGTCAGTTTATATTTTGATTGTAATATGGAATTGATCCCCCACATAATATCCAGTTTTCTTCTGTAGAACCACATTTCAGCTACTTCAAGTTTTTCCTTCATCTTCGATGATATTGTCCAGCATTCACTGCCATATTGAAGAACCGACATCACATAGCAATCCAGTACTCTCCTCTTTGTTTCTAGTTAAATTTTCCTGTTTCTTAAGACTTCTGGAATGCTTCTTTCGTCATGCCAATTTGCCTTTGGATCTCAGTGTTGCACTTTCCGTCAACTGTTAGAACACTTCCCGGGTATTTAAATTTTTGTACCTGCTTGATTTTAGTGTCCCTCGCCTGTATTTGGCATTTTGTGCTGCCCTTTTTGCTGATGACCATGCATTCGGGTATTTTGCAGTTTATTTGTACTCCTTTCTTGTCACTCTCTTCAGCTATCTTTCTGTATTGAATTACATAGGATTTAAATCCTTTCTCATGAATATGTTCTTTGCAATAAAAGCAAAATCTATATATTAATTTCAGCAGTTTTTTTCTTTTAATCCTTTCACTCTAAGCAAGGGTGAGAGAAAAAACCGGTTACAGGGGGTACTGAGAAAAAAATAAAACATGAATAAGATTCAAGCAATTAACCACCACAGACAACCGCACCTCCCTCCCATTAGCATGGAACAGGCTTGCCTCCCAGAGAGTAAAACACTACGCCTGCTTGGCCTGATACTCTCAGCGGACCTCAAGTGGAATGACTACGTCAAATCCATTGCTAAATCCGCTGCTATGAAAGTCGGCTCTCTGTGCAGGACCCGGAAATTCTTTCCGTCTGAATCTATCCTGCACTTATATAAATCTACCATTCGCCCGTGAATTGTGTACTACTGCCACATCTGGTCGGGTGCCTCTGCTATTCTCCTCGGGGTTCTTGACAAAATACAGTGAAGAATCTGTAATGTGATTGATACCGACTTGGCTGACCGCCTGCAGTCACTCTCTCACCGGCGTGACGTGGCTTCCCTGTGCCTCTTCGATAAATACTTTCATGGCTTCTGCTCTGACGAACGTAAATCACTGGTGCCCCCTAGATGTGAATTTGCACGAGATACTAGATTGGCAATTAGGTCCCACCCTTTTACAGTGTAACGGATGAAATGTAACCGCAATTTCCACTCCAACAGCTTCTTTCCTCGCACTTCCCGCCTGTGGAATTCCCTACCGCATGATTGCTTCCCCGACGGCTACAACCTCCAGGAGTTTATATATAGGATCAATAGACACCTCCTAACACACTAACTCACACCCACTCTCTCCAACTCTCTCCCTATGTACATCCTAAGTTGTCTATCACCCTCCTTCTGACATTTCCTATACCCAATTGCTCTATAGTGGCAGTAGAATGCCTTGCTTGGTGTGACACGATTTAAAAAAAAAAAAAAATGTTATGGTGAAACACACTTATTCCTCAGATAATGGACTCTCCCTCTGTTATGGTGAAACACACTTATTCCTCAGATAATGGACTCTCCCTCTGTTATGGTGAAACACACTTATTCCTCAGATAATGGACTCTCCCTCTGTTATGGTGAAACACACTTATTCCTCAGATAATGGACTCTCCCTCTGTTATGGTGAAACACACTTATTCCTCAGATAATGGACTCTCCCTCCTATATTAACAAGAGTTAACAGGAAGTTAACTCAAGAAGTTCTTGGAAGTTCTAGAGTGTTCTTTAGAATTCTATTAAACTTTAATAGAACTACTAGGCAGTTGATATTAGTCGGCAGTTAGCCAAATACTAATGAGTCAGCTTACAGTGGAGGATTACCAAGTTCCTAATATTTTGGGTGCGTTAAGTCGATTAGCAACCAACATAGCACCATTATTACCTTCAGTGCGAAAACTGCTCCACAACAATATAGATGATATTTCACATTGCATTTAAGTTTTTGATGATTGTCAGTCAGTTAAGTGCCATACATGATACACTTTGGGTGATCATGTCTCGAAAGAGGCATGACTGACCGGGCAGAAGATTATCCCGCAGTAGGTTGCCATTGCTTTCTGCGGTAGACTGGTTGCCAACTAAGGCTATAGAACCCAATCTGTTCTATTATTTAACCCATAACTGGGGGAAAGAGATGGCTTAATACCATTCCCAAGGGTATTTGTGCGTAAGTGAACTTGAGGAATTCAACTGGAATTTGAGCTCGGCACCCCGATTTGTCGTTCTGAGTCGATATCCACTGCGCCAAAACGCACATGGTGATTGTAGCTATCAGAAAATCAAGTAAACAGAAGTGAGTTCTACAGGCAGAAAGTGCAAGAAAAGAAACTGTTGGAGTAGAAGTGGCAGTTATATATAACTATTTCATTGGTAAAAGGGTGGGACCTCGATGCCAACCTAGTAGTCTGCTGAAATTCATATGGTTAGGTCATCAGAGGTAAAAAAAAAAGCTCATCAGAGCAGTTGCCATGAAAATATTTGTAGAAAAGACGAGGAAGCCAAACCCGTTGGGGAGAAAATAACTAAAGCCAAGATACAAAGTCAGGATCAGTTACATTAAAGATCCTTCTTTGGATGTTTTCGAGAACCTTGGGATGAATAGCAGAAGTTTCCAACCAGGTATAACAACATTGTTCTATGCACAAATGAATAGTAGATTTATAAATGTGCATGATTAATTTTGACGTGAAAAACTTCCTGGCCCCACACAGTGACCCAACCTTCTTAGCAGTAGATGCAGATATAAATTTAATGTAGTTGTTCCACTTAAGGTCAGTTCTAAAAATGAGGACAAGAAGGTGCCGTGTGTTGCTCTCCAGGAGACTAGCATTGGCCATGTCTTATCTTTGGTTTCCTTTCAGAAAATATTTCAGAACTGAATTATTTAAAAATAAGTTGTTACAAAACAAAAAATTTACATTGTTTGAGCAAATATTGTTTAACATGTTTGTTTTATTTGTTTTTCTTTTAATATTTGTCTAAAATTTTTTCTAACCATTTTTATGCATTCACACACACACACACACACACACGTTTTATTTTATGCCAATTTATTTGAATATCAATCTATTTGCACATAAGCTTTTTTGGCATACCATAATTTCTTTCATAAACCACTTTTTCAACCAACCATAAATCCAATACATTTTTAGAACGTGTTAGCTTTATGTTCCTAAATTTATGACCAACAAATGAAATGGTACAATGAACACAATATAAGACACATACAAAGTTATTACCAATTTTGTTATTGATTTTTATTGCTCAGACAAATTCTAAATTTTATCACAAAAGAAATAATAAAACTTAATCTAAGAAATATAAACAGATGTTAAGTATTTTAATTATTTACATTGTTACATTACAGACTGTTGCATCATTCAGACTGCTGACGTCATCTTTATTGCCATATTCATATTGTTTCAGTCATTGTCTGCTTTAACTTTCTTCAGGTGATATACATTGAAATGATATACATCCAAGGACACACAGCCCAATGGATAAGTGTTGGTTAAGTAATCCAAAAAGTGACTTCAAAGAGTTGTTGTGAGTTCAATACCTGGTCACTGCAGAGGGAACAAACACTTTGAGAGTTGAGTTACTAAAGGGAATTGATTGATACTGAGGTATCCAAAACAATCTACCCCCCCCTGTACACACACACACACACCATGGATTAAATAAATGGTTTGGTCTGAAATTCCAACATATCTACTAAAGGTCAAAGAGGTCTAAAAATGGTGAATATAGCAATAAAGATGAGGACAACAGTCTGATGTAAAGTTACAATATCTCATCTCAGAAATATAGACAGATGCCGGTGTTTCTGAAGATTGGTTTGATTTGTGTCAACATTCTTCCCATGTTTATTTCCTGATATCTGATTGGGAATGTAAATAGTGTAAATAAAATTTAGTCCCTTATTTTAAAATATACACCAATTCACTGATTATTTATTCTTTTTAGGGCATACTTAATTGATTTTTTTTTTCTTAGAAAACTGTAAGAAAACTACAAATTTTATAAACCAACGCAACATTTACTTTTCAAAATAAAGTTCCATCAATCTTCTGCTAGCATTTGAATCTGTCCCAGATGCCAGTCTGCTGGCTTTGGATCAAAAACACTATAAATAAGCTTCCTTCACTTCATCAAATGTTTTGAATCACTAGTCATGGAGGAAGTATGCCATCAAACAGAATAGGCTATAGTCACTCACAGCAATATCAGGATTAGATGGTGGATGTAGAAGAATCGCAACACCATTCATCTGTCTGAATTTCTCCTTAGTCAGCCTGGCAGTGTGTGTTGTCGCATTGTCTTGCTGAAACAAAGCCTGACCTTGACTGACTAAAGCAGGACATTCCTATTTTAGTTTGTCATACATGCAGTCTAGTTGCTGACAAGACAGTTTAACACTGATGGCGCGACTATGTGAAACAAGCTCAAAATGCAGAACTCCTTGGAAATTCCACCAGACAAAGATGATTTTTCTTTCCGCCTTCTAAGTGAGTCAGGACTTTCTGGCCAACCTAATATTCCCCCCACTTTTTTTGTCAATAACTTAAAATTATTTTTAAAAGCTTTCTGCTTTTTTTTCTCTCTCTATTTATAATGCTCATCACAGAATCTCTTGTAACCCTTTGTTGCATATTGGTTACAATTGTAACTTTTCCCTAAATTAATTATTATTCTCTATTATTTTAGAGAAAGATTCCAATTTTAGCCAATATGCAACAAAGGGTTAAAAGATGGATACAAAGTTGTAGTTATAGTTGCCTAATTATATTTACTGCCCTTAAAGCATACAAATGAAACCATTTATTTAAATAGAAATAGTCAAAGCTATTGAGTATTAACTTTTAGATAAATTCTATAATCATATTCAAAACTAGCAGTATAGCCCAGCGTTGCTTGGGTGTAATGAAAGCTTTAAAACTAATCCATGGTCCTGGAGCTCAAACTCTTTGGACATTGGCACCAAAGACTAAAAAGCAATAGTTGTTTCCAGTTAAAGCGAAATTGTAGACTGAAAGAAAAATGAATGGATGGAAGACGAATTTTGATTTCCTGGTATCGATATCAAATAAGCTTTTTTTTGTCGTAAACTGAATTTTGAAGGCTAAATAAATCCTCTGAGTAAATGATATCATGGCTGAGACTAAGAACTACAATTATACCTACTTAGAGCCAAAGCAAAAACTAAAATAAAAGGGCAGAAAGAATACATACAGGCAGATAAACACACACACACACACACACAAACATCTTGCCTTTTATCGATTTTCTGCACTATTGTAAAAACTGCAACCTTGAAACTTCTGAATATCATTTCTTATGTTTTTGTCTATGAGTGCATCAAATTTGATTAAAATCGGGCCACTCCTTTTATAACCCGATTTTTTTTTTTTTTTTTTTTTTGATATTTATCGAGGGGTACCTCGACACAAAACTTAGCTAAGAACACTTGCAGACACTTGTAGTACAACTGTGTAAATTTTCAAGAAAATCAGTTCAGCCGTTTCAGTCTATAGGTAACACACACACACACACACACACACACAAAGTTCCATTTATAAATAAGTTTAGATATGGTCCTTGGCATAACAACTGCATTTACTAGCAAGGCCTCTGATTGGGAAGTTGTGAGGAGCATGGAATCACCTCTTAATTGCTGTTGTTCCCAGGTCCACCCTGACCCAAGGTGGTAGCACCTGCTAGGGTTCCTCTAAACCTCTAATCTCTTGATCAGAAGCCTTACTGCCAATTGTAGTTTATCATCAGGACTAATATATATGATTTCAGAAATGTTATATAACACAACCCTGGAACTATTGCATGAATATATAAACACCCATTCACAAAAAAACAAAACGAATACAATTACCAAACAGAAAAAAATTACATAACAAGCCCAGAAACAACATAAAAACAACCAATACACATGAGCATAAATTTGAGCAGGCACATATATTAACACTGGAAAAAGGTTGACCTGACAAATTAAGAGATCAACTTAATACAATGCAATTAAACATGTAGGCACATGAAAAAGAGGAACAATAAAAAGCAATTAACCACCTGAACTACTTACAAAGCAATAAAAATGCAATTAACCACTTGCGTCATTCAAGAAATCAACTGCACACTAAGTCAAAGCAATTAAGAAAAAACAACTGCCTACACAATTTAAAAAATACAAATTCAGCAAGCAAAAAGAATCACTCACACAAAAAATATCAAATTACACCCAAATTCATATAGATACAAAAAAATATTGGAAAGCAACATCAGGAAAACAAAGTCCCTGAACAGTGAAGATGACATAATGCTTTCAGTCAGCATGACTGAAACAACACCTGCTCAGTTAAGTGAAAAACCTCTCCACATTAATCACGCACACACACACATTAGAAATGTATATGTATACAAAAATATTATCTTTTAAAAAAAAAAAAGAAATTAAATACCATTTTGCCATTTTGCCATTTATCAGTTTTATATCTTTCCCAACAGCAATTTTTGCTTAATAGAAAAAATCAATTTTCATATTCTGTTTAAAAAAAAAATTAAAAAATAATTGTTTCTTACAATCTAGTTTTTGTGATCTTTATAAACAAACAAATATTTTTAATGGCATTTCATGAATAAATTACTAAATAAATTTAAGTCATTTTCTAGCCTGTAAGTTGTAACCATCTCAGCATTTGGATCACAGCTTAAGAAGCAAGCAGTGTTGATATTTTTTAATAGTATATTTGTAAAAAAAAAATATAACTTTCTGTGTACAAAAGAACTGGTAAAAATGGTAAAGCTATGAAAGGGCTTTAATTACATCAATTTTAATAGCATTTTACAGCATTTGCAAAACCTCTCAAAGAAATAACAAACACAATGAAAAAAAAAAGATGCTTTGCCTACACAGTGCTAAATATTATTTTAGCTAGTCAAAACTGAAAAGACTGCCTCTTGTCTACAGAGTTGATGGTGCTTTTTATGCCAGTAGAAAAAATATTTTTTTGCTTAGAATGAGACATTGTGGAAAATTAATTAGTTTAGGGAATATGATTCTAATTATAACTGGAATTACTTCATTTTCTATTCTTAAGAGACATAAACAAAATGCAATATGAGACTGTCGTGGACCCGGTAAAAGGTCCAGCAAGAATAACACAGAACAACCAAAATAGGAAATAACGAATATTTGTTAAACATGGCAAAATACGACACTTGGAACTTGTTAGTAGAACAATAATATGGTTAGTGACTAATACTATAATTCAACCCTACAACTGGGACTCGTAATTGTCATTATGATATGAGTGTTCGTAGACGATTCTCGGCTATCTAGTAGCTACTCCCTCTCACCTCTTGTGAGGGGAAGTATATGTACTGGTTGGAAGAGTTCATTCTGTTGTGGGTGATACCACCATGACAGAAACTACAAAAGCTCATTTATAAAGATGACTTGTATGAACAGGCAAAATGAATTTTACAAAATGGATGTATATATTAATGTTAATGAATCCTTCTAGCAACAATTTCATATTAACAGCATTTGAAATATAAATTCTCCCCTAAAATGAATATTGAATTTAATTCCGTAACTTTGTTTTTTCGCTTCCCTTAGCAGATTTTTTTTTCTTGTCTGCTTTACTTAATCGATTTTCTTCGTCTCTTTCTCTTTGCAATTTTAAATTTCTTATTTTTTATTCTCTATTCATTTTTAGAAATTTTTTAATACTAAAGTATTGCGGTTTTATGGTGGAAGATTCCCTGTAAGCATCATAATGTGACCTGTGCAAATATTTATTGATTGTCGATTTCAGCAGGGAAGCATTTCACAGCAAATCAATACTCATATTCACTGCAATACAAATTTCATCACTAAACACACTCAGATATAATCAGCTCCTGTACTTAAAGGCTAATTGGATATATTTTATACTTTATATAAAGTGTCTGAGTTTTGTTTAACAGCATAAAAACCTCTGTAGGTTATTTAATGCCAAAATGGTGGGGTTTTAGGGGTTTTTTCTGTTTAGTTATAGTGAGATGGTTGATTTAGCCAGATTTTAATGAAAAGGTTTTTTATTTTTATTTTAAGATGTATTCCTGGATTTTTTTTACTATAAAAGTTTATTATACTTTCATAGTGTTTTGACCTCACTATTTGCTCATGGCTGGAACAATAACAGATGCTATCAACCTGGGAACCCCAATTAAGAGGTGATTTCATCTTCCTCACAACCTCCTTATCAGAGAACTTGTTGCTGGATACAGTTTGTCATACCCAGGACCATATTTTGAATATGATTATATCCTTATTTAAAAAGTAATACTTGTCTTGAGTATTTGTCACACCCAGGACCATATAAAGTGTGAATTAAATTTATTACTCAGGTAGTCGTCTACTAAAGAAAAGTTTTTGTTTTTTTTTCTGTAATTCACATAGTTTAGATTTTTTTTCTTTCATCCACTGAATAGACATTTATCATTTTCTTTTTAAATGCCACCTCCTCACAGAAAAAAGGCGATCATGGCTCTCCACAGCTGCTTTTTTTTTTTTTTTTTTTTTTTTTAAATATCTATGAAATTTGCAATGTTATTTGTTCTTGGGAAAAGATATAAGTGATTTTTATTGCCTTAGTGATTTTAGATTTATTTGTCTTAGACTGGTTGCAAACAAAGTCTAGTCAATCCAGAGTGGCCTGGGCACACAAAAGAAAGGCATGAGAAGGCACTTTCCTTTTTAATAAGGTTTCTCAAATGTTTAGGCTGGTAGACAATGTTTAACACTGTTTAAAATAAATGCAGCATCTACTCATATACAGGTATCCACTAAACTTAATGTTTAAAGTAATAAAATGTTGGATTATAAATTAAAATGCATTAATACTTGTGTGTGTGTATATATATATATATATATATATATATATATATATATCTCCAAAGTGTAAAAGAATGAAGAATAAAATTGCAACAATCAAAACATTAATTTAAAACAGGGCTCAACATAGAAACAGAGAAAAAAAATGTTTATTATAAAACAAATTTTGTAGTAGTTACCTCCATGTTCTAATGTAAAAATTGAATATATATATATATATATATATATATATATATACAGTACTGTGCAAAAGTATTAGGACAAGAACTATTTTATCTTTTATGAGGCATCAAAATAAAGTTTAAAATCACCCCTGTCCTAACACTTTTGCACACTACTGGTAGTGTGCAAAATATTAGGACTGGGGTGATTTTCCTAAAAACCACACTGAAATTCAGATACACGGTGAAAAGCCAAGTAAATTGCTAATAAATATTGATTATTTAAAACTAGGTGTAAAAGAAATGTATTAAAAAGTTATATTTAATGTTTCCTATTTTCTATTAAACAAGTTATTTTGAAACTACTCATTATTCTATTATCCTTGGATATGACTGACTTTTTTCTTATTCCCCCCTCTTGAATTGATAAATCTAATGTTACTTCGCAAGACACACTTTGGGAACAAATATAAGCTGCTTGGCAGGAGATACCATTAGATACATTGAAGAAGCTTGTGATGTCAATGCCTGATGGAATGAAGACTGTGATCAAAGCAAAAGGCTATTATACTAAATATTAAATTTATTTCATAACAAGTATTTTTTCTTTCTTGTTAAAGCATTTATTGAGAAAATTTTTAAAAATTACTTTAATTAAATTGTTTATTTTCTGTCAATATGCCTCATAAAAGATAAAATAGTTCTTGTCCGAATATTTTTGCAGAGTATTATATATATATATATATATATATATATATATATATATATATATATAATATTAATAATAGTAATTACTTTTTGGTCATAATTAAATTAGACCCGTACTCAGTTGTATTAAAGTGCTCAATGCATTTATAAGAGCTTATGAATATTTTTCATTTGGAAATGAGTTATTTCCACCACCTAGATTTCAACATCCGTTATCTTTAGGCAATTTATAATAACTGATTTTTTTTTTCCTTTTTTCAAACATGCAAACAGGGATTTTTCAAATAGTAATAATAATTATAATTCTGTCTCTAATATTAAGCATTGTTAAAAACAATGTCAACTGTATCTATTTTCATTATTTGAAAAGAAATATATATTTCAACAGACCTCAAGTGGAATAACTATATAGAATCCATAGCTAAATCTGCTGCTAAGGAAGTCAGTTTTCTGTGTAGGGCATGGAAGTTTCTCCCGTCTGAAAAAATCCTGCACATATATAAATCTATCATCGCCTGTGCATTGAATACTGCTGCCATATCTGGTCGGGTGCTCCTGCTATCCACCTATGTGTCCTTGACAAAATCCAACGGAGAATCTCTAATGTGATCGATCCCAAATTGGCATCTCAGATACAGTCACTTTCTCACTGGTGCAATGTGGTTTTCCAGTGTCTCTTTTACAAATACTTTCATGGCTTCGGGTTCGATGAACTTAGCTCACTGGTGCCCCCTGCATATAAGTTTACTCTAGCCACAAGATTAGCAAATTTTTCTAGCACTTCCTGCCTGTGGAATTCCCTTTCATTTACTTGCTTTCCCGACAGCTATAATCTCCAAGAATTTAGATGTAAAGTCAATAGTCATCTCCTATCTCACTAACCTGCATTCTCTCTCTCATGCTCTTTTCTCAGTCCACTTCACTCACATCAGTATTCTCACCCTTCTCTTACTCTCTTCCTGACACCCTCTGTAACCTGTCACTCTTTCTCATAACTTTTTTCCTATGTAACCCCCTGCAAAACAGTGGCAGTTAAATGCCTTGCTTGGTGCAATATAATTATGAAAAAAAAAAAATTTTTTTTTTTTTTTTTTATGTTCACAAGTGCTTTCTTTTCTGGACCAGAACTAGCTATATATATATATATATATATATATATATACCCACAATGTTTGGGCTCAATATCAGGTTAGTTTATGTAAATATATATATATATATATAATGTAGACAGACATCAAGACTGATGATTCTGTTTAAGAATGAAACACTGTCACTATTCAATGCTGCTCATATATATATATATATATATATATATATATATATATATATATATACACACATATAAAATTTTTCACACCGTGTTTGTTGCAATCATTATAGAAATGAATGTTTGTTACAAAATTACAATAATTTTGACACAAGGCCATAAGGGGAGAGATTGAGACTGGTCAATAATTTCTATCATAGACTTAGCTAATCAGATTCAAGACCTAAATCTCTCATTACAATGTGTTCATTCACCACAAGAACTTGAACTAGTCAATCATCTTACACTCCTCCATATGAGATACATCTTTTCAGGAGACCTAAAAAAAAAAAAGTGGGGGAACCGTTTTTTTTGTTTTGTTTTTTTTTACAAAGTATATCTAAAAATATATGAAAATGAGAAAGGGAGGAGCTGACTACCCAAAAACAAATTAAAATATTTAACAAAACATTCAATAATTATAGGAATGACTACAAAAACATCCCTCATCCTAAATTTGTAGTTAAAACATACAGATGAATGTTGGGATTTCTTTCTAGGTAATAAGATAGGACACTCTGCCATATTTCTGTTTTTTGTATTGAAGTCAAAATCCTGCAACTGCTTGTCCATTTCTCTTTTGTGGCCTAACACCAATCTTGTCAACTTTTTGCCTCAAAGATGTATTTGCATCCTGGGCATGATGATAAACTGCATCTGGCAGCAAGGCCTCTGATTGGGAGGTTGTGAGGAGCATGAAACCACTTATTAATTGCTGTTGTTCCCAGGTCCACTCTGACCTGGAGTGGTAGCACTGGTTAGGGTCCCAGCTATGGGCAAATAGTTAACCCCCAAAACTGGGGTCAAAACACTATGAAAGTATAAAAATAAACTTTTATAGAAATATGTACATAAAAATAGACTTTTATAGAAAAATGTTTTTGAAGAAAAAATAAGACCAACAATACATTTTTGAAGAAAAACTTATTAACGTAACACATTTTTTAAGGAAAAAAATTATTCTCAGCAAAAGATTTTTGAATACAAAACCAGAAGACATTTTCAGTTTTCTAAAATAAAAAAAGAATAAAAACAAAAATTTTCATTAAAATTTAACTAAATGAACCTTCTCACTATAACCTTAAAACCCCACCTTTTTGGCATTAAATAACCAACAGAGGTTGATATGCCGTTAAACAAAACTCAAACTTAAGGATGTGTTTTCTCATCGGATCTATTCAATTTGTACAGCAAAACAATTCTGAAAGTGATAAAGTCCTTGCCAAGATTTGTCACTGGCAATCACAATCTCAACAGTATAAACTATGCAGATGGCACAGTGCTGATAAACACAAAAAAATGCAAACCTCCTACAGAAGAGAAAACGAAAAGAAAGGACTGAGCTTAAACTTGAAAAAAACTGAATGTTTGGTCATCAACAAAAAAACCCTAAATGCTAACTACGTGTTGAGGAAACTAAAATAAAACAAGTAAAGAAATTTAAATACCTGGGAAGTATTTTTAAATGGGGATGAAAATTGCAGCACTGAGATTTAAGGACCCATTTCTAATGCTAACCAGAGTTGTGAGAAATAGGAAAATCTCATTGGAAACGACGAAAAAACGCTGGACTGCTACGTGGTTTCTGCCCTTCTGTATGGCAACAAATGTTGGACAATCTCTTCACAGATGTAGGAGAGGCTTGAGGCAGCAGAAATGTGGTTCTACAGAAGGATGCTGAGGATAGCCTGAACCAAGCACGTGAACAACGACAAGGTGTTGAAGAGGATGCAAACAAGAAAACTCATAATTATCATCAGGAAGAAACAGTTGAAGTTCCTGAGATATGTAATGAGGAAGGAGCATCTGGAGAATTTAATACTCACAGGATAGAGGGAAAGAGCCAATGGGGAAAAGCAGCACAAGATATATGGTAGGTGATCATGGACTTCCACTTGTCCCTTGTCACTCTTAATATTTTTCCTCTTAGTATCTCTCCCAAGCCCCACTTCTCCATCCATTCTTCTTCATGTGCCATGCCCCTTCAGGACGTAGGTGATCATGGTATCTCTCCTAAACCTGGCCTAAAGAGGAAAAATATTAAGAGCGACAAGGGACAGGAGCAAGTGGAAGTCCATGATTACCTACATCCTGAAGGGACGTGGCACATGAAGAAGAATGGATGGAGAAGTGGCGTTTGGAAGAGATATTAAGAGGAAAAATATTAAGAGGGACAGGGGCAAGTGGAAGTCCATGATCACCCTACATCCAGAAGAGACATGGCACATGAAGAAGAATGGATGGAGAAGTGGCGTTTAGGAGAGATACCAAGAGGAAAAATATTAAGAGCGACAAGGGACAGGGGCAAGTGGAAGTCCATGATCACCCTACATCTAGAAGGGACATGGCACCTGAAGAATTGTTACTTTGTTTGTTTAGTATAATTTTTGCCCTTTTATTTAGTCGTCGTTTATTGGAAATTTTATGAATTCTGTTTGTTGGGCATTTTTCCCAATTACATTTAACCATAACCGATTACTCTGCAAATTGTCACATTATACAATTAAATGTAACGTCGTAATCATAATTTTTCTAGAAGTAGTAAACAATTTTTTATACAAAATTGTTAATGATTTTTTCTTTGTTTTTAGGGTACATGGAACAAATTCACAGAACTCATGACTATTTGGTATTAGTTTACTGTCCAGAATATCACTCTGTAGTTCAATCTCGTAAGTATATTTCCCCCCCCCCTTTTTTTTTTCTTTATTATTCTCTTATGTGAATTCATCTTTCATAATCTTGGCAACCCATTTGACATATGATGCCAACAACTTTGACCATGGAAACATATTGACAGGCAAAATTCAAATTCGCTCATATACATAAATACATTAATTCTTATCAGATTACCTCTTTTTGTTTTGTTCTAACAGTTGGCTAAATTTCTAAATTATTTCTTTAATTTCAGACAAATTTGTTGGCACTTTTAGATGAAGAGTTCTTATTCTGTACTTTGCTTTTCAGACTAGTATTTTGGTTGTATTTCCTAAATAAATTGTCTTTGTTTACATGTGTGTGTGTGTGTGAAAAGTGGCATCAGTTCTCATTGGTTTAGAATGAGTAAATTAATTATGACATTTATAAAGTTTTTACACAATACTAACCAAGATGGCTTCTGCTCGGACGAACTTAAGTCACTGGTGCCTCCTCAACAGGTGTTTACTCGTGCAACCAGACTGGCAACTGGGTCGCACCCATTCACAGTCAAGTTAGCCAAATGCAGACGACAATTCTACTCCTGCAGCTTCCTCTCTCGCACTTCCCGCCTGTGGAACTCACTCCCATATTCTTGCTTTCCTGACGGCTACAACCTCCAGAAATTTAAATAAAAAAGTCAATACTCATCTATTAACCACTGACCTCTAGCTCTCTCCCCTCCCCTGTATAACCTTCCCTTTCTCCACCTATGTATCTGTCATCGCACCTGCTTTCTCAGCTTTCTATTGTTCCTTTCTAACTAGTTTGTACTCCTCACTCTTTTCTAATTAATCTTGTTACATTTATGTAACCCCCTGCACATCAGTGGTGTTTCCGCCTTGCTCGGGGTGAAATGATTAAAAAAAAAAAAAAAAAAATTATTTTTTTATGAACATAAAAATCACCTGAGCATTGTAATAAGCCATAAAAAATACCTTGTGAAATTGTTATATTGGTTGGGAGAAGACATGGCTGCTTGTAATTGTTTGACATGTCCCTGAAAAATGACAACACCAACTAATGTTGATTATGTGTCTCTCAAATGGTAATCAGTGATGGATGTCAAAAGACCTACCTTGTATCCTGATGATAATGATGGTGGAAGGGACCTTTTTCTTAGAACCCCAAAATGTTGTAATAATAAAAGCTAAATTGAAACTTACACTACTGGCCATAATTATTAAGCCACCCCAGGTTTTAAAAAAAAAGTGATATATTTTATACTATTTTTAGTATTTAATGACAAGTGGATAATCCTAAATGAAAATAGAATGGTTCTTTTGTTATTATTACTTTGCAAAATGTTACAAGGCAACCAGGAAGCCTTTGCTTCGGACAGCCAATAAGAAGAGACTAGCATGGGGAAGAAAGCACAAAAACTGAACATCATAACACTTCATTTGATTCACATGTTATTGTGCAGTATTAACAAAAGAATCATTTTATTTTTATTTAGAATTATCCACTTGACAATAAATACTAAAAATAGTAAAAAATACATTTCTTTAAAAAAAAAACTGGAGTGGCCTAATAATTATGGCTGGTAGTGTATATGAAGAGAAAAATAATTGCAGAATCAACTCTTTCTCACCATATCAGGAAAAAAACAACTACATTCAGTCCCACTAGTGACCTGTATACATACTGTGCAACAGTAACGACCTCTGGACATAGCCACAGAAATATCTGCTGACACTTTTTGCTGTTGTCTTTCATCTCTTAGCCTGTCAAAACAGCTGATTTTGAAATTTCTGCTATGACTCCTGATCAAATATCTCCATTTAATTCTATTCAGAGCAGCTCACTCAGTAAGAAGCACATTTGAAAGCTGAGATGTTAGTCTTTTTCATACCTGAACCATGAACAGTTTTTTGTCCACTGTCAAGCTGGCTATACATGAGGGCCTTAGTTATTCTGTCATCATTCATTCTTGCAACATGACCAGCCCAGTGAAGGCTGCATTGAACAATTTGCCATCGTTGATCACATGAAATTCTACTGGAGCTTTGATGAAAAATTTTGGGATATTGCTTTAGAATATTAGTCAGGATGCTTTTTTTTTTTCCCCAATCATATTTTGCTTTTATATTTTTTTTTCTTAATCTCTGCTTGCAATGTTTCCAAATTTTGTTTTGGCCATTCTCTCGGCTGAAACTAAAAATTATTTATTTTTTCTCTTTGACATGTATATGAAAATTATACTGTATATTTTTTTTTCTAAATATTTTGAACATGTCACTTGGTTTGTTTGACTAATATATGCTAATTTCTCAACTAAAATACCCAGTTACAATTACTGGCCTTTAAAATCTGACATGATCAATAACAGTGTAACATAACCTAAAAATTGGCTTGTCTGAAATTAAAATATTTTATTGTAGTTAAAATTACAATAGTAGTTTTTGCTGAGAAGACCAAAATTTATTTGGTAGTTACCAATATATCATTTGGGGCTGACGAGCAGCAGATGAGCAGCAGGTTTTTTTTTTGTTTTGTTTTTTTTCTGCGAAATACGTATTACTTATGAAATTGTAGAATATCTAAAAAAATTTTCTCGATTATATTACTCTGTTAAGTTAAATAAATTTGACATTAAGTTCTTTTGAGTTTATCTCTATTGGAATTTACCTGACTTAAATAGCAAATATTCTAAGTTATATATATATATATATATATAATATTCTAAACATATACTGTTAAATATAAGTGACAATTAATGTCTATTATGTTTAATCATGAGCTGTTCTAAACATCGTATTTTTGGTTTTAATTTCAGGTAAAAGTAAAGACAAAAATTTTTTACGTCTCTGAAGATGGCTCACATGAGCCATCTTCAGAGACGTTACAGGGGTGTTAACATAAAAACATCCACCATCAAAGACGAATTTATTTTGTGTTGACATAAAACTTTGCTAAGTAATGACAACAGTCACCAAATAGCAAATGCAGCTCGTAAATTTGTAATGCAGTTCTATGACGTCACACCGCGTGAGAACTCGTGTGACTTCATAGAACCAACTTCATAAAAGATTATCCAACTGTTGAAGAATTTTTGTCTTTATTATCACCTGAAATTAAAGCCAAAATGCGACGTTTAGAACGGCTCATGATTAAACATAATAGACATTCATTGTCTCTTATATTTAACAATAAATGTTTAGAAAATATCTACTGCCTCAATATACTATAAATATATATATACATAAAAACTCAATGCATCATCTAAAATTGATTTAGATGTGTTGAGTCTTCCTTTATGTCATTCATATTAATTTGCTTAATATCCATTAAGCTCTCTATCTGGATTTGTCTCTTAATATTTTAAGTAAATCTTTCTGGATAATTCTCTCAGTCTACGGGTTTGACATCATTTATATATATATATATATATATATATAGGAAAGAATATTAATAAAAAGTTTTGAATTTAAAAATGTACTTTTTTTGAACAGTATTTGTTTATTTTTATTATATTTTATATTTCAGACCGCCCTCGGTCCTTCATCAGAAACAACTGATTTTTAAATTTGAATTAGAAACGTATAATCAGTTGTTTCTGATGAAGGACCGAGGGCGGTCTGAAATATAAAATATAATAAAAATAAACAAATACTGTTCAAAAAAAGTACATTTTTAAATTCAAAACTTTTTATTAATATTCTTTCCTATACATATTAAGACAGTATACGTGGATGATCATCACTATATATATATATATATATATGTGTGTGTGTGTGTACACATGCACATCTCATTAAAGATGACTTTTGTACTCTCTCACTCCCACCAAATGGAAAAGCTAAAACAAAATATTTATATAAAAAATATTTCCTTACCCATCTAACAAAAGATGACTAATTACCCAGGACATACAAATTTTGAAAGTCAGTGTATAATTCTAAGTGACATCTGCAAATATTTGGATTGTACATACCTTCAACGTTTTCGACAGAAGTAAAAGTTTATTCCTTGTTTCCTGTTTAGGATTAGGTTTCCACTTCCTTCGAAAGTTTACTTCTAAAATCTCCACCTAAACTTTGAAATTTTATTTGCATTTTTTTTTTCCTCAATAGGAGTCGACAGGTTTGCCTATTGTCTAGCTCACACGGTTTCCCGGTCTTTTGAACAGGAGTAGAGGTTTATCCCTTGTTTTCTGTTTAGGACTGGGTTTCTGGTTCTTTCTAAAGTCTTTTCATTCTCTTTCAGTCCCAATAGGTCTTGTGTCTTAGGGAAATTGCCTTGCTTGGATTGAATTGATTTTGAAAAGCTTGTTGCCCAAATATACACGAATCAGATATACATGGTGATCTAAAAGTAAGTGGACAGTAAATGATAACATTTATTTTGAAATTACATCTACAATTATATTTGTTAATACAATTATTATATTAACAATTGAATTTTATTGGTATTTATGTTCATATTAACATAGTCATCATGAACACCATGGTAATAATCAATACACAAGCTTCTTTCATTTACTGCCCACTTACTTTTGGGGAACCTTGTATATATTTTCTGCCAAGTCCCATTATAAGTTTATTTTTCTCATCTAATTATGTCAAGAATTGCAACTATGAAGGTTAAAGCTGTGATCTGTGCTTTTGATATTTGTTTTTAAAATAAGGTATTTCTAATACACGTGCAAACTTTCAATTAAAGAAAAAGCTTTTGATTTAAAAAGAAATTTCCTATGCATCCCAAATTCTGAAAATGTGAAATATACATTTATTTAATCTCTTTTTCTTTAGCCTACGTGATGGCAGATGTCACTGTTCTGGTTGATATGATGAAAGAAGAAGAAAAACAAGTCAAGGCTCAGCTGGAGAAATTTGGTGAAATGCTTAAAAATGCCGGTGTAAGCATCAAAATTCGTTTTGTTTTTTTTTTTCCTTAATCTTGTGAATGATCTCCCCTCCCCAAATGTGTTGCTATTTTCTGTGGCAATTAAAAAGAAAGCCAAGTTTTACCCCACTCTGCCCAGAAAGGAATTTGTGGTCTCTCGAAAAAGAAAATCTAAATTTAGATCAATTTAGCTTCTTAGGACATTGGTATACTCACTGGCACATTGTTTTAATATCTCATGATCTCAACTTTCCTATCAGAGATATATAGTTTTTCATTGTTTTTGTTTTTTGCAATGATACATTACTATAGAAATCAAAGTGCAATAATTCATTTTTCCCTTCTGCATTTCAAGAAACTTTTAGAGATAAGGAAATGGAAATCTCAAATTTCATTCTTTGCTTTGTTAAAATAATAAAGTCCAAAGAACAACCTTTTTTTTTCCTCCTTATATATATATATATATATATATATATATATAATTTATAATAAATATTCACAGTTCTATATATTATATATCGAGCACTGTTTTAAAATAATGTTTTGGACGTTATAAAAAAATTTTTTTCTCCATTCTTTATTCACTCGGCTATATATATATATATATATATATATATATTCATTACACTTATGTTTGGGCACGTCAATATGGTGTGATGGCTAACAAGCCTGTCTCGCGAGGACCTACTACAACTGAGTAGTGAGTTCAATCCTGACTGGATACCCCATACTTTTGGCATTGTGCCACATCTAAGCTACATTTAGAAAATCAATATTTGGCACCTCAATGTGATGTAATGTTGAGCAGTGAGTTCAATCCTCACTAGGTGCCCCCATAGTTTTGGCCATGTGCCACATCTAAGCTGTGCTTGTAAAATAACCATTACATTTATGAGGCTTTTTGTTTTTCCTGTTTTTTGTTTTTTTGTTTTGTTTTTTTTTATTCAGTATTTGGCAGACCTGAAGGAGACTACCACCACCTTTAAATTTGTTTCTTTTTTGTTTTTTGTTTTTTTTTTGCGGGGGGGGGGGGGTCACATTTTTTCAGTGCAATCTTATTGATTACACCCTAAACTTTTTGATTGACAGAAAAAATTTGGAAAAATTTCAATACTTAAACAATTTTAGAGTGGGGGGCTCAGTTTTTCATATAACATTGTAGTAAATTGATCCTCCATTTTGGAACCACTCGCCAGTACGACATTACCACCACCTGTAAATTTGTTGATTATCAATTTTTTTTTTAATTTTTTCAGTGCAATCTTACTGATTACTCTTAACTTTCCGATTGAAAAAAATTTGTAATAATTTCAACATTTAAACAATTTTAGTGGGTGGGCTCCGTTTGTCATACAACCTTATAGTAAATCGATCCTGTGCAATTAACTTTTTTGATTGCGTATATTCAACAACTGAATCCTTTGCGAAATTTTTGAATAAAGCCATTCTTGAAGTTTCCGAGGAAGATGCCATCATAAGAACTGAAGAAAACTTGAAAAAGACAAAAACAAAGCAAAAATTTGTCAAAAAAAAAAAAACAAAGTGACCTCAATGCGAGTGGTTCCAAAATGGAGGATTGATTTAATATAATGTTGTATGAGAAACTGAGCCCCCCCACCCCCACCCGTAAAATTGTTTAAATGTTGAAATTTTTAAAAAATTTTTGATAATTGGAAACTTTATATAATAATCAATAAGACTGCACTAAAAAAAGTAAAACAACAAATGAAAACCAAATTTAAAGGGGGTGGTAGTCTCCTTCAGGTTCGCCCAGTATTTAATATAATATTCAAAATTTAATTTGACTTTTGGCATTGACAAAAAAATTTTCTGCTCAAAGGGGGCTACTGGTTAAAAAAAAGGTTGTGAAACTGATGTACAGTATGTCCTGTCACAGATGACACTAATTATACTTTGTACCACAAACATTCTCTCGGTGACTCATTGCAAATGATTAAAATGTTGACACTTGAATTAAAATTGTTAAAGTGACATTTCTCTTAGTTAAAATAAATTGTTGTATTGTTAGAAAGGACTTGATGAATAAGATAGAAATTATGTTTGACAAGTACTGTCGATATTCATTCCTTATTTTGATGTGTGTAAATGATGAGTACATCTTTGTTATGACTTTTAGAATGTTACTCCTTCAAAAATGATACTTTAACATATGTATACAAGGTGCAATAGACAAATTGTCATCTAAATCACTCAAAACTGTAAATTACACTGACATCTCATTTTGAAAGATATACAGTACTGTGCAAAAGTATTAGGACAAGAACTATTTTATCTTTTATGAGGCATATTGACAGAAAATAAACAATTTAATTAAAGTAATTTTATTTGATTTACTCAACAAATGCTTTAACAAGAAAAAAATACTTGTTACAAAATTAATTTAATATTTACTATAATTGCCTTTTGCTTTGAAATAATAAAAGAATTGCAACAGTTTACCAATCGTACTAAGTGTGTGTGTATATATATATATATATATATATATATACAGTACCATGCAAAAGTATTAGGACAAGAACTATTTTATCTTTTATGAGGCATCGAAATAAAGTTTAAAATCCCCCTGTTCTAAAACTTTTGCACACTACTGATAGTATGCAAAAGTATTACAACAGGGGTGATTTTCCTAAAAACCTCACTGAAATTCAAATACAGGGTGAAAAGCCAAACCTTTATAAGTATTATTTAACTAAAAAGAAAGAGGAAGGAAGGTTTCAGAATTTGAATTGGCCCCAACAAAGCCCTGATCTCAATTCTATTGAACAGCTTAGAGATATTTTAGATAAAAAAATTGATAAATCTGTTACTTTGCAAGACACACTTTGGGAACAAATACAAGCTGCTTGGCAGGAGATACATTGAAGAAGCTTGTGATGTCAATGCCTGACAGAATGAAGGCTGTGATCAAAGCAAAAGGCTATTATACTAAATATTAAATTTACTTCATAGCAAGTATTTTTTTCTTGTTAAATCATTTGTTGAGTAAATCAAATAAAATTTCTTTAATGAAATTGTTTATTTTTTTTGTCAATATGCCTCATAAAAGATGAAATAGTTCTTGTCCTAATACTTTGCACAGTACTGTATTTACCAAAATTACACAGAAATATCTTGAAATACTAAACAGTAAATTTATTCAATAAAATTGCCATTGGCTCCCACCTTACCCAACCTCCAGATGACTTCAGAATCTCTTGCAACTCTTCTGGATGGTCTCCTTGTTTAAGTTGGTGAATACTGTAATAATGTTTGCCTTCAGTTCATCTTTGGTTGTTACAAGGAGTTTTGATGGTCTCTTGTCAAACTATGCCCCACACATAATGGGGAGGTAGGTAGTCCGATGTAAGGAATGATGTGATTGCAGAAATTGTCTGACAACCATGACTGGGTTCTGCTGCGTGAGTATTAAAAACCCATTACATGAGCATTCTTAAAGAAAACGGTAAATGGTAAGATCAATTATTGCGAATTGCCTGAAGACACCCCTCATGGTAGAAACCTAGGTCACGTAATAACTCATTTACAAATGGAAAATATTCAAAAGTTCTACAATATAATTGTATTGAACACTTTTTAATACAAATGTGAACTGGTCTAATCTTATTATGACCAAAAAGTAAGTAATTAAACAATATATATATTGATTGTTTAATACTTAGTTTTTGGTCATCATAAGGTTAGACCAGTACACATTTGTATTAAAAGGTGTTTGATACACTTATATTGTAGAACTTTTGAATATTTTCCATTTGTAAATGAGTTATTTTGCTACCCAGGTTTCTACCATGAGTGGTGTCTTCAGGCGATTTTTGTTTCAACTGATTTTACCGTTTTTCTTAAGAACACTCTTTTAACAGTGTTTTATTTGAACGTCCACATGGCAGGGAATTTATGAACGTGCAATTTTTAAATTAAAACAAGTTATGGCATTTTTATCCATAGTTGTATGAACCTAAGAGGTATTTCTTAGTGTGGATGCATTTAGTTATAATTTCCATTCTTTCATTTAACAATTCGTTTTTATTTACGAATATCATAATTTCTAATTTTTCTTGTTGGCACAGTCTACATATTTTTTTCACCGTTGTAAGGCTTGGCTGTTTTTTACAATGCTCCACGTTATATATGTATATGTGTGTGTGTGTGTGTGTGTGTGTGTGTGTTCATCATTGTTTTTCCTTTCAGCAATTCCATTCTGTCTATGAAATATTGATGCTAATATATCCTAGATGTAATAATGCCCATAATGGGGGAAATGCAAATGGAAGAATAAATATTTCTTCAATGATTCTCTCCCATTATACTCTTAATACTAGAAACTGGAGTTTGCTACATGGACAGTGTTACAGTTTTCTTAGTTTTTGACTAGAAGTATTTTTTTTATTTTTTTTTTTATGTTAACCAATTATGTTTTTCACTTCAAAAAAGAAAAATTAATTTTTCTTGTGTCCAAATAAATTAAATATAAAAAATTAAAAAAATTTTTCTTTTTCTATTGAAGGTTGGAGGTAAGGTGAAGAGTGTCAACGGACGACCTGGAGAAGTGATTGTAAATGTGGCTAAGGAAGAGGGTGCTACGCTGATTGTCACTGGTACCCGGGGGATGGGCACCATTCGACGCACATTAGTGGGCAGCATTAGTGACTATGTTATCCACCACTCTCCGGTTCCTGTTTTAGTCTGCAGATCAAAAGAACTTCACCACCAACACCATAACTAAAACTCAAAAACCAAATGCACCAATTAATCCAGTATTATTAGCCATTACTTGTTTGATTTTTTTTTTTTTTTTTTTTTTTTTTTTATAAGAATTTTAAAAAATTTATTTTTCCTCAATGAGCTTGGTATATGCTTCTTAAATATTACAAATGGATATTTCCTGTTCCTTAAAAACAAAAAATTCTTAAATATTCAAATAAAATTACAAGAAATACTGATAATGTTGATATTTGACTTGGAGTTACTAGCTCATAAAAAGGAAATCCCAAAGTTTTGCAAGGAAATGCTTAGAATCCATTCTTTTTGTATTGTATGTAATTAATATATACAATGTAAGTAAAATTGGTTAAATAAAAGGGGAATATATTTAATCAATGTTTCTGTTGGAATGATTAGAAGTTTCTATGCAATTTTTTAAATTAATTCTCATATGAAAAGCTCTATTGACAAGGTAATTAAATTCCATTTGTCATTAGAGATGCAATAAATTCCCTCCAGATATATAAGGTATTTTCTTGGGTGCTTCAACATGGTGTAATGGTTAACAAACTCCTCTCACCAGATCAATTATGACTGAGGAGTTCGGTCCTTACTGGGTGCTCCATACTTGAGGCCTTGAACTATATCTACGCTTCGTAGATCTCACTTATATGGTATTTTCACAGACAAAAGTGTTACCTAGGACCAAAAAGCTGTAGTAAAGTTAAATTCTCACAAAGTTTATATCCTTAAAAAGGAGAATTTTTTGAAAATTTATGAAAATGACTTTTCTTCTTTCTTTTTAAAATAAAAAAAATACATTTGTCTTAAAACTTTCATTTTTTTTAAACTTATATAAAAATTAAATGACTAGAAATACAAGGGTTCTACAAAAAGTGATACTTGTTCTTACTTAAATAGAACATATGTAACCTCTAATAGCCATTGTAAAATCCAGTATTTTAGGTTTCAATACTCACCATCCAAATTTTAGGATCATGACAGTAGTACGCAAGTTAGAGAATTCTGACTCGGAGATAACTTTTGTCAACCTTTACATTCCACATTTGGTTGAGGTCATATATACTCACCTCCATAGAAGTTTAACTCATTTCATAGAGAAGTGTGTTTTGCTTAATTCATGTCAACATTGAAGAATTGTTGTCATCATGAACTCAAATTTTGAAAACGACTACATTTTACTCCTCTGTGGAGTGTCAGAATTCTGGAAATTCACTTTACACAAACTTTTGAATCATTAAAAGATGGCATTAAACTGCATATATAACCATGGCTCCCCTGGAGGTTATCACAGCTTTACAGTAGTATTTTTTCTCTTTCTTTTTTTTTCCTCCTTTCTTTTTTTTCCTACTCCTTTTCTTTTCTCTTTACTTTCAATGAGTGCATTAGCCTGTTTGTCCTTATTCTCATTCACAGCAGCAGTTAACCTGCCACTTCAGAGCCTGTTAATAAGATCAGTTTCTATTTTTTCTCAATTAACATGATAGTAATCTAATTTAGCTCTTTAGTTGCTAATATACTCTGTTTGTGTTATTTTCTCCTTCCAAAAATTTCATAACAGGTTTTTGCTTTCTATGTGTGTCTAGATGGGCAGCCAATTTGAAAGTAGTATACCTAGGTGAAGAGAATTTAACAATTTTGTTTTTATAGAGTTGGAAAAAAAAAAGCAAACACTAATTTTAGATTAAATAATTTTTCACTAACCTTAATAGAATTTGTATTTTTAGAGGGTTTTGTAATCTTCAGAAATTCAACAAATTGAGATTTAATATAATTTCTTGTACCCTTTTTTTTTTTTGTATCAATAAATGAATTTCTTAAATATTTTCTTTATTGAAAAAAGATTAAATAAAAATAAACAGAAATATTTTCTTTAATATGAATCTCTCTTCCTCCCTCTGAAATCTCAGTAAAATATCACATGATCTTGAATAAGTTTTATATTTTATGTTTGAAACAAAAACACTCCAGGAAATTAAAATCTTTTTTTTGTTCTCCCTTTCTTGGGTTGAAACTACAGCAATACCTTAAATTAGAAATTTTAAAATTGTAAAATAAAATATTGCTTTGTTTGGCAACTTGTTTCATTTGTTAAATTGATTTAAACTTAATAATAAAGAAATAAAACTCTTTTCATAATCATTATTCACTGTAAGTTTAATGGATTCCTTGAATAATGAGATAAATTCGGGGGCCCTGTCTTACAATAAGCAGATTTATTTCTATAAATGCATCTTGACATTAGGTCTATTAAGATAATTGTTGCTGTCTATCCTATTTCACTAAACATCAATGAAACTAGCAGGCAAATGAATGTTTATTTTTGTATTAAGAGCAAATGACTGCCAACATAACAAATGATACTGCTGCCTTTTTAGTAGTGAATATTTTCAAACCTGATGTCAAAGTTAAAATGCTTTACTAGGCTATAGGACTCCAACTAATTTACTATTTTACATATAGATTTGAGAAGGAGGGGATTAACTTTCCCAAGTTTATTTTTGCAAAATGTCTTGGCTACAGTATCTTCACATTAACTGTAAGGCCATCTGCAACTCCACATAAGAGGTGAGCCTAGTTTCATTATCCTAAGTAATTTTCAAGGCTTATTTTACATTGATTCTTTTATTAGATATATAAAATAAATGTCCAGTCTGTAAACGGTGAGGATAATCCAACAAGATTAACTTAATATAAAATATTAAGTGTTATATCTATATAGAGAGCTCAATGGATGTTATTGAGAGCAATATGATATTTATAAAGGAAAACTCAACATTTCCGCTCATGTTATCAGACCTTATAATATTCCTTCCATTTGGTTCCGGCTATAAATTTTTGTACCAAATGGAAGGAATATTGTGCCGATGATGAAATGAGCTAATTAAGCTCATAGAAATGAATTATAATTTAGAACCAATTGAAATGATGTGTTGAGTTTTCCTTTATAAATAAAATTATTTATTTATTTATATATGTGTATATATATATATATTGAAGGAATGTTAATTGAGAGCAATGAACAGCTACTTTCTTGGCCCAAATAATGTGCTTGGACAACATGAAGTGATATTGATCTGACACAGTTATCATGGAATACTCTGATTACAATAGAGCCATTGGCAATATCATTTCTTCTGCGGTCCTGCCAAATGCTGCCAACATCAAACTGTGGGAGTCAACGGACACTGTATGCACTTTGTAGTAAATAGATCAAGGCACTTCATGTTATATGTTCTCTGGGTATCCACAATCACTTCAAATATATACAGGGTATCATAACAAAGTGTTGAAAGTGATCATGGACTTAGAAGACACGGTGTGAAGCAGCCAACAAACAGCTAGGAAGTTCAAGATCCAGTTTCACAAGAAAGGTGAGCGTCCTGTGCAGAAGACCCAAATAACTCCCAAGATGGTGAAACTCGTGATTGGAGGGTGTTAGAACGCCTTTCCATTTTCCAGTGTACATGATTCAGACAGGCAAATGTGCCGACATTGTTGTGTTGTCTGATTTGAAAGAATGTCTCCTCTTAGAATAAACTGTTCCATGGGAGGGGACATATAAGCAAAAAAAAATAACACTACAAATTGCTACAATCAGGCTTTGTGGAAAAAGAATAAGCATGTTATGTGCTAATTATTGAGGACTGGTGTTGTGGATTCTTTGGATAGTCAATCATTTCCTTCCTTTAGGTGGGCATAAATATAGCATACCTTTTAAAACAATTTTATCACTATATAAATATATATATATATATATATACGGTGTGATGGATGAATTGTCATTTAAATTACACAAAAAGGAACATAATACTGACATCTCATTTTAACATATATTTACCAAAATTACACAAAAATATCTTAAAACACTAAAGAGTAAATTTATTTAATAAAATCGCCATTAGCTTCAACTATGGCCTTCAGACAACTTCAGAATATTCTGCATCTCTTCAGGACAGTCTCCTTGTTTAAGTTGGTGAATGTTGCCATAATCCTTACCTTGTATGGCATGGTGCAGATTCTTTCAGCAGCCACCCTCTTGACCCAGGGCAGCACTACCTCCTCAAGGCACTTGATGGATGCCTCCATGTTGAGTATGAGGCCCTGTGTGAAGATGAATGGTGGCTATCACAAGTAATCAATACAAACACCTTTATAACTACGATTAGACTTTTTCTGAATCCTATGTTCTGTCCCAGATGGACACCAAAACACTCTGAAATATTTATATTGGAGCTTCTGTTACAAATGCCAAACAATACTGTTTCCAAATTTCTGGCAGTGAATTGCATCATGGTGCTCTTTTTCTGACAGACAGTGCCCAACTGACCCTACTATATTGTGCTACCATCAAAAAACAGACATCTATGCATGAAATTAAAAATATAAAATGCCAACACTTTATACATTGCACCATATATATATATATATATATATATATATATATATATATATATATATACGTAATTATAATTATACTCATCTCAAATCTTCCTTGAAAACTTTTGAACGAAGGAAAAATGGTTGTAAAAAAAAAAAGAAAGAGCTTAGGGCATGAAAGTCTGTCAAAAGTGTTCAGACAGAAATCAGCACAAGGCCTAAAGAAAAAACCTGACACGAGTAACCATCTAACAGAAAGTGCTCAATACAAAGGTAGAGCAAACTTAATAGCACCTAATGATCCAGACAAACCTACTTAGGTTTCTCTTAAATGGATCATCAGGGAAAGCTTCTTCAAAAAGGACTTCTTCAGACTAATAATGATTTTTATCACTGGAATATCATGCATGTAGGTAGAAGACAAAATACAGTATATACCAATTACAATTTTTATATCAAGAAATACTGAAAATGCAGGGACATTTAACTTTGGCTTCCAATGTGTCTAGAATTATAACATAGCAGATCTCAATATGCTGTAGTTTTTTTTTTTTAAATATCCCATATTGGAATGACATTAATTAGAAAAGTAAATATGTCAGACAATTCTGGATGTCAATTTAACCTTAAATTAGTTTCTCTTTTAACACAAGTAAAATAAGTGTGTGCATACATATATAGTTTTAGTGCAAAGTGCTCAATATTGGAGCAGAGATAAAGTGTTAATAGTTTTAGCGCAAAGACTTTGTCACTTTAATTGAGCATGATCATGTCAACTTTAAAGTTTTATGAGGACACCATTACAATGTCCTCACAATATTTTGAAGTCAGCATGAACCTCCTCAGTTAAAGTGGCAAATTCTTTGCACTAAAACTATTAACACTTTATCGCTGCTCCAATATTGAGCACTTTGCAATAAAAAAAGCCTGCTTGCCATTTTACCTTTTAACAACAAAACTACTGAAAAAACATTGGCTCAAAACATTATCATAACTCAATACTCATATATTTGATATATATATATATATATATATATATATATATATATATATATATATAATTAAAATTAGGAAGATCAGCTGATTACACAACCTTGGTTTCAACCTTTTGGTATTGTCAGGATAACTAATTTCCTAACACTTTACTTTGAAAACACAACAGGAAGTTTAAAATTGCTTAATAGGATGTTTAAAATAAGATGATGGGTGAGTCAGGACTAGCAAAATAGTATTATACATATGCTCATCCGGGTTTGTATGAACCAACAATGTATTTTCTGATGTGTATTCATCCAGACATTATTTCAAACATTTTCTTTAGTAACCTTTCTTGTTTTGAAAATAATACTTTTTCTCTAGGCTCAGTCTGCAGACATCACTATTATTGGAAGGTTTGGCTTTTCTCAATATATTCCAGCTTACATTAGAAATTTTTTAATTTTAATTTCCACACAAAGTTGGCTAGATTAGCACAATTACTAAAGCTTTCTAGCTTGAATGATGATTTGTAGTTATGCCATTGTTTTTTGGGTTTTTTATAAATTGCCTTAAGTATACACCACATATATTTTGCTCTGTCCATTTATATCATTTGTACACAATAGAAAATACATTTTTGGGTTCACACAAACCTGGATGAAAGTATGTACAATACTATTTCACTAGTCTTGACTCACTCCTCCTCATATTTGAAAACTATCTGTTATGCATTCCAAATAAAGCACTAGAAAATCAGTTCGTCTATAATACCTGACAAAACAAAAAGATTTGAAACATAGTAGCATTATCAGTTGTACTTCCTAATTTTAATATTTAAAAGCTCTGCTTGTTAAATCTTTCTTTCTTTTTTTCTTTAAATGTGTATTGAACACTTTTTAATACAACTGTTCACCGGTCTAAATTGATTCTGATCAATAATTATTTTAATAATTATATTATATATACGCATACACAATACTTTAAAAACAAGGAATTTCTTTATAGTCTCTAGAGCTCTTTCATCCAACATCTCATCAGGAGAAAATCATTGGAATCACAAATTAAACAAAAAACAGCAACAAAAATGAAAAGCAAAAAATGTTTTTTTTATATGTAATCTTTTAATCCTGATATAATTTATATATTACCTTTATTCTTAATATTAAGTTTCTTTTATATTTTATATTATTAATATTTAAAATTAATATAATTATTTTTATTAATTTATAAAATAAATTATAATCTTTTTATAATTTTTTTTTTTTTTTTTGCTCTTCATTTTCGTTGCTGTTTTTCAATTTGTGATTCCAATGATTTTCTCCTGATGAAATGTTGGATGAAGGAGCTCTAGAGATTATAAATAAATTCCTTGTTTTAAAAGTAGTGTATAGATTTTGTACCTCCAAACTTTTGTGTCCATATATATATATATATATATATATATATATATATATAAAATGCACTACAAACCAAAAGCTTAAGATCACAATTTTTTTTTTCCTCTAAATTTAAAAATATACATAAATAAATATGTGGTGTAGATATAGAAGAATCCAAAGGAGTGTCCTGTACATAAAGTGGTAGGATAACTTTCTAGGAGAGCTCTAAATATATATGTATATAAATACATATAGAGCAAATATATGTAAAAATTAAGGCAGTCACGTTATTCCATGGTTAAGTGGAAGTATGGGCCTATTTCAGGTGAACCATCTTCAGCTTCTGTAAAGACCCAAGCTGAAAATGGTTTGCCTGAAATAGGCCTATACTTCCACTTAACCATGGAATAACGTGTCTGTCTTAATTTTTACACACACACACACACACACACACAATAGGCGAATTCATTTATCCAAATATTCAAAATTAGCCTTTTTTGTGAACTAACAATTCTTTTGATTGGTAATGTGCTTGCATGCTTGTATGTATGTATGTATGTATGTACATACACACACATTTCTTTAAAGATGACTGACAAGGCACTGCAATTAAGATTTTTATTAAATTTTTCTTGCATTCATACAAGTAATTTTTTTTCTTTCTGGGCATAAAGTGAGTAAAATATGCCCAAATGTTTTAATGGTTCAAGCACATTTGGTTACTCTATTGGCCCAGGGGTTCTCAATTTTTTTTTTTTTTTTTTTCATGCTCATGAATCCCTTTTTACTTTTTTTTTTTTTGACATCCACAAACATTTTGGGAAAAAAAAAAGAAACTTATTTCATATTTTAAGTTTATAAGTTCAGGAATTGTATTATAGAAATAGTAAATGTATATGGTTAATTTATATATATTTATATAATTTATATATTACCTTTATTCTTAATATTAAGTTTCTTTTATATTTTATATTATTAATATTTAAAATTAATATAATTATTTTTATTAATTTATATAATAAATTATAATTTTTATATAATTTTCCTTAAATATATTTATGTCATCTTTCTGATCAGAGTACAATTAAACAACATTTCTTAGAAAAACATAGCCATGTAGGTAATATCAGACAGATTTTAGTCAACAATACAATAATCCTCACTCATACACACAGTAAAAAGAACCTTCAGATATTGGAGGCCATCTACATTAAATCCAAACAACCCACACTTAAAATCACATTTAAATCTGGTCATAACACATTACATTGCATTTAAATATATGGTTCTGTTATCATTCCGAGCTCTCACGTGGTGTGACGTCATAGAACCACATTACAAATTTATGAACTGTTTGCTATTTTTGGTAACTGTTATCATTGCTTAGCAAAGTTTTATGTCAACACAAGATAAAAGTCAGTATTACTGGTCTCACAGTTATGAATTATTCATGGTTTGATTAATAATTGCCTATATTTTGAGAGAATCAAAGTCTACAAACTTGATATCATGAGTATTTTTTATATCTTTGTCATTTAGATAAGGTGAGATTTTATCTAAGAAATTATCAATATTTAATAACTTCAGCTCTTTTATTAAAGTTATGGAATATCATTAATATAATCTGGCAAAAGAAATCTATTGAGTATACATTTAAATTGCTTTAAAATATATACAGAATTAAGCAAATTCCTGGTGTTTAGAAAACATTTTTATTGATTTTTATCAATTATACAATAAATGGGGGTTCTTAATAAAAAGTAGGGTTGGAAAATCATTTAAATGGTCAAAATCACAAAATAATAAATGGTGAGGTTTTAATAATTTTGTAAGAGCCACCCCCTCCCATGAACTTTCTGTCAGACATCTGAGAGAAGGTATTTGTGACTTTGTACAAAAAAAATTTGTAAATCCAACATTAAATTTAAACTTTCAAAATTTATCAACCTGAACAATTTTCATCTGAAAATCAGGCTTCTAAATTTCGTTCTTATAGAAGGTGTTTCAAAAGTATTTAAAAATGTCAGATTTTTTGTACTTTTTTTTTCAGAACTTTAATTAACATTGGGAAATTATTCATAAAAATATTCACAATTGATGAAAGAATAAAACTGAATCCAATGGAAATGAGCTTTTGTCACACTTACTCAGCTAATGAACAAATTCAATATCTTCATTACTCAGTCTCTGAAATTGACAATACTTTAATTACTCAGTCCAATGTCAGATGAAACTTCTGTACAAATTGCACTTTGCATGGGGACAGGTGCAAATTGTCCCTTAGTATGCAATGCAAAAACATCTGAGACATCCTCATCTGGTCAGAGAGTCTGTGAATCGATGTTTCCGGTTCTTGTTAAACAGTCTCATACAATTCTCACAATTCATCTGCAAACGATCTGTATATGGCCTTCCATATTGTGTCCAGTAACCCATGAAGTTTTAGTGAACCTAACAATGAACCATGAAATTCAATGTTGACTTTCTGACCTGGCAGTGTCGACGGTATTCTTGCTGATTACAAAATAATGATTTATTTGCATTTTTCGGACTGTACCCCTCATCTTTGTTGCAATATTCACAACGTTTTGGCCGTTTTATGTTTCGACCTTCTTCAGATGATTTTGAGCTGGACACTTTATTTCAATCACAGGTGTAGATTGTTCTTGTTTCATGAGTCTTACCACTTCCGGATGCTTTAGTTATCTCCCTTTAACTCAACTTTTTTCACCACTGCTGTAGCCAAGTATTGAACTCACAACTTTTTGGATCGAGTCACTGGATCCAATCAATACTGGGCCATGTGTCCTTGAGAACAAAAATAACACAGAATAATGAAGTTGTTAAATCCAAAATAAAATTCTATTATTTTGGTTCTTAGTTCTGTTGTGAACTTTTCCATGGATAATTTCCCTTTATTAATTTAAGTTCTGAAAAAGAAAAATATATATATATATATATAAATGAGAAATCTGACATCTTATGACTTTTTAAAAAACTTTTGGGACATTAATGTATTAATGCCATGTTCTTGCTTTTATATTCTTTGGCACCATCCTTGATTGCTTGCAGTTACTGGAAGCAAATATCTGCTGCTACTCTCCTGGACTAAGTTTTTCTTTTCTCTTCTACCCTAATGGCTCTGCCTTAATTGTGGATTCATCCTCTAAATTTTCCATCGCACCTACACAGAGATCAGAACATTTACCTGAGGTCAGCTGGTCACGTTTATTTTGAAGATCTTTTTTATCACCTCATCGTCCTAATTGGACATGGATAATTTTGCCTCAAAGCCATGTTCGTATAGCAACAAATTTATCAGCCATGATTTGCAAAACCTCTGTTACAAAACTCAGGAAAAAATAACATGCGATATTTTTGCATCATAATTCTTAATTTTCTTCTTTACTGTACGATTCTCTAAAATATTAAATATGGCATTTATTAACCTTTTTGCGCTGACCTTTGCACAAACAATTTTGTATTTTTGTAACAGGTTCACAAGACCTTCAATAATAATCATTAATTTGATCCAATGTGTTTTTGGCAAAAATTTTTATGGACAAAAATTTTCCAGTCAAATTATTTCCAGACATTTTTGGGGGGCTGTACAATTCTATTAGGGTTAATAGTTAAGGAAGATCTTACATAATCCCGTCTTTTGTGTTTCTAATATCTCTCCGTCAATATACAAAGCAAAAAATGCTTCTTTTGGAAATACATTACTTGTAATTTCTAAAATTAAATTACAGCATTAATATTTAATAAATACTTAAATTTCTATCATCTCTCATAACATTTACCAACTGTTCACTATTAATGGCATGAAATATTTTCCTTATGGTCAGATGAAACATGAGAAAAAAAACATGCTCATATACTAGGTTTTATTTCTATAAAAATTATTTCTGTTTGAATTTACTAGATGAGGAATTATCATTATTTACATTTAGACTAATGACCTCATCTTCATTGTTATCATATTTCGGCTGATGTACCACTAGCCTTCTTCAGGTATCAGTCAATCTGGGTAACCTTTGGAGAATTTAATCTAAGAGAATAGGTTGTTCTCATTTCACTCTCTACATTTCCATGCTTATCCAATCTTTGTTCTTTTGGGTACTTCTCAGTTACTAGTAGTCCCTTTTCAAGGAATTTGAGCCTATACCAGGGATTGAACTCACCATTAATTTGTTATCACATTCACAAAGCAAAAACATAACACTAACATAACATATTAAAGTGAATTTAGTGATATAGTAGATGTAAGTTCAATCTCTGGGCTCAGTAGTATAGACTTTGTAGAAATAAGGCAAGCAAAAAAATGAATGGTATTAAAAAGTAAAAAGACAAGGTATTCTTTGATGTAGACTACAGAATAACAAAGGTTACCTGAATTCTGAAGAAGGCTCAAGAGTACAACAGCTGAAACATGATAATAACAATGGAGAAAAGAACATTAGTCTGAATGTAAATAAAAATGATTTCATTTTTTTTTCTACCAATTGTAAAATAAATTTTATTAGAAAAGTTGAAATGTGATAAATTTAAAATAAAAATTTAAATTTGTTTTTTGACAACAAAAATAAAAT
This sequence comes from Ascarosepion bandense, assembly GCA_037127315.1. NCBI lineage: Eukaryota > Metazoa > Mollusca > Cephalopoda > Sepiida > Sepiidae > Ascarosepion > Ascarosepion bandense. The sequence continues at coordinate 1,177,869 of JBBBDQ010001487.1, forward strand.
TATCCGAAAAGAATAGAATCGTCAACTGAGAAAACAGTTTAAAAATTTGCCAATTACTTCATCTTAATTTAACAAGGAGAGTTTTGTCCTTTCGAGTTTTGTGTGGTTTCATTGCATGAGGTTTTTACCTGGAAACCAATTCTTGTCATTTTACAAAAAGACTAAGACTTTTAATTTTCTTTTTCCAGCACATTGCATTTTACATGCATATTTTTGTCGACTTTCTTAGAAATAAAGGAATTCTGCTACATTTTGTTGCGCTTTCTTGATCTTTTTATTATTTCTTTATAATTCCTTGCAGTCACTTAAGCACAAATACCCATGGGAAAGGTATTAATCCGTCTATTCCCTCCAGTTATGGGTTAAATAATAGGACAAATTGGGTTCTATAGCCTTGGCTGGCAACCAGGCTAATGAAGAAAGCAATGGCAATCTACTGCGGAATAATCTTCTGCCCAGTCAGTCATGTCTCCTTCGAGACATGATCACCCAAAGCGTGTATCACGTATGACACTTAAACGACTGACTGAATATAATAGTTGGAAACATAATTAAAACTTATACTGGGCATAAAGTTGGGGATCGGTTTTCTATTGTTATGAAGTAATAAACTGATTCCCCACCAATTATATTTAATATAATAATGTAATATAATCTATTTCTTCTCCCTCCAGTTATGGGTTAAATAACAGGACAGATTAGGTTCAATAGCCTTGGCAGGCAACCAGTCTACCGCAGAAAGCAATGGCAACCTACTACGGGATAATCTTCTGCCCAGTCAGTCAAGTCTCTCTTGAGACATGATCGCCCAAAGTGTGCATCACTTATGGCACTTAACTGACTGACTGAATATAATAGCTCGAAACATAATTAAAACTTCTACTGGTCATAATGTGGGGGATCGGTTTTCTATTGTAATAAACTGATCCCCCACTAATTATACTTAATATAAAAATATAATATAATCTATCTTTTCTCCCTCCAGTTATGGATTAAATAACAGGACAGGTTGGGTTCTATAGCCTTGACTGGCAACCAGTCTACCGCAGAAAGCAATGGCAACCTACTGCGGGATAATCTTCTGCCCAGTCAGTCATGTCTCCTTCAAGACATGATCGCCCAAAGTGTGTATCATGTATGGCACTAAACTGACTGATAATAGAGATACAAATAATTATCATTTCTATTTAATATAAAACATTAATTTAAAGTTTCATAAAGGCCTAGGGATTAAAAATATATTCCTAACTTGTGATTATATCAGGTCAAAAACAATTATTTTTAAATATAAAAAAAACAGTTTCTCTATTTAGATTTATTTTTGCAAGAAGTTGGTGTCGCAGGGTGACTGTTATATATTATGAACTTGTTGAAAGGTAGAATATACCTTGCTGTGTTCCACTTTCACGTGTATAGTAATATTTTCCAAAATTCTGTTAACCCTCTAGGGCCATTCGTATCATATTTGATACAGTATGAAAACAAGCCTTGAAAGAAATATTTTCCTGAAAAATTTTTTAAGAGAAATATTTTATAAATTTCAAATAAAACAGTACTGACTGCTCAGTCAATGAATACCAAATGTTTCCTTATAGGGCAATACCAAATGTTTCCTTATAGGGAAATACTGTATCAAATATGATACGAATGTCCCTAGATGGTTAATTAGTCCTTATTTTTATTGATTTTCTTTTAAGTATATCTCCAAGCAGGATATTTGAGTTTTAAAGTGTTTTAGGTACCTACAAAAAACATATTCCCTTTTTAACTTTTTTTTTTTAAAAATCAAGGAATTATTCGATTTCATTGAAATTTCCAACATTGTTAATGAATAATACGACAGATCGTTGTTTTATGAGGTAAAGGTCCTCTTAGAATTCTGTGATGTTATGAAGTCCAGTGTACGTTTTTGCAATATTGTGCAAATCAAAGATGATAAAAATATTAAAAGTTGTTAGTAATCAAGTTTTATAAGTTAAATTTTATCAGTTGTACGTTCATTGGTTGTACTTTGTATTAATTTAGTTTAGGCTTTTGGTTTACTGGGTTTTATATATATGGATCATTTGAATGACATTCACTAATCTTGGTACCTTCCCACAAAAAGCAATACATCAAGTTTAAAAAGTATTTTTAAAAATTAAAAAATTTCTTGAAGCTTAAATTTTATACCAAGCTAAAATATTAAATTTTAATAATTTCATTAAATAAAATACTTTGCTATATTTCAAATCGAATTTAAATTGATTAAAATCATTTTTCTCATTCTCAATAAAATCTATAAAATCGTCCATATTGATATATTTGTCAACACAACATTAATTAAAAATATTTCAAAAATAAAATATACTTTTCTGAAAATGTATTAAAGATTAGCTGATTTAAAGTTTGATTAATCATAATTGAAACAAATTTTATTTATTTTTCATAAAATGTCGCTAAAAAAAGCATTTTTAACACGGAATTGGGTATTTTTTGTGAAGTGTAGACAGATCTATCGACGGTCTGATGTTTTGGAGAATTTACCTAAAAACTAACCATAAAAACTAGTTGAATGCGATGGGACGCCTTTTTATATAATTTTTAAAACTACACAATAAGCTTAAAAATTGAGGAAAACATTCTAAGTAATATTTATTGAATTTTAAGTACTTTAGCTTTACGAAAATACTTGATGAGGAAATATTAGAAAATTACGAATAAATTTTAAATTTACAACAGTTATCGCGTTTATTTTCTGATAACGTCGTGTATGGATGTCCGAATTTATAAAAAATGGACATGGTTCTACAGACATAAAATAAATTCAAAATTATTTTTAAAATACTGGAAGTTGTTGAATTGTAGTGAGCTTTTCCATTTATGATTAGTAAATAGAGTTTTAATTTAATAGCCATGACACTTGAGACAAATTAATACATAATTTTAAAGACGTAAACGTTTATAAATTATTCTACTTAAAATTTAAAGTAATTCCTGTAAAAATACATTTTTCTTCAGCCAATAATGTCTATAATATATTTTATTCATAATAGCAGTTAAAAGCTTTTATTAAATAATGTCTCAGTTTTATTGAAGCTTTTATTTAATGATTTAAAACAGAACAATCTTTCTAAATTTCATAAAATTTAATAAGTCTGAATATATATATATATATACATATATATATATAATATTTATATATATATTAAATATTTATATATATATATTAAATATTTTATATTAATATAAATATATTATATAATATTATATATAATATTACATATTAATATATATTAAATATTTAATATATATATATATATATCAACCACCTGCAAATAATACAACATACTGAAACGAAGTCAACACAATAAAAGAATCAATTTTTGTATGTAAGTGGTTATCTGTAGAACCACTTACATACAAAAATATTAAATTACACCAAGCTCCATATAAATAAGAATAAAACCGAGACACAACAGCCGTTTGAAAGAAATTCCTGACGAGTGAAGACATCGTAATGGTACCTTCACGAAGCTTCAAAATCGGCATGACGCTGCTCTGTTAAGTGACAAACTTCTCCACATTAATCCTTCATATTTTTACAAAAATTTTGTTAAATAAAAGAAATAGTTTAAAAATTATTTTCCTAATTTCTAAATAACTCCGGAAGGTTTCATTTAAATTTGCCAATTATACAATTTTTGGAAGAACTTCTAAACCAATGATTTTTTTTTTCACCACAAAAGTTGCTCAAATTTCTCGTATAAGTTTAAAAAAATTAATTTTCACATTACAAAATCCTTTGAGTTTTCATGTTGATAATACCAAAAAAAAAAGTAAGAACAGTTTCCTTCTTATTTATTATAAAAGTACAACTGTTTTGTCAGCATGGACAAAATACAAGGTACCTGTTTCATCCGGTTATTTGGGGGGAATTCAGTTCTCGATTCGAACTCATTAGCCACTTTGTAATTTACTTTGGTAAGCATCTCCAGTAATTCCTTTTCACTGGCCTCATTCATCAAGACATGGCCAAGGGACTGAATAAACCACGAACCAAACCCAGAATTTCTCCATGAATAATAGCCTGAAACAGTCGAATAGGCAATCAGCACGTCGGCCCATATTGGAATCTTAGGATGTTTTACTGTCAACTTTGAACGAAAGCATGTTATCGCATCATGAACTTCTTTGCCTACATCCAATTTGGTTCCACGACAAGCTTGTATAAAAAACAGTTTTGGTTTCCCTGAGAGACTCGGGCACTTGTCAGGAAGGAAATATGTCAGCAGGTCTTCGAGTGGAATTTCACCATCGATGCCAAAGATAATATCATTATCCTCACCATGAGTGAGAATGACGCAAACAAAACAGTCATTTTGGCTGTGATCCGTGATGCTCGCATCATAAAATAATTCCTTCATAGATTTAACGCTTTTGTTATGACGGACAATAACACGGAATCCAAGTCTTTTAAATGTTTTTTCCATACAATTAGCGTCTTTTTCTGACCCTTGCCTCTCCGGCATCCCATTTTCAAACAGCACGTTATTAATTATCAGAGCGATCCCTCGACACTCGTGGTCCATTTTATAGGCACAGTTCTCATTAATTTGCAAGGGAATGTCAGGATCAGATTCAGTCGTTAATATCGCCGATACATTATGGCTCGAAGCCATGGTGTAGCCTGATGTCATCGTAATGAAATTTACAACCACAAATACCTCACACCACGTACCGAAAGCCGTTATATAGATATTTTTTGTTTTGATGATTAAGTGACTTTAATAACACTGGTATAATCAAGATAAAAAATTAAGTAGGACGCGATAGTATAATTTTTTAAATAATACCCTTATCAAGGAAAAGGAAGAGAAGGTAATCGGTTTCAGTTATATTACATTGATCACTGTTCTTTTAATACCTGATAAATCTAATCTATCTAAACTTATTTATAAATGGAACTTTGTGTGTGTGTGTGTGTGTGTGTGTGTGTGTGTGTCCGTTACCTATAGACTCCGAAACGGCTGAACAGATTTTCTTGGAAAGTTACACAGTTGTACTATAAGCGTCTGCCAGTGTTCTTAGCTAGGTTTTGTGTCGAGGTACCCCCGATAAATATCGAAAATCGATAATCGAAAAAACCGGGTTATAGAAGGAGTGGTCCGATTTTAATCAAATTTGATACACTCATAGACAAAGACATAAGAAACGATATTCAGAAGTTTCAAGGTTGCAGTTCTTACAATAGTGCAGAAAATCGATAATAAATATATATATATAAGGCAAGATGTTTGTGTGTGGGTCTGTTTATCTGCCTGTATGTCTGTATTTTTTTCAGCCATTTTATTTTAGTTTTGCTTCGGGTTTGGCTCTAAGTAGGTATAATTGTAGTTCTTAGTCTCAGCCATGATACCATTTACTCAGAGGACTTATTTAGCCTTCAAAATTCAGTTTACGACGAAAAAACTTATTTGATATCGAGACCAGGAAATCAAAATTTTACTTACATCCATTCATTTTTCTTTCAGTCTACGGTTTCGCTTTAACTGGAAACAACCATTGCTTTTTAGTCTTTCATGCCAACGTCCAAAGAGTCTGAGCTCCAGGACCATGGATTAGTATTAAAGCTTTCATTACACCCGAGCAATACCGGGCTATACTGCTAGTGGATTTAATAAAATGAACAGCAATGATTTTCGTCTTCTTCAGTCATGTATTGAATTTGAACTTGCAATTGGCAATACTTTTTTCAGCACAAATTGCTTCATAAAGCTACTTAGATAGGTCCTCGCTCAAATCACCGCCATATTCGCGGCTATTTGTCTTAAACATGACCTGCAGGATGTTTGTAATGTCAGAGTAATGCGTGGGGCTGAGTGTGGTAGTGATCATATGATGGTTAGAGGAAAATTAAAATTACGCATTCGACGAAAATTCGGATCAACCAAAGATACCTTTAAGACCAGGTGGTTCAATCACAAGTCTACATTTAAAATAGAAAACTTTTTAAAAAATTGTACAAAATTGGCTAGCCACGTGTTGCAATTGAAATTAAAATATGGAAAAGATCCAGACATAACATGGAGTATAGTGAAAACAGCCAAGCCTTACAACGGTGGCAATATATGTGAGACTGTGCCAGGAAGAAAAGTTAGTGATTATGCTATTCCCAAACAAAATAATTATTGAATGAAAGAACAGAAATTATTACTAAGTGTAACCATACCAAAAATACCTCTTAGGTTCATACAACCATGGATTCAAAAATTGCCCGTTACGTGAGCGTTCAAAAAAATCACCGTTACGTGAGCGTTCTTAAAAAAACAGTTAATGTAAATCGCCTGAAGACACTACATGGTAGAAAATTAGGTCGCGTAATAACTCGTTTACAAATTAAGAATATATATATATATATATATATATATATATATATATATATATATATATATATATATAATTAGCGGTTAGACAAAATAATGGAAATATCTAGTACCATAATAGCATAATTTGGAAAATTTGATTAAACTTGTCTATTTTTATGTTCGTTGATTTAATATGGGTAGTAATTCGTTTTTTTTTTGTTGTTTTTTTTTTTTTACTAAAATTGTTGTTTTTGACATATATTATTTAAATAAGTTATTAAAATCAATAGCCAAGACTATTTAAGAATTTTAAGTGATGAACTTCATCTTATGGCCAGGATCTCTTTCCAGAGGGGAATGTCATCTATCAGAATGATAATGCATACATTCATACTGCAAAATTGTAGTTGAATTGCACGTGGAACATTCTAGTGAAGTAGAACATCTTTTCTGTCTACGACTTTTCCCAGATCTCAACACCATTGAATATTTATTGTTTATTTTAGAAAACAAGAGATGAGTCGATATCCTCTACCATCATCATTGAAAGAATTGGCGACTGTTTTAGCTGAAGAATGGATAAAAATTCCTATGGAAACAATTCAAACTTTGTACGAGTCTATTCCATCCAGGACTCAAAGCTGTAATTACTGCCAAAGGTGGTCCTACCCCATATTGAAATAAATTTGCTTAAAAAATACAAGGTGTTTCCTTATTTTGTCCACTCCTGTAGATAGATAGATAGATATTAGGATAAACCTTTAAGCTTATCTACGCATTATATAAAATGTACATAAAGATTAGCATCTATGACACATTTGTTTAAATAACGGCTTATCTTATTATGAAATAGTGTTAAGATATTTTCGGTATTACCCACATGCTAAAATTATCATTTTGAAGTTTGATAACTAAAATACTGATTTTGGAAAGTAGTTGAGCCGGCAAAGTTATTTTGTTACTGCTTAAAAGTTAATAAATAAAGTAAAACCAGAATTTAAAATAACTGAAGATCAAAAAAAGGTCATTATTTACATAATTTAATCGGTAAAATTTTGTTCTATTGATATTTAAATGTAGAAAGAAAACAATTATTTGTGGGTTACACAAACGGTTATGGACACTGGAGACAACGTTCGCGGTCTCCATTTTAGAAATTTAAAAATTAATTTCAGTGAATTCTTCTTTTGCATGGATGTAGTACTGAATCATTATACGGGATAAAGAGGGAAAATAATACACTAATCAAATTGTTCTATTTTGGTTTTGAAATGTTTAAGGGTTTTAGTCCCTTAAAAGAAATCATGCTGTTGAGAAATGTGTCACTGAGACCTCTTCCTGAGTATCAAAGCTTTCGTGCCAGCACGAAAATACAGTACATCCTCTCCTTGGTTCTCTCCTGTATGTTCAGCCGCTATAGCCCACAGAAATCACTTCTTTTTTTACTGTAACAGACGTCTCTTTCTCGTTACTCGTAATAAGTTCAAGAAGCAAAGTCACTATTCGTTGATAGAATGAGACACCGTAGAGCCTCTCACAAGTTTGTTTCTAGAGATTACTGGCGGCTGCGCAAGATTGTGCTGAAGAAAAGTAAATATTAAATTCCTCTTCTTTTCAATTATTTTTCAATTGACGTATTGACATTTAGTATCAAATTAGCAGATTGCTTTGCTCGGAAATTCTCTTCCAACATTACTTTCGACTGACTGCCCGATTCCCTTCCGTCCTAGAACGGAATCACTACTGATTGATATGCACATAACTCCGTCTAGGGTTTCTTCTGTAGTTTCTAAACTAGATCCCCGCAACAAATACATGCGGACTAGCAGTATAGCCCGGCGTTGCTTGGGTGTAATGAAAGCTTTAAAACTAATCCATGGTCCTGGAGCTCAGACTCTTTGGACGTTGGCACGAAAGACTAAAAAGCAATAGTTGTTTTCAGTTAAAGCGAAACCGTAGACTGAAAGAAAAATGAATGGATGTAAGTCAAATTTTGATTTCCTGGTATCGATATCAAATAAGTTTTTTCGTCGTAAACTGAATTTTGAAGGCTAAATAAGTCCTCTGAGTATATGGTATCATGACTGAGACTAAGAACTACAATTATATCTACTTAGAGCCAAACCCGAAGCATTTTCCTTAAAAGAAAAGAAAAGAATGAAAAACAGAGACTTTCGAAAAAGTAACTAACACATTTCTTAGTTCAAGTCGAAAAATTTTTAATCATCTCAGCTACATTCGAAATAAAAACAAATCTGAGTTACAACTCTAAAAATGTAATCCATGCTCTAAAGTGCAATGAATGCGCAAAAATATACGTGGAGGGGGCGATACAAAGCCTGAATAAAAGAATAGTCCTGCACAAAAGTAACATTAAACTAGCTAATAACAGGAAATTGTACGTTTCCCAACTTTTACACGAATGTAGTGGAGGTAAATTCAGAGTAATGCCTATCTACCAAAATGCAGATTATGACACGCTCACGACGCAGGAAGAAATATTGATAAAAAAAAGTACAAGCCAAACAACATAAAAAATCTTAGATACACACACAGACAGACTAAATTCAAACGCGTTGAAAAAAACAAATTCGCGAACCATTGCAAAAAATAGTATTCCAAAAACAGTAATAAAAACTAGATGACCCGTAGAGTAGAAGTGAATCAAAATCGCTGAAGTATTGTAACGAAGACTCAATCAAATTTTGCAAGTCAGTGTAAAAACTTTTTCTGGCCAACGAAAGGTGAATATTTTCCAAAGATTTCACGAGCAAGTATGAAAAAAAAAAAGAAAAAAAAACACGCACGCATATGAATTTTCTGACTTGCTCACTACTTATCTATATATACACGATATTTTACCCATCAGAAAAGCACACGGATCTAGATATGTAAAGTCACAAATTTATTTGCCTGAAGAGAGTCAACTTTAGACTCGAAACAGGTGTACCATTATGGACACTTAATATATTATACAAAAAGCAAGTAATATTAATAAAAACATAAATCTACTCTTTAAACAAAACGTTCACGGCTTCTCGTACATTTTTCTTCTATTCTAATTTCTCTCATTGGAACAACCCTATTTCTGTTTTTAATATATATATAATTTATTATGTTATTTTATTTAACATACAAAATATTCCCATTATTTTAAAAAACAGTTTAATGATTAAAATTAGGTACCTCACCTCATTTTCGATATCTAACTTTTAAACTAAATTTTTAAAAATGAAAATGTTTTCTTGAAACTTTTATTTTAGTCTTAATTGAAAGGTAAATGATTAAATTACTTTTTCCAGTAACTAAAATACTCTGGTTTATTTCAAATAGAAATTATATTGATTGGAATATAAAAGTTTGAGATTTGAACTTTTCGACCTGTCCCTTGTTTATCAAACGTGTTGACATGTGCGTGATTAAAGATAAATGCGTATGGCGTTCACAAGTGACAAAGTTGTACAATTTTGGGGGGTAAGGGAGGAAACTGACCTTTGAATTTGCTCATAGAAATTACCATAAAAAACTTCAAATATACAAAAAACTAAATTATTTTAAAAAATATGAAAGCCAAACGATTTGTATTAAACTCTTCAATAAGCAATATAATCTTCAATTATTAACTTAAAAAACTAACCTCAGCAAATCTTTAAAGTATTTTTTAAACTATATATTATTACAATTAAAAAAAATTGGTAACAATTCTTTTAAAATGTCATTAGCAATCGAACTTTCTTTTTTTTCTTCAGACTATAATATCCTTAATTTTTATATTTTATTTATTCAAGCAATTAAAAGCTTATAAAATTAAATAGAGTTTTACTGCATTTTTTATTTTACTCTTCGGAGCAGATTTTCGGATACAGTGGCCAAATTTTTAAAAAATAGATTATTTATATTCCCCAATGAGTCCTGCTTTTAACTAATAAAACCATAGACCGCAACAAAGTAAAATTTATTAGACTTTCATGAATTTACGTGGAGTGTGGTTAACAGAGATAAAAAAAAATATATATATTTTTACCAAGATTTTAAAAAAATAATAATTTCAAAAATAATTTCATTCATTTATAAATGAGTACTGAAAGTTTCATTAAAATCCGACAATTATTTGATTCTTGCGAGAATTTCGAAATTAATGTGTTTGACACCGGAATAAAAGTGGGTGATGTCATCACTACGTTTACGATTGTAAAAAGTCGTAACGTTTTTGGTTACCCGCTAACTCAAATCAAGTTTTTCTGCCAATATTTCGAACATGTTCAAAAATTTAAAACAAAATAATTAAAAATTACTTTGATCTTTCCTCTTAAACATTTTGATGAGAAAAGTACGTTTTTATTAAGTTCGGGACTTTTTTTTATTCATCATACTTATGCTGTTTTTTAGCCATTTAGTGGAGGTACCTAAAAAATAAATACTTATTTAATAAAAATGCGATGTTTTTTTTTTGTTTTTTTTGCATATCTTTTCAATATATACAAGAATCAAGTCTTCAGTTTGTCTGCAAGAACTATGAAGGCCAAACGCTTCAAAAAGTAAGAAATCATAAGAATTTATTCTTCGCTTCTAAAGAAAAAGGAAAATACAAAAATCCTCTTTAAAAATATTGTTTACCATGAAGTCCAAGAAAATTAAACTAAAATTATTAAACCACAAAGGTTTTTTGTTAAAGTGTTTTTCCCAAACAAATTTGCTTCTTCAAATTTCACCGATTGTTTTTTTTACGAAATTGAACAAAACGTACAGATTGAAAATCTCGACACAAAAAAAAACAAAAATTAGCGATAACTTCCACAATATTTAGTACTGAGATGATTTCAATATTTGTCATCGGGTTGCAAAAAAAAAAATACTAGTTTATAAAGAAAAAAGCGACTTCAGCGTAAAATTTCAAAGTTTTATATTTTTTCACAGGTCTGTAAACAAACTTATACACAAATATATTCCATATTTACAAAAAATTAAAGCAAAATCTGTAAGTGATAAAAAAAATTGAATTTAAAAGTTAATTGACACTAACAAAATCAGTTTTAATAATTTTTATTGAAAATTGAATTGTTTTTCACAATGATTCAAACATTAAGGCTATTTTAAATAATGATAAAATGCAAGTTATTTTATTAATTTTTTTCTTAGTAATTAATAGACATGAGTATTTACAATAAACCCGTAAATAATGATATGTTTTTTATCACAGCTTATAAAACATGATCCAATGTAATGAATAAATATAGAAAAAAGAAAAAAAATTACATTGTCGTTTTCAAATGTCCGAAAGCCCTAAAGACGTCACTGATGAAAATTCCTGGCGTATTCCAAGACTTAATGTTCTTTAAATTCGTCAAATGCCATCGTAACACACTAATTTGAAACGTTAGTAGATTTTTGTTATATATATATATATATATATATATATATGACAAATGCATTGTTATTTCGTTATTGCATACAATATCAGATTTTAAAAAATAATTTTTAAGGCCCCATTATCAACATCGAAGTCAAGAAACTGATTGTTTTTAAGTTAAAATCCATATATGTTGGCTTTCTATACACACAAGTTCTATATAGCCAGCCTCTAGCCAACATCCTCTTTCGTTGCTCTAGGAGAAGTAACAAAAAGGAAAAAATTATTAAAAGCAAAAAAGGAGAGGAAAAGATCGCCTACATCCTGAAAGGACAACACAAAGTAACTTTACAAACATGCCCTTTTTTCTGCCACTCATTTACACAAACACATTAGGCAAATTACACGCCACCCTCCAACATATATTGCCTTTAATATGTACCATGAGTGTCAAATTCTTCTTTCATATGAATTTCAGGGTGTAAGCAATAATTCCTCTCCACAACTTCCTGTCTTTTTGATCGTTTACTATCCATTAGCACCAAATTGGTTAAGCAGGTTACTCTCTTTTTCATTACTGTTTATCTTGTCGTCTGGATATACGATTTTAAATCCTCTAGGACTATGTGACTCAAACGTGCGGATTGCTCATCTAAAAATAGAAATTTGTATTAGTTTTGCCATCATGAACCACAGACAAGTTCATATGGTGCCTCCAGAACCGAGACAAAATCGAAATCAAATCTAAGGTTTTAGTAGCTTAAAACAGCTTTTCACTTAACCTCATAAATGAGAAATCGGAAGATGGAAATCCCATAGTTACACCCAGTGCCGTGCTTAGCAACATCGCCCCCATCCCGCAGAATGAAACTTACGCCTACCCACCCACGAACATATTGAACCCACAATAAATGGTACTTTAAACAAAATAACTTACTCTCGGATCGCAGATATTCCGTGATTGCGAAATACGGAAGAAGTCGCGGAATTGGCGTTTTGAAGCTATACATTACGAACATTTTTACAACTTTTAGCCACTTTTGGGGGATTTCCGAGCTATTTTATAGCCACTTCAGTGCGTCTCGGCTCTCCATCTTCTACAAGTTTTTTTTCAAGGAATTCTCAAAAAATTTGAACCCAAATTTCAAAAGCGTTTTGCTACAGAAAATTTGATATACTGCCAATATATTTCTTTTATGTACGTTATGTATTCAAAATAATTCTTGTATATATGTTGAAACAGATCTATAATCTATTTCTCTCTTAAGTTCATTCGTTTTTTGTTTTTTTTTAATTACAAATAATTTGCGGCCTCTTCGGATGCCCGGAAGGCTTCTAACAAAGATTATATATATATATATATATATAAAGGATTAATTTAATGATGTTGAATGTCCATTTCGATATGAAGATCTCCACGGGGGATAACACATCACCTCAGCAACAGAAAAATCCTTTCAGAAACTGAAGAAAACTGTTGCTGAGGTGATGTGTTATCCCCCGTGGGGATCTTCATATCGAAATGGACATTCAACATCATTGAATTAATCCTTTTTTAATTTATATTTGCTCTGTAATATTTTATTACATAGAGCTCTCTTCCTGTATCATTTTTTAATATTAAAATAAAATTTTTAATATTAATTAGGATCGGGTTTTTGGAATTTACCTTCCTGCTTTTTTCAAAGTATCTGAATTATATATATATATATATTATCAGAGAGAGAGACGGGTTGATAGATGTCTATTTCAACATACAAGTATGATAATTTTCCAGTTAATTTCTTTTCATTACAATAGATCTGCGGAGCCAAGGAGCCTTGCGGCTTCCCGGGGTTTTGCGCCCCCCTTCACAATTGCGGGATCTGCGGAGGCCCTAAGCACGGCCCTGGTTACACCTTCCTGTTAAGACACAAATACATTGTCCCTACACAATATAAACATTTCCAGTGTTATTTCTACAGTACCTCAAGCAAGGATTGTTGTTTGTCTCACATGATAAGTAAATTCTTGTCCATTCACACTTTGTTAAACAATTCAGTGCTTGTCGTTGGTGCCTTTGTAATCAGTTCCTCAGAAGGAGTAGAGTTTTTCACATACAATAGTTTATTTAGAAAAGCTGATCATGGGGTGACAGTTCGTTATGGTCTTTATGATATTTGCTTTACTCATAAGAAAAACTTAGTTTCTATATTCTTTCGATATAAAAAAATGGTCCTTGTTTTTCTTTACAACCTTTGACAATTGATACTCCATAAACAAGACAGGTTTTATAAGATTAAGGTATTAGTTGTATTAATCAGTTCTTCTTGCATACATTGTTGCTAGGTATAACTATTGCGTTACCTTTGTTTGAAATATCAGTTTAGCTCTTCGTACAGATCTAAATACAGATTTCAGTTCGTTTGTAATATTCGGTTTGGGTGACGTTAGTTTTTACAAAACCTGCCTAACTTTCCATTTTAACAAACCCGATTAGAGTTTTAATAATTTTGGAGCTTCTTTCTCTCACAAGGTATCCGCCAGTTGGCGATGGTTCATCCAAAATCATTATTACGCATCACTTCCTCAAAGTTGTCGTCTGCTAACATGGACAATCATTTTAATTAGTTTAAAAAATTATGAGTTCATTTAAAAAAAGAAAATATATAATAAAAAGAAAATAAGAATGAATTCGATAATTTCTTTAAACTAATTTTTAACTCTTCAATTTTGAATGAATCCGCCAGAATTTTCTTGGCTTAATCTGCTTTTCATTTTGCTCCTGTTGTGAACATTCTCCCGTCAGTACTCCAAAATGTTCCTTGTTGTCAATGCAAACGCTTCCATCTTGGCAATACAAAGTCAGGCTTTGCTAACGAACGAAGGCGTGTACGTTTGATGACGCAAATCATCTTTTCGATTAAATAAAGCGAAGGGAAACAGAATATCCCCATGTAGAGCAAAGTGAATGTTATGTTTTTCTTGTTTTCACTTGAAGCACATATCAAAAGAAACGAAGTGGTCTAAGGCAGAATTTAAATCCGATAATCTGTAAAAAAAAAAAAAAAAAAAAGCACAACATGAATTAAAAGTAATAGATTAATTTTTATGCAAAATTGTTATGTTTTAATTGACTTCTTGAATCAAAATTAAATTTTTACAATCATTAAATTCCGGTAATGATATCCTATTCACAACTACCAAATCGTCAGGGAATCTTTAACAAACAAAGAGGATCACATGCCAGTCATCAATTTCAACATTGCCTCCATTTTTAATTAAAGAATTACACTTGATTAGTTTTTATATGCGATTCATATATATATATAT